>NW_020869814.1:140084-150084 GCF_003789085.1 Penaeus vannamei | reverse complement strand
TATCATTATTATCGTTATTATTATTATGATTATCTTTACTCTCATCAGTGTTTTCATCATTATCATTACCACCATTATTATCAATATTTTCATCATCATTATTATCATCATCATTATTGTCATTATTCTCATCATCATTCTCATTTTCATCATCATCATCATCAATATCATTATCATCATGATTATCATTATCATCACCATTATCATTATCTTTGTAAATTTCATCATCACTATAATAATCATTATTAGCATTATCGTCATTGCATTATCATCATTATCATCATCAGTATAATAAAAAGATAATAATGATTATTTATATTATTATTGTTGGTGTTGCTGTTACCATTGTTATTATTATCATAAACATTAGTATTATCATTATTACTGTTATCACCTTTATGGTCTTCAATATTGTTGTTGTTGTTGTCTTTATCATTATCATTATTGTTACCGTTATCATTATTATCATTACTAACATTATTGTTGTTATTTTTATTATCACTATCATTTTTATCATTATCATTATTACTTGTATTGTTATTATTAACTTCATAATTATTATCATTATCATAATAATTGTTGTTATCATTATTATCATCAGAATTACTACAATTATTTGTAGTATCAACATTATCCTCATTGGTCATTATCATTACCACTGCTATTATCATCATTATTACTATCATCATCATTATTGTTATCATTATTATTCTTATTGGTTTATTATCATTATCATGATCGTTACTATTTAATCATTATCAATATTGTTAGTATCATTATTCTTATCATCCTTATCATCATCATTATTATCATTATTATTATCATTTTCGTTGTTATCATCATTATCATTATTGTTATTATCATCATTATTATCACTATTGTTATTATCATCATTATTATCATTATCATTGGCAGTATTATTGTTATCATTATTTATTTACTTTATTATCTTAATCATTCATATTTACATTATCATTAGCATTTTACTTGTAGTAGAATAAGCGATTACTGTCATCATTGTTATTATTGTAACTGTGCATATGACTTAGAAAATATTATTATTTTCACTCTCATTAGCGCTGTTATTATTTTTATTATTATTACTTTCATTATCATCATTATTTTCTATGTTCATTATTGATACTATCATTAATATTATTGTTATTGTTATTATTATTGTTATTATTTTCGTTTTTTTTTTTATCATCATCACATCATCATCATTGTATATTGTCATTATTATTATCATTATTATTATTACTATTATCATTTTTATATTATGATGATTATTATTATTGTTATTATTATCATTATTAGCATTATTAGCATTGCTGTTGTTGTTCATTATCATTTCTATTACTGTCCTTTTTGTCATAATTTTCATCATTATCATCATTGTTATCATTATCATCAATGATATCATTGTTAGTGTATCGTTATTACTTTTATTGATATTATCATTTTCTTTTATTATGATCGCTATCTTTATCATAATTATTATTGAAATTCATGTTATTATTATAATTTTTATCAAAACTACTACTGATATTATTTGAACCATTTAAATTACTGTTACCATCATCTTTATTGCTGTCTTTATCATTATTGCTAATATGATAATAGAAATGGTAATAGTTATTGATATTGTTGATAATTATCATCATCATTATAACCATTATTATTTTGAATATTGTTATCATTACTTTTATGTTTTACTATTATTATACAATTAATACCATTAATACGACTGCCATTACTAGTAGCACTAACACCTGGATTCGTATGATCATTGTTATTAATATTTCTATTATTGTTGTTGTTGTTGTATCACCAACATATTTTTTATCATTATTGTTATTATATTTATTTTCATTGTTATTATTATTATTATTTTCATTATCATGATTGTTATAATCATCATTTTCATTATTATCATTATCATTATTATTAGCGTTATATTAATCATCACTCATCCTAATCTAGCGATCAATTACTCCCACCCATATTATGATCATCTACACCCATTTCTTGTCACACAACGATTATCATAATAAGTCAACTCGCAATCCAAACAAGCTGTATTAGTCTCATCATGCTTCATTTCGAATTTTTTTCTCTTCTTTCTCTTCTTGCATAATTATCTTCAAGGCATTACAGTTAATTTGCCATGTAATTTTCATAACTTTGATTTAGTTTGTTTGTGTTGTTTGGTTCGGTTCAGTGTGGATGTGTTGGCACTCGCTCGCGCGTTGTGGGTTGTGGTGTGGTGGGTGTGGTGGTGTGTCCTCCTCTTCTCATTCTCTCTCTGAGAGCGGCGGCAGAAACTGAGAAATGCTAATGAAAATATAGTGATGTTTCACTTAATAGGGAGAATAAAAAAATCAAGACATAAATAATAATGATTTGCTGGTTTCTTGCTGATTAGTCAATAGAGCATGGTATGTAGGGCCTATTCAGCTGGTCTTCTGATGCGTATTGATTTTATATACTGTGGTGTCGTCAAATAAAATACTAGATTGCTAAAGCGCTTCAATATAAACCGTTGCTGGATCAGAAAGGACAATACTGTCCACAAAACCTTATTTATTTGGCATAGGCAATAATTTTATCTCACAATAATAATATTTACTTTCATAGTGTTCCTATTGTTGGCACACGGCAAATTTGATAAGTGTTCTTATGATTTGTATTCTCACCCATTGGGTGGCAACACACCCATCACAACTCACTCTCCCACAAGGCCATTTTCCCATGCCACTCTCAGGCAAACACGAAGTGGGAACAACCACACACTATCGCATACCTAAATTCGGCACTACACTATCATTTATATGACAAATACTGACTGGACCACATTAGGCACAGGCAACATATATATTAGGTACAACCCTAAGAAGGATATTACAAGCATTTAGACTAAAACAGGCTTTATTTGACTTGACGGTTTGGTAAATCATTTTATTTTATAAATATGAATAATTCAGTGGACATATATATGAATGGTAATTCATAAATGATATGATTAACTATACGCTATATAATGATTGGATAAGTGAATAATAATGTAATAGATTGGTGAGTGTGATTGATTAGCATCATGATATTGAATGAATTAGTAGCGTGAATAATTGATATGTACGATTGAGAATAAGATATGAGATGTGTTAGTTGCAGAGTAGATGTTGGATTAAGTAAGATGTATGGTGTTGGTTGGAGTGACAATATAATCAAGAATATGGAAAATATTATTAACAGATTATCCGTAATTACGAATACCCGAGTTTAGTTGCACTTTTGCCATAGATTGGCCAGTTCGTTATTAAATGGTGAATAAATTGAGTATACTGATTAAATTGAGGATAATTACCTATAAAAAGTAATTGATAACAAATACTTCAAAATAAATAACTGGTTCATATGACTGATTGATAATTATAACAATATCGATAATATATACCATTTCTATTAATTTCCGATATATAGACAAATATTTCATTTTCGAATAAAAGACTAGACAATAAAAGATATTGATGGTAACTATCAATCATTAATATCTCGTGTTCACACGAATTATATATCGTAGTAGTTCTAGATAAAAATTATAATAATTAACATAGAATTATTCAAAAATAATTATGAATAACAGATATGCGATGTCATAATAAAATAGAAATGTCTTAATTAATAAAAGTAAATGTAACATACAACTAACGGCAGCATTGATAATCATATGTATTGATAAGGATCTCACATCCAATGAATGATAATGATGAAAAATTTATGACAAAAAGGACAGTAATCAGAAATGATACAACGTAATCCAACTAACAAGTTGCTCATATGCTAATTAATCGATTATTAATAATAACAATAAATAAAATCATCATTAATATGATAACTAATAGATAATGAGAATAAGTAAATCAATTAATATGTAGATAATGTGATATAATCAAATGAAACAATTATACATATGATTATGATGTGGCTGTATTGAGTAATAAAAAAAAACGAATAATCTAATAAACAATAATATATTAAACAATAAACAATAAATATATGATAGTATCAATAAATGACATAGAAAATCAACTGCACACTCGATAATGAAAGTAATAATAATAAAAATAAAACAGCGACTAAATGAGAGTGCAAAAATAAATACAACTTTCTAAAGTCACTCAATGCCAACAGTTACAATAATAACAATCAGATGACAAAGCTAAATCGCACTTAATTCTACTACAATAAAAATGCTAATGATCATGTACAATATGAATGATTAAATAATGAAAAGTAAATAATAATGTAAAAATCACATTATACTGGCCAATGTATAATGATGTAATATAGTTGATGATGATATGAACTAGTAGTGATTAAGACAGTGTATGGATGTAGTTAAGCATGATGTATAATGATTGGTGTATATATACAATACGATGAAATGACTTGTATAATACATATATACTTAAATTAAATAGATAGATGAATAAGAAGATAATATAATGAATTAAATGATACTCTAACCAATATTGAATAATTAGATTTAATAATAGTAAAACGATCATGATATTATAGAATAATAAAACCAATAAGAATTAATAATATAGATATACATATAATGATGTAAATGATATGTAATAAATGATATTGATAATAGCAGTGGTTAATGATAATGGACCAATGACAGGATAATGTTGAATACTACACATAATGTAGTAATTCTGATGATAATGAATGAATATAAACAACAAGTTGTATTGATGATAATGAGTTAATGATTGAGTGTGTGAATGAAGTAAGATAATGAGATCAATACATAATAATTCACATTGACATTCATTGTTATAACGAAATAGATTAGGTGCCTAGTACTTTCACTTAAGATCCAATCACTTACAACCAGCTGTAATATGTTAGCTATATGATAATATGATGTACACTGGTACACCAACCGTTAGAGTGCTTTTATTGCGTTCACTTGAGCGACAACATACAAGCGACACACTATCAGATTGAGACACGACGCGCGCCAACTTTTCCCTGCACTCTCTGTCGACGTCTTGCGAAAGCCTTCGTCCCGGGCACCTAACAGCCTACCCTCCGTAACGGTCCTCCAATGCACCATGTTTCAGGCTTTCCCTAGTGTATACGCATTTTATCTCCTTTCTCCTATTTCTATTCTTTGGGTCACAGATCATTAGCTTCGTATCCTTTCTTCATGCTTAGCTTTTAACCCCTTTCTCTTTCTGTTTTCTGTATTTCTCTGTCTGCCTTTTCCCCCTAAGGAAGGGATCGGTAGTACGGGCTGATGTACGAGGTGGCCTTTTCCCTGCGTCCAACAGAATACATTAATTGAACTTACTCTCATTGTTTGTAAGTTGAATTTGTTGATTCATTTTGTATTATGTATTACTGGAGATATAATCTCTTCATATTTTCCTATTTAATTATCAATTCTATTATATATATTATTTATATATCTTTTACTTCTAATAGTTATATTTTAGTCTTATTATATTGTGTATCATTAGTTATTATTTTTTGTTATTTATATTTATAATATTATCATTATAGATGAAAGTTGTTCATGTCATTTTAGATGTATACTGATACATATGTTGCATATAGTTGATATTTGTTAGATAATTAGTCTATATACATATTACAAGTCAATGTCATTAGTATATACAGGTATATTTTTTATTTATACAGTTAGTTAGCCTGTTATTATATGCGGTTGATAATATATTAGTATACTACAAGCATAAGAGGAGTAGTTAGCTGGTGACCTATTACCCCACCCTTCTACTACATCTGGCCCTATACCCGCGTAGCTTCTCAGCGTGACCCTATTCTGACCGCTACCTACCCTAGCCAGTGTTGCACATATTTACGGTTGCTCAGCCTTACTTTATCTACTCAGAGTGACTCCTCACTTGCTATACCACTGGGTGGTGGGATTCACTAGTGGACGTGACACACTCACGTACGAGCTCATGTGATGTACGCAGTCGCCTACGTGACGCTTCGCGGCTCCGCCTAACGAGCTAGTGCACGCCGTCGACACTGGTGCTAGGTTCACGTGCACGTATTATTCAGGATAACTAGTCACACTCGAGCTGCATTACGGTTCTGTCTTCATCACTTATAGGCTTTACGGCTCCGCTGCCTCCTGGCCTCGGGAAATCGCTGCCTCCTGCTCCGGGACTTTACCGTGCTGCCCTGTGCCTCAGAGGACTCCGTACTGTCCACCTCCCGGTCCCTCTAGGAACTTCCAGCTCGCATTCCTTGCTACGGGACTACTACTGATGCCTCCTGGCCTCGGGATCCTCTATGCCTCCTGCTCACAGGGACTCCGCTTGTACATCCTGTGCATATGGGATACTCCATCTGAGCTTCTCATCTATGGCCTCGGAGGATCATCCGCGCCTCCTGGCCATATCGGGAAATCCTAGCTGCTTCACTGGCCTCTGGGACCCGCTGCCCTGGCCCGGGAACCGCTGCCTCCTGGTATCCTCGAGGACTTATACCTCACTATGTCTGTATATATACTCTAGGGTCAAACACTCAGTGATGCCTCCATCTCTGATAGCCTATCTGAGGCAGCTGTGTCGTAATATTGTTATATATGTGTGTGTGTGTATATATATTACTACTTTACCTTGGGCTCGCCTTACCTAGCTCTCATTTATCATGTAGCCTGCTACGCTGCCTCTACTGGCTACTTACTATGGAGCTTACGTTTGCCTTCTTAGTACCGGTCCATATACCTGAGTTGCTTTCTATATTATAGCCTTGGGGCTATACTAGCTGCTATTTACCACTTTGAGTAGCTCATTGTGACCGTCATGCTATAACATATTCACGCCTATTAATACTATATATTGATAACACTAATATCTATATATATACATATATATATGATATATATATATAATATATATATATATAATATATATGTATACATATATAAATATATATATATATATATATTATATATATATATATATAATATATATATATATGTATATATATATACATATATGTATGTATACGTGCGTATAAATATGAATATATATACATATATATATATATATATATATATATATATATATATATAATATATATATATTATATATATATATATATGTATGTATGTATATATAAATATATATATATATATATATATATATATATATATATATATATGTATATATGTATACATATATATATATATATATTTTTTTTATATGTATATATGCATATGTATATATTATATGCAGTGTCCATTATACACACACATATTAATCTGTTTCTGTCTCTCTCTCTCTCTCTCTCTCTCTCTCTCTCTCTCTCTCTCTCTCTCTCTCTCTCTCTCTCTCTCTATATATATATATATATATATATATATATATATATATATATATATATATATATATATATATATATATATATAATTATATATATATAATATATTATATATATAATATATATATATAATATTTATATATATATATATATATATATATATATATATAATATATATTATATAATATATATATATATATATATCATATATATACATATATATATTTATATTATAATATATATATATATATATATATATATATATATATATATATATATATATATATATATATATTGAAAGAGAAAGAGAGAGAGAGAGCGATGGACTAAGAGGAATATCCACCAATCAATCGGAGTGAGAAAATGTGTCTTGTCAACGGACCTTTGATCCGAAATGCCAGGCGACCATGACAGCATCATGACAAAGCTTCGGCATTTCATGATCCTGAAAACGGCTTAACGAAATAACCGCTTCTGTTCTTACACGGTGAAACAAGTAGGTTTCACAAAACTGGATGACGGTATAAGAATGTCTAGAAATAACCGAATAAGCAATGAACAGAGGTAATTGGAAGTCGCGGAAATATGGAATGGGAAATGGAAATGAGAAAATGGAAAGAAAGAGCAAAGTTTGGAGACTTCAACTCCGAGGCAGCAAGAATCCAGTGCGGTTGAAAGGAAGGCCGGTAAGGAAGGATCACGCGAGGGAGAGACAAGAGAAAAGACCAGAAGAGGCAGAGGAGACAAAGAGACAAAGCGCGAGGCAGAAAGAGAGGGAGGGGAGGGAAGCAGGGAGAAAGGAATAATGATGATAATAGTTGTAGTAAAAATGATAGCAATGGCGATAGTAATGGTAATAGTAAAATAACAATTACGATAATAATACTGTAGTGTACTGGAAAATGTGCAATATCGTAATTAGTCTCTCCCCTGGCAGGCTGGCATCCAAATAAACTCGCGAAGTGACCCGCGGAACAAAAACTCGGGAATTGTAACTGTTAAACTATTTGCACTCTGTTTGGGGTCAAAGCCCTGAGGGAACCCTTGTATCTCACACATTTCCAAAAACAGCTATAACATAAAATCACGCAAGCAGACGAGGCTAATCAGACACACGAGCGTTCTCTGGTACACAAAATCTGCATGAACATTACCAAGCTTAACGTCCCCATAAGTAAGATACCAAAAGGTCGATCCATTCCCCCATGGAAAAACTCATCACTGATTGTGCACTTTATGTCTACCGCAAAAAAACAGTGTACCTAACTGCGTGTTGAAACAAATTGCTATGGCGACGGTAAAGGAACACTTAGAAGCTATGGGCGATGTGTACGAGTGTTACGCTGACGGATCCGTACAGTCTGGATACAAAGCTAGTTGTGCTTGCGCTTTATACAAAAATGGTTTATTGCAACATCAAGTTCATATGAGAGTACAAAATCGGGCCAGCACTACTCAAACGGAGTTGGCAGGTATACTCCTTGCAACAGAATACTTAATGTCTCGGGGCTCTGGTATAGTTTTTTGTGATTCCCAAAGCGCTCTTCGGACACTAAAGGCGTTTTAAGCAGGGAACGGTACAGCGCTTGGCCTATCGGCAAGAATTCTTGCCCAAGCGCTCCCCTGCTTAAAACGCTTTAAGTTCCTTCAAAAGAGATGGTGGTGAGGGAATTGTGAACTGCATTAAGCGTAACGTAACATGCAAGAGAGCGCAATTTTAACATTCAATTTTTTATGGATACCATCTCATGTTGGTATATGCAAGCAGGACCATGTAGACAATTTGGCGAAAGAGGCTTGTAGCAAAGATATTGTAAATATAGATCTTGGGATGCCTCTTGCTAGGGTTGCACACATATCAAAATGTTCTCATAATGAAGAACTGATAGATCTGACGAGTTCACAAAGGCCTGAAAGCTGTAGTGTAAGGCACTACGATCAGTATAGAGATTGTAAGCCATCCTATGGGTGGCACCGAAGGAAAACCAGACAATGTGACGTGGTTATACCCAGAATACGTTTAGGTTATAGAATGTACTGGCAACTGCATGGTGCAAGAAGTGCAGATGAATCTAGATGTAGACTGTGTAATGAGGAAAATGAGCGAACGCTTGAGCATTATATCTCGGAGTGTCATGCGATACAGCCTTTCAGACCAACTAACATGAAGTATAAGGAACTATGTGATTATTTTATAGAATCTGATACATTGGAAGATATACTCATGCTATATCCTAATTTTACTATGTAAAACTATCATAATCATAGAACACACCACAGAACACTTTAATGTAAACACACAAAGGCAAAAGTAGATCAACTTGGGTCATATACGTTTGCATGCTGTATGACATATTCCCATTTTACCATGTATAGTTACTGTAATCACAGAATACTGTACTCTGTCGAATGTATGTGAATATATGTAACACTGTAATCACGAGTGCCCACGCCTGAGCAGTTAGCCATGGTGGTAAATAAACAACTTAACTCAGCTTAACTGTGCAAACTGTATATGTACTTCAATACCGACAAGACGGGCGGAATGAAGCTGCAGGTACAAGAGCCCTTGAAAAGACGAGCACCTTTCCTTTCAAGAGGAGGGGAGCACCCTCGGACCATAGCT
>NW_020869814.1:129454-132030 GCF_003789085.1 Penaeus vannamei | reverse complement strand
CACACACACACACACACACTCACACACACACACACACACACACATATATATATATATATATATATATATATATATATATATATATATATATAATATATATATGTGTGTGTGTGTGTGTGTGTGTGTGTGTGTATAAATGTACATATATAAGTATATATTTTGTTTATGTTCATATCTATATATAAATATATATTGTGTACGTATGTGTATCATATCTGTCGTTTTGCTTGTGATCATGTTTATATCAAGGTATGCTCTTACGTCAGATTTGTGGCTTCCATTTTAATTTAATTTAACATAATTCATTTTAACAAATGATGAAAGTCATATGTTCAGACTTTACACGCACGCAATATAGACCATATACAAAATAAATGTTATATTATCTGTGTGGAATTGTATTATCTAATAACATAATGACAATTTATGTATTTCTCCCTCTTTCCCACTTTCTTTATCGGTTTCCATATCTCTTCCGTCCGTTTTGTCTCTGTCTGCTTCCATCTCAATTTTTTCTCTCCCTCCTTGTCTTCCTTTCACTCTCCTCTCTCATTTTTTTTTTCTTTTTCTCTAATCCCTATTTCTCTCTGTCTCTTCATACACTGTGTACTGACTGATGTACTAGTGATTGGCAAGTGCTAATAAATAGGCTTCTTGAGGTCGGTCGCCTCTGAATCCAGGGCCAAACTATTGCTAAAAAGGAAATGTGAAATAGCACGATCTTTCAGCACTGATATCCACTTTATATGAAACACCATTGCAATATTTATCATGTGTTTGAAATCAGCGGAAAATTGCCTATCAAGAAAGCCTAAAGTAAGCTCTATCTCCAACTTCATTTTTCTCATGACCGGTGGGAGGGCATTAAGAGTTACAAGCTTATTTTTTTTTTTTTTTTTTTTTTTTTTTTTTTTTTACAAAGAGCAAGAAACTCTCCAACGAATTTCAGTTATTTTTCTCGCGCTTGGGAGACACGTCCTGAGTTCTGGGGACGCGTCCTGCTGTCCCAAGTCCTCGTTTAAGCTCCGCCCTTCCAAGCCTGAAACCTAAGCTGATATTCCTTACTCTATAGGCTTACCCCGTGTCAACTCGAGTGGTTTCTTTGAAGCATGCAGTTCAAAGAAACCACTTGGAGTTAACTAGAAATAGTTAACACAGGACGGGCTACTCCAGAAAAAAAAGGCGTGGGCGGAGCATGACCGCAAATCTAACTGAACTGATTACCACGTGTCAGTTGTGCTTATTTTCTTACTAGAAAACCCTGAGTTATGTTACAACGGTTATGCGTCTGCTTCCAGAGAGCAAAGAAACAAACGGGTCACCTCTTGCTAAAAAGGAAATGTGAAATAGCACGATCTTTCAGCACTGATATCCACTTTATATGAAATCCTATTGCAATATTTATCATGTGTTTGAAATCAGTATGACTATGGTTATGATTTATGATCATGACTATGATTATGTTTCTCGGGCATTTATTAAGCAGGGATTTTGAATATAGGGAAAATATGTAATTACAAGGAATGTATAAATAAACATATAACCTTTATATTATAAAATGCGTAAATATTCTAGGAAGAAAAAATATTACTAGAGAGATGTAGGATATATAGTAATTATATTAAGATTCCGGGGAACCATAATAGAGCTCTGATTCTTTATTCACGCAAGTGCGGTCACAATACATTGCCTATATTTATTGCATGAAATTATTGTTGATGATTGACCTGTACTCTTTTTTTTTTAACAATAATTGTTACGGACTTTGATAATCTAAAGTGCATGAAGTATTATAATGAATGTTTTCATTAAATGTTTTACAGACATTTTAAAAATATGATGCTTGGTGTGGCCATTTTCTTTTCTTTAACTACAGAATACTTGAAAACCTCCTTATGCAAGGAAAAATCTTAGCACTTCGATTGATTTTAAAAACATGGCAAGAATTTCTAACTAGCTTATTGCAGTTCAAAGTGACTCAGGTGGTAGTACCTCAGAATTTTTTTTTGTAATATTGCGAAGAAAATTCTGTAATACTTGTAATAGCGTGCTGTTGGTCCACTGCGCTTGGCCAAAAAGTTGCAGCATGGCCCAAATAAACAATATACCCAAATATAAACAAGACCAGAAATAAAAACGGTCCCAATTAATAACATGGCCAAATATAAACATGACAAATAAACAAGATGCAAAAATAAATAAATAAATAAATAAGATAAAATCCAAATATAAGCATGACCACAAATAAACATGGCTAAAACATACATGGCCCAAACAGACAATATGGTCAAATATAAACATGGAAACGAATAAACAACACCATGCAAATGATATAACCAGATATAAACTTGGGTACAAATAAACATGGCCAAACCAGACAAAATGGCCAACTATATACTTGGAAACATATGAACAACTTGGCGCAAATGAATAGTAAAGCCAAGTATAAACTTTGGGACAAATAAACATAGCTAAAATAACAATATTTTCAACCATAAACATGTCCTTCCATAAAAACAACATGGACACAAGTAAACAACACAATCAGCTGTCGAACTCCTCTCAACAGCTATCAG
>NW_020869814.1:114454-119454 GCF_003789085.1 Penaeus vannamei | reverse complement strand
ATCGCATTAACGTGCATGTAATTGGGTTAACAGGTACTTGTTAGGGTACCGGGGTTTCTACTTCCTTGTGGGTGAGGGTGGGAAGGGAGAATCAAGGGAAAGGGAAAGGGAGGAAGGATGATTGGTTGGGAGGGGGGTTGTGGGGGGAAGGGGATGGAGTGTTGGGGGGAACAAGGGCAAGAGTGATAGGGTAGGGGAAATGGGGGGGTGGGGGGTTAAGGAATAGCTTAGAATAGATTGATATTAAGGATGATAGGGGAGGACAAGAATAAAAGATAAGGTAGAGGAAAAGGGGAGTGGCTTAGGGTGAATGGGAACACATGGGTAAGAGGCAAGACATAACTTGAGGTCAGTAAGGGTAGACAAAGTCAGGGTGAGAGGTAAGTGTGATGGGAGAGCTTGGTAGGATAAAGAGTGGTTAGAGTGAACGGAGAGCGAGAGTAGAAAGCAACGGTATAAGCATAAGAAGGGAAGCCAGAGTGAATGGAAATCAAGGGTAGGAAACAAGAATTAAACAAACACCAGCGCATGAATAACAAATGTAAGATGAAAACAAGAAGCCCCCCCAAAAATAAATAAATAAATACCAAAAAAAAAAAAAAAAAAAAAAAAGAAAGAAATAAATAAAAACAAGTATGATAAAGCAGATGCAACAAAGGGTTAAACAGACGTGGAAGAGAGAGAGATAATACAAAGTGGCCTAAAACACACGAGAGAGAGGGTTAGAGCAGTGTCTTTATGAACCGCTCTGTTTTACAAGGCAAATGGAAATTCAAGAAGGGTAAACACACAGTGTGTTAACAAGCATTACATTTGAGAGTGATATGTCTCCCTCTTTCCATTGTTATTTTCATAACCATATTCATCTTGTATATTTTCTCATAGATATGTATGTTAAATTACTCAGTCTAGAATATCTCAAGATAGTATCGTATTACTAACTGCAGTATACTTTAATTAGCTAGAATTATAATGTTAGCATCTACTTACATATATAGCGTATAGAATATTACAGAGGTTATGTGATATGTTGGTAAAAAGAATATACACTAAACTCAAACGCAAAATACCATAAACAGTATCCGTGTTGGCAGGTATATAAGAGGTATGAATGAAAATGAATATCTTCACAATACAAGAGATACATTCGAATGCTTTCGAATATATCTTCGTCAGAAATATACACTAGAGAAGAAAACAAAGAGGAAAAAGTAGAAAAAAATCATGATAATCATAAGAAAAAGAAGGAAAGAGAGAATAAGAGGAAGAAAAAAAAAACCACTTATATACACATATCATTAGGATGACGTCGCATAGTCATCACTGACGATGAATAATGAAAAAAGAAAAAAACAGAAATAAAAGTTACCCCATAGAAACTTTTTCGAAAGATTTTTTTTTTTTTTTTCGAAAATAGCCTTAGTTTCCCGGGGTTCCTTGACGTGGTGCTTCTGATGAATCACTTATTTATGATAAGAAAGGACGGTCTTGGGTTCCATTACAGGAAATCTCATTTATCTCACCACATTGTGTTTTATTTTCTTTCTCTTTCATTCATCTATTTGTTTTAGATGTTTCTAAGAAATTGATTTATATTCTTCGTATGCCAGATCATTTCTGCATTGATTTATACATATCTATTGATGAGTTTGTTTACACATTCGATGTAAAGTGGCATGTAAGAATCTGCGTCAACTTGCTCATTGGATCAATAGTATTAATATATGCATTGTATGTGTTAAATTAAGTAACGTTTTTATTATAGCAATATAAAGACAATGTAATATTCTGTTTCTGTCCCTGTCTCTCTCTGTCTTCTCTCTCCTCTCTCTCTTCTCTCTCTTCTCTCTCTCTCTCTCTCTCTCTCTTCTCTCTCTCTCTCTCTCTCTCTCTCTCTCTCTCTCACACACACGCACACACACGCATATATATATATATATATATATATATTATATATATATATATATATATATATATATATATATATATATATATATATGTATATATATGTTATATATATATATATTATATAATATTATATATATATATATATATATATATATATTATATATATATATATATATATATATATATATATATATATATATATATATATAATATATATATATATGTGTGTGTGTGTGTGTGTGTGTGTGTGTGTGTGTATGAAAGTAATTGTGTGCGCGCGCGCGTGAGTGTGTATAATTTTGTCCATCTATCTATCTCAGTCTCAGTATCTGTCCTTCCCCCTTCCCCTCCCTCTTCCCCCACAGCCCCTATCTTCCATTCTGTCATTCTCATGCTCATTCCATCATTCTCAATTTTGGAAAGGCACAGAAAATCATTTCTAAACCAGAACCCTCTCTCTTCTCGGCTGGAAGTAAGACACAAGGGAGACGAATTTGCTAATAGTTCTTCAATACTGAATTAGGGTTACAGACTGATTTCCCCCTAGCCTGCCTTTCCATTTTTTTTTCTTTCTGTAGTTTTTCTTCTCTTCCTCTCTCTCACTTTCACTATCTGTCTGCTTTTCTTGTTTTCTCTTTTCACTTCCTCCTTTTCTTCCCCTCTTTCGTTTTCATTTTTCTTTTTCTACAGGTCTTCCTCCTTCTCTTTCTGTCTTTCGGTCCACTGTTTTCGTTTTCTCTTCTCGCTCTCTCCCTTTCTTGCTTTTTTTCTCTCTCTCTCTTTCTCCCCCCTCCTCTCTCACTTTCTCTCTTTTCCTTTCTTTCTTTATCTCTCTCTCTCTCTCTTCCTCTTCTCTCTCTCTCTCTCTCACTTCCTCTCTAACATCTCTTCTCTTCTCTCTTCTTCCTCTTCTTTCTTCCTCTCTCTCTCTCTCTTTCTTTCTTCTTTCTCTCTCTCTCTCTCTCTCTCTCTCTCTCCTCTCTCTCTCTCTCTCTCTCTCTCTCTCTCTCTCTCTCTCTCTCTCTCTCTTCTCTCTCTCTCTCTCTCTCTCTCTGGTACGCATTACCTTCATCGTCCCTGCTTCCTCCTCTCTTGATTAAACCTGTACTGGAGGCCATTGCCACACTGCAACCTCTCCCGGGACAAGGGAACACAAGGCGCCTAAGTATTGAATGCAGTATTTGAGGAGTGATTAATAATAAAGTAATCAGCATCTCGGGAGACAAGCGGGTGATAATTATGGCGACTATGATGGAGGCTCCTGGTGGTGATGGTGATAACATCGAAGCCTCGGTTGAAGTTATGGTGATGTGGATAGAAATTGTGTTGCATCTTTGGCGTGTAGGGAAGGCGGCTGACTCAGGCTGGGTTAGTAGTCTGTTTTGATGTTTTTCTTTGTCATCTTGTTCTCGTATAAACACACACACACACACACACACACACACACACACACACACACACACACACACACACACACATACATATATATATATATATATATATATATATATATATATATATATATATATATATATATATATATATATATACATATATACACACATATATATATACATATATATATATATATATATATATATATATATATATATATATATATATATATATATAATATCATGCATATATATGTATATATATAATATATATAATATATATATATATATATTATATATATATATATATATATATATATATGCATATATATATATATATATATATATATATATATATATATATATATATATATATATATATATATATATATATATAATAGTGATATACATATATATATATATATATATATATATATATATGTGTGTGTGTGTGTGTGTGTGTGTGTGTGTGTGTGTGTGTGTGTGTGTGTGTGTGTGTGTGTGTGTGTGTGTGTATACATATATATGTATATATGTATAATACACACACATTGCAACAGGAACAACGAAGGGCAGGGGAAGAAAACACACGAATATGCCGAAGGCTTTTTCACTATTGCTTCGTCTGGGCAAATACACACACATATGTGTGTATGTGTGTGTGTATATATATATATATATATATATATATATATATATATATATATATATATATATATATATATATCTTGAGATAATGAAGTGGTGTCGAGCTTCTTCCTTGGTAGTACAGGATTGAGGCAAGGCTGTGTTCTTGCACCAACACCTTTCAAGTCTTGCATAGACTGGATATTGGGCAGAGCTACATACATGTATATTTATAGGTACGTATAGAAATATATATATATTTCAGCAGCAGGAAAAGAAGGCCGAATCCTCTCCTCCCCTCTTAACCTCTTCCCTCTCTTCCCTCCTCTGCCCCCCTCTCCTTCGTCAGCTGCCCAAAAGCTAGAAAAAAGGCAAAGCCGAATAAACCGCCCAAAAGCTGGAGAAGAAGGCCGTGCCAAATAAGCCTTCCCCAGGCGCCTAAAAGCCAGAGAAGAAAGCAAAGCCCAAGAGGCTTTCCCTTGCCGCCCAAAAGCCGGAGAAGGCCGAGCCGATGAGGCCTTTTACAACAGTCCAAAAGCCGGAAAAGAAGGCCAAACTGAAGAGGCCTCCTCCAGCCGCCAAAAAGCTGGAGAAAAAGGCTGAGCCGAAGAGATCTTCCCTCACTGCCCAAAAGCCTTCCTCGGCTGCCCAAAAGCCGGGGAAGAAGGCCGGACCGAATAGGCTTTCCCCTGTCGCCCAAAAGCCAGAAAAGGTCGGTCCGAAAAGGCCTTCCCCGACCGCCCAAAAGCCGAAGAAGGCCGAGCCAAAGAGGCCTTCCCCTGTCGCCCAAAAAACAGAAAAGGTCGTGGCGAAAAGGCCTTCCCCCACTGCCTAACAGCCTTCACCAGCCACCCAAAAACCGAAGAAAGAGCCGAATAGGCCTTCCCCCGCCGCCTAAAAGGCTTGCCAAGGCGCCCAAAAGCCAGAGAAGAACGTCGAGCCAAATAGGCCTTCCCCGGGTGCCCAAAACCCGGAATAGAAAGCAAAGCCCAAGGGGCTTTCCCTAGCCGCCCATAAACCGGAAAAGGCAGAGCCAAAGAGGCCTTCCCTGGCCGACCAATAGACAGAACA
>NW_020869814.1:94454-96954 GCF_003789085.1 Penaeus vannamei | reverse complement strand
ATTCGATAACGCGGACGGTGATATTCAAATCTATGGGTGAGAGATACGATGCTGGTGATTAATGGCGATCCGATGATGAGATCAATGGCGAGGTGATATTAATGGTGATCATTTATATTGATTGGTGGGGATTTTTTGAATGATGATTAATGGTGATGATAATGATGGTGACGGTGATTAATGGTGATGATGATGATGATGGCGAATGGTCGATAATGGTGATGATGAAATGGTTGACGGTGATTATGTGATGGTGATTAATGGTGATGATGATGATGGCGATGGTGATTAATGGTGATGAGGATGGTGATGGTGATTAATGGTGATGACTGGATGATGATGAAATGGCGATGATGATTATGATGGATGATTTGGTGACGGTGATTTAGGGGTATGTGATTAATGGTGATGATGATGGCGATGGTGACTAATGGTGATGAGATTGGTGATGGTGATTATGGTGATTGATCGATGAAATGGTGATGAAGGAATGGTGACGATAAATGGTTGATGAGTGAAATGGTGATGAAGATGGAGCGATGATTAATGTGATAGTGAGACTTGATGAATTGATGTTTGATTGAATGATTATAATGGCAACATGATTGATGTATGATGATAATGATAAAGAGGAAGAAAACGAAATGAGATGAGAAGAATAAAGAAGGAGGAAAAAGGAGGAGGAGGAGAATAAGGATGATGTGACGAAGACTGAGAATGAGAATGATGATTAGTGATAGAACTGTTATTTTTTTATTCATTTATTACCATTGCTTTACTATCATTCCATCATATCATACATCATTCATTTATCATCCATTGTATATTATTATGATCATTATCATTATTTTATTAATCATATGTTATATATCATGTATATTTTGTTTTGCTATTTATTGTATTATTGCTTATCCTCATTGTTTATAAACATATATTGTTATTGAATATTATTGTTATTATTGGTTGTTGTTAGTATTACTTATCAGATTTATCACCATCTTATAATTAATCATTATCATCATTTTCTTTATCATCATCATTACTATAATGTTTATTGTTATTATTACAATAAATGATGGTGATGGTAATAATCACAATAATGATAATGATAATAATAATAATAACAATGATAATGATAATGATAATAACAATAGTAATGATAATAATAATGACAATAAGAATAATGATAATAATAATAATGATGATGATAATATCAATAATAATGATAATAATAATAATGATACATATATAATGATAACAACAACAACAGCAACAAACATAATAATAATAGTAATGATAATAATAATGATAATAATAATGGTGATAGTAATAACAACGAAGATAATAATAATGATAATAGTAATAATAATAATAATAACAATGATAAAAGTGATAATAATGATTTTCTCATAGCTAATATTATTATCATTATTATTATTGCTATTATTATTGTAAATAATTTATCATTGTTATTATATCATTATCATTAATTATTATATCATTACAATTATCATATTCATTATCATATCATCATCATTACTACTTACTACTAGTTATATCATTGTCATTATATTAGTCTTACAATTAATTATCATTGCGACTACTACTGCTGCTATTACTACCACTTCTTTCATGATCATTATTATCATCACTACTTTTACTAATATCACCATTATCAGTATCATTATTAAGAGTATTTTTCTAATTATCAAAATATCTTTAATCTTTATTACTTATTTACGTTTGCCGTTTCACTCCCTTACTGTCGACTTTCTCTGCTTTTGATCTTTAGCCGTTACCCTTTCCCCTCTCCCTCTATCTGTCTGTTTATATAGTTTCTCTCTCTTATCTACCCTTTCTCCCCTTTTCTCCCTCTCCTTCTCTACCTTCCTCCCTCGATCTCTTTCTCTTCATCTTTTTTTTTCCATGTTCCTCTTTCTTTCCCGTTTTACCCTCCCTCTCTCTTCCATCTCTTTCTCTCTTTCTGTCCTTCCTCCCTCCCTCCATATTCTCTCCCTTCTGTCCTTTCCTCCTCTCCATATTCCTCTCTCTTACCCCTCCCCATCCGTCTTCCTTCCCTCCCTTCCTCCTTCCTTCCCTCCATTTTCCTCTCTCTTACCCTCCCCCCGCCCCGCTCCTTCTTCCTCCTCCTTCCTTCCTCCATATTCTCTCTCTCTCACTCCTCCCCCATCTCTCTTCCTTCCCTCCCTTCCTCTTCCTTCCTCCATTTTCCTCTCTCTTACCCCCCCCGCCCCGCCCTCTTCCCTCCTCCTCCCTCCTTCCCTCGTCCCCTAACATCCCATTCCCCTTAAACATCCCAGCAGAAGAAGCAATACGTCAAGGAAAGACGTGACGACCGAAGGGGAAGGGAGAGGGCCGCTGAGAGGAAAACACAGGGGTGTGATTTATCGTGTTATTAATGTTTGAAAGTTGTCGTGGGAGGCTTTAGATGGTCGTGCGCAGGGGGTAGGGGTAGGGAGGAGAGGGGAGGGGTAGGGGA
>NW_020869814.1:61954-64454 GCF_003789085.1 Penaeus vannamei | reverse complement strand
AAGGACACTCAAAGACCACGCCCGCCGAACAGAGTAGACGCATTAACTAAACTTGTCCGACCGAGATTTAAAAGTCCAGAGAGGTTGAAAGTTAACAACAATCGCTACTAAATTGAGTTTGAGTCTGCGGAAACTTCCCTCCCTCTTTCACGTCCTCTGAAGGGAGCCTCGGCCGTCATCAGCCAATACTTGTACGTTGGTGCGGCGAGGGATTGTTGTCCGAGGCTCTTATCAGTTGCCTGTGTTGTGTGTGTGTGTGTGGGTCCTCTCTGTGTGTGTGTTGTGGTGGCATCGTTGTGTCACGTGCGCGTGTGTGTGATGTGTGTGTGTGGCGCACGTGTGAGGTGGGGTACATAGGAGAGAGAAAAACAGAGAGTATGATTAATTGAGATTAGCTAGAGGTTATGTGATTTATAGATTTAGTATGTGATATGGGATTGTACACGGTCTGCATGGGGGAGTTGTTTTGCATTGTTATTTTTTTGGGGAGGCCGAGTATAACTAAGGTGGAGAGAAGGAGGTGAAGGATGGGCGGGAGAGAAGGAGGAGCGGGGGGCAGCCGCAAGGCGGGAGAGGGAGAGGAGAAGCAGACGGGGAGAGGAAGGGAAGAGGCGGGCCAACGGGGGGGAGGCGAGAGGGGAGAAGAGAAGGGAGGAAGAAAGCAGATGAGGACGTGGGCAGAGGAGGGGGGAGGGGAAGTGAGGGGGGGGGAAGGGGGTGAGGTGGGGGAAGGGGGGGGGGGGGGGGGGGGGGGAGAGGGGGGAGGGGGGGGTGGGGAAGGAGGGGGGGGGGGAGAAGCGGAGGGGGAGGCGAGAAGGGGGGACGGACAGGAGACCCCCGAACGGGACGGAGGGGGGAGGGGGGAGGGGAGGGGGAGGGGGGGCGGTGGGGGCGAGCGAGGGGGGGCTCGGAAAGGGAAGGCAAGGCGCAGGGGACGCGGAGGAAGGGCGCGGGGAGGGCGGGCAGAGGAGACGAAGTGAGAGGGAGGGGTGAGGGGGGGGGGAGGAGAGGCGGGGGAGAACGGGGGACAGGAGAGGCAGGAGAAGATGGGGGGGGACGGGGGGGGGGGGGGGGGGGTGGGGGAGGGGGGAGGCGGGGGCGGGGGGGGGAGGGGGGGGGGGGGGGGGAGGGGGGAGGGGGGTGGCGGGAGAGGCCCGGGCTGGAGGGTGGGAACGGGCGGGGGGGGGTGACGCGTGGGGGGGGGGGGGTGGGGGGGAGTGGTGGGGGGGTGGGGGGGGGGGGGAGGGGGGGGGTGGGGGGGGGGGAGGGGGACGGGGGGTGTGGGGAGAGGGGTGGGGGGGGAGGGGGGAGGGAGGGGGGGGGGGATGGGGGGGGGAGGGGGGGGGGGGGGGGGGGAGGGGGGGAGGTGGGGGGGGGAGGGGGGAGGGGGGGGGTGAGGAGGGGGGGGGGGGTGGGAGGGGAGGGGGGGGGGGGGGGGGGGGGGGGGGGGGAAGACAATAAGGGGGGGACGGGGACGACGGCCGGGGGGGGGCCGGGGGGCCGGGGGGGGAGGTGGGGGGGAGGGGGGGGGGGGAGTGAAGCAAGGGGCGGGGCGGCAGGGACGACCGGCCGTCGCCGGGGAGTGTGGGGTTTAAAGTTGATGGTGGGTATTAAATCAATTGGTCTAGTGACACTTTTAGCTTTATTGTGCCTGTTGTATTGTGTGTTGTCGTTGGATGATCAATGGTCGTTTATTTTGTGTGGAAACATTACTGTTTTTTCTCTTGCTCCTGGTTATGTTTGTGGATTATCATAGGGTCAGTATCACGCGTCCTGTTGTATGTTGTGTGGATATATCAAGGCATTTTGTTAACCACGCGCCCTGGACAGTGTGTTAATTTAACCAATGGCTTATGTATCATCTGCGTTCTCCTTGGGAGTGATTTTGGTAACAAAGGCATGTTTGTACACGGTCGGCCCGGAGGTGTTATTGACAAGGTCATGGTATGATCTACGCGTCGTTGCGTTAGGTGTGTGAAACAAGGCATGTACTACGCGCTCCGGAGTGTGGAACAAGGTACGTCTACCGCTCCTGGGAGTGTGGAACAAGGCATGTACACGCCGTCCTGGACCAGCCTCGAGTTGGAATAGGCTCTACCAGTCTACGCTCCTCCCTGGTATGCGGAACAAGGGCAAATTGTACACGCCTCGCTCCTCGAGTGTGCGAGCACAAGGTACGTCTACGCGCCATCCTGTGAGTGTGGAGACCAAGCAAAGGCCCATGGTACCACGGGCTCTCTGGAGTATGGAACAAGGGCATGTACACGCGCGCTCCTGGAGTGTGGAACAAGGTAGCGTACTCACCACGCCCCGGTGCGCAAGTGTGGAACAAGGCATGTACAACGCGTTCCGGAGTGAGTTGGAACAAGACATGTTCGATCAAAGCGGCTCCGGGGATTGTGTGGAACAATGGCATGTACACGCGCTCCTGGAGTGGTGGAATCAAAAAGTACGTGCTTACGCCGCCCCAGTGTGAGTGGGGGGAGAACAACGCCGACTC
>NW_020869814.1:26954-36954 GCF_003789085.1 Penaeus vannamei | reverse complement strand
TGTCATGAGACATTTAGAAAAACTAAATTTATAATATCCTAATATAATATTACAAAATCTCTGGGCATAGATCCTCCAACACCTTGTTAACTCGATTTAACATTATTACTCATGAAATCGGTCTTACACATTAGTATGTCTTATAACATAATCTGATCGTGTAACATTTCAAATCCATCTTCAAACATCTTCACATACACATTCTCCTATCAACGAGTGAATTCCCTATCTTATAACTTGCGAAATCCTAAGATGAAATGCATTCTAAAAACCCTTTTGAAGTCAAACCCCAAAATACCCCTCCCTTTGCACGTCAAGGAAAATTGATCCGTCTGCTCCTGGTGTAAAGTTCAGGAAGCTCAGTGGCTGCCGTAGGAGGAATACCTTGTGAATCCTTTATTAGCTGCAGTGCACCGCGGAAGACATATGCCAACAGCTGGAAAACCGGCTGTCAGTGGTCAGAGATTCTGTCTGCGCCTCGTCTTATACACGCGGGGTTTGTGTTTTTCCTTTAGTTGTTTCCATAACTGCCTCAGGTACTCTTGGTGTAATGGTCAAAATTGAACTCCCGTTGCGCTTTAAATGGAGTAAGGAATGCTTAATTTCCTATGTCTACTTTGTCTCAAAAGGGACAAACTCGGCTTCAGTTCAGGTTTTAAATCCGTATGATTGACGACCAAGTATGTCAATCTTATGTATGTTTTTTTTTTTTTTTTTTTTTTTTTTTTGCATTTGTTAAAACCAATCATTCCATATGTACCACATACCATATGGTATAGTACTTCCTTTCTCAAACCCATCCTCTTGACACCCATTCTACGAACAGCCAATATCAGCCGAACATCCATCAAACAAAGCCCAGTTAATAACAAAAGCGAAGGAGAGAGAGAGAGATAGAGAGAGAGAAAATAAACGGAATCACACAGCAGCTCGCGCCCTCGCTGCTTAGTATTCACGCCGCAGACGAGGGCGAAAAGATACTTGCCAGACCATATTAGATGCTCGTCTTCTTACGCGACCCTCCGCGTGTAACGAACGAGCGAGGCGCGTGGCAGGAATAGCTGTTAGCGGACTCGTAACTACCGGGCCAAGTGGCAGCGAGAACCCCGATTGGTGCGTCAAGTCTGTCGGGAGTCCTGTGGAAGGAGGCGGGAAGCGGGGCCCAAGAGGCTGGAGGGTAATCTGTCAGAGGAACAGACGAGAATTCAGGATATCGGCGCAGAAGGAACTTAAAGAGGACCGCGAGAGGGAGTCGGGGTCTCCAGAGGGAATGGATCATACAGACGACGCACAAGAAGGCACAATATGGCGTGAGGGGGGGGGGGGAGAGGACAAGGGGAGGGAAATGCGACGGAGAATAATATTACAATAATCACACGCGATCATTTTTTCCCAACAGACGCCCTACGTGCATATATACATTTTGTTTATGTTCAGCATACAAGAAGGGAAGAAGGAGAAAGCGTAATGTGTTTGGCATCATACTACAGTGAACTAAGACAGATACGTGTGTTCGTGCGAACACACACACACACACACATATATCTATATCTATATCTATCTATCTATCTATCTATCTATCTATCTATCTATCTATCTATTTATCTATCTATCTATCTATCTATCTATCCATCTATCTATCTATACTATATATATGTATACCTGTGAGAATGTGTGTGTGCTTCATATATGTGTGTGTGTGTGTATATGTATTTACATGTATGTATATACATACATACATACATATGTTCATATATTTATCCATATATGTATATATATATATACATATATATATATATATATATATATATATTATATATATATATATTATATATATATATATATATATTTATATATATACATATATATTTGTGTGTATATGTGTGTGTGTATACATATACATACATACATACATATGTATATACATACATGTATATATATATATATATATATATATATATATATATATATATATATATATATTATATATATTATATATATATCATGATCATGATCATGATCATGATCATGATCATTATCATTATCATTAGCATTATCATTATCATTAGCATTATTTATTATTATTATATTATCATTATTATTATTAAAATTATTAATTATTATTATTACATTATATTATTATTACTACCACAAATACTACTTTCATCATTGACATCATTAATACTATTGCTATTATTCTTGTTCTAATCCTTATTCTTTTCCTATCATATTATGATTGAAACTATTATAACTATTGCCATTACCATCATATTCATTAGTCCTATTAAAAACATTATTATTGCGTCATATTGATATCGATGTCAGGTGAAATGATGAGTTTATATCTCTTCTCATGTACACGTAAATATATACATTATTTTTAGTTTTGATTTTTTTTTTTTTTTTTTTTCCGCTTGCCTTGATTGGTAAGAAGAGAACGGAGGAGTGTAATGATGATGTTGTGGTTTTCATGACAATATACCGGGCGTTTTTTTTTTATTATCATTCCATTTTCTTACTGTTAGACGTCAAAGACATATTCCTTTTATAACTGCAAGACATGCCATTTAATTACATCGGTAACAAGGCGAAAAATTCGTGTTCCCCCCCCCCCTCCCTCTTCCTCCCCCACCACTTCCCTTCTTTTATTGATATGCTTTGTCTCCCTGTGAGTATTTTCGTAAGACTGAAGAACAAATCTTTCTCTCTTCTCTTCGTTTTTTTTTCCTCTCTCTCTTTGCCTCTCGAAAAAAGAACAAAAAAATCTACCTGAATTGTTTCCATTCTTCAGGGCCCCTTCACAGACCTCTCTAATTGGTTTCTCGGCATTTTACGACCCAAAATAGACCTGGAACCGATTTTGTCTTGTATTTTGAATCCATACAGAGAGTTTTCAATTACTTTTTTATGTCTCTTTTCATATTTTCTCCTAACTGGGAAAACGAAACTGCAACGTGATAACGCTGTAATGACGTTCCTTTTTTAATCGTGTTTCTGTACGTCTTTTTTTCGACGTTGTTAATTCGTGTTTTTCTCGTATGTCTTTTTTTTNTCATTCATCACACCATTTTCACACCACCACCACCTCCAGCATCACCACCACATCTGCCGTCGACCCCCAAACCACCACCACATTTCCTAGATTCCCTTCCTCCACTAGGTCACCTCCATCTTCCACCGAGTCTCCACCTCTTCCTCCACCTCACCGTCGCCTCTCGCACTTCAGGTGACGGCGAAGAGGCCCCGTGGTCGCCCCAGACGCGGTCCAGAAAATCGACCCAGGAGTTGTAGTAGAAGCTCGAGGGGTCGAGGACGATCTCGCCCTCGTTCTCGTCCTCCACGCCCACCGGAGAGAGAGAAGGGCCCCGAGCATGGGCTTCCTCTGCCCCTGCACCTTCTCGAGGACTCCTCCGACCAGCGAGCGAGGCGGGCGGCGCAGTGGATCCTGTCGGAGTTCCAAGGTGGGCGGGGTGGGTGAGCGGAAGGGCGGGCTTCAGGTGGAGGCTGGGCCCCTTCTGTGATTTCTTGGGTTTGTTTTTCTTTCTTTCTTTATCATTATTGTTTTTATCATGTATTTGTATGTGTGTTATATAATACACGCACACACGCACACGCACACGCACACGCGCACACACGCACACGAAGCATATATCTGCGTATGTGTTAGTAAGTTCGTCGTCCTTGAACACACAACCTTAGAGTACAATTTCCCCTTTAATTTCCAGGCGACGGTTTCCTCGCGGCTCTAAACGTGGAAACGAAATGTATTCGCTGTGACACTGTCTTGCCCAGCGTCGACGAGGCCGCCCGCCACTACCAGTCCGCCCACATCGACAGGCGCAACTGCCCCTTCTGTTGTGCCGTTATCTCAAGGGACGCGACGTTTTGCCATTTGAAACGCCATTACGTGGGTTTGGTGCTGAAGTAAGGGGGGCTTCCCGTGTGAGCGTTTTTGTCAAGGCTCTTGGTGGGTACTTTTTTTTTTTCGGAGTCTTATCTGTTAAGTGTAATGTCTAAGATGATTTTTGAGATTTTGAGGTTTCAGGTTTCAAGTTTTTGGCTTTGATGTTGTCAGTTCTTCGAGTTTCATAGTTTCAGATTTCATTTTAAATTTTGAGTTCATTTTTTTTAAGGTCGTTGTTCTGTTCAATTTTTTTTTTTTTTTTAGTTTCATTTTCTCGGGTTTCACATTTTTGATTTTTCACCTTTTTCACCTTTTTCACCTTTAATGATTTGCATATATTTTTTTCAACATTTTTTCTATTAATTTTAAAGATATATTTTACTACTGTTTTTTGAGAGTTCAAGCTTATATATATATATATATATATATATATATATATATATATATATATATATATATATATATTCTTACTTCTTTTACATTTTTTTCTGTTTAGTTGATGGAGGAACAAAATTCACATTGCAGAAAGGCTTTGTAGTTTTAATGAATTTATAAATTAAAAAAATCGTCTTCAGTGATCATATTGTGATGTTTAATTTTAGATTAATATTCTTTTCAACTCTTTTATTAGTAACCTTTTTTTATATGAGAAGAAAATGCATATTTTCTTTGTATTTCATTACGTGGAATATGAATTTTTATAATCTTTGCCCTTTTCTGTTGCAGAAATAACTAATTTTCCGTGTACATATTGTCGTATGAATTATTGCTATTTTGCACGAAGTAAAATTATTATCTTACTGTGTGTCTCATTTTGAATTATCTATTTTTGGTAAAGATATATGTAAGGACATACTCTGATAACAGTATCCTTCAATTATTATCATTATTATCGCACGCTCAAACACACACACAAACACACACACACACACACACACACACACACAACACACACACACACACACACACACACACACACACACACACACACACACCACACACACACACACACACACACACACACACACACACGCACGCACACGCACACGCAACACACAACACAAAACCAGTACATACACATGAATGAATATACATATAGGACATAGATCCTATAGGCTGGAGCACTTTAGCAAAGAAACGGATGAATTGCCTCCCCCCCCCCTCCCCTTCACCCCAACACACACGTGGTTTAAAGGGTAAAGGTTTTTGTACCCCTTGTCAACCCTCATGTCGTGAGTTGCCAAACGCTAAATTTCCTGTTGATTATTTTACCCAACCCGGAAAAATGAATAATTTTTCAAAAAGACACCAAAAACAAAGCAGTTATTTCTTTTCGGTAGAATATCACTCCATATGCTAAAAACAAACCCATCAAGGAAGAAAATAAGCGCGTTCAGCAATGTAGAGAAATAATAAACAATAAACTACAAGCAACACAAGCTGGTCTACACAACCGGCAGATAAGCTCCCGGCTACTTTACATTTCAAATACAATTACACACGTATCCCGCGGCAGTGGCATTTTTGTCGATCTGAATTTGTCACAAATCCCTTTCTCTATTGTCGATCTGTGGAGTTTGATCCCGTATTAAATGCATTTCGCCACGGTAGACCATCGTCGTATGTCGGATATTCAATGAAAGGGAAAGTTACAGTATAAGGTTTTGAATTTTTCATTGCGCTCGTGTGGCGGTTTTTTCCGATGTTGACTTTTTGAAAACTTTTCATTGATATTATTAATATCATTGTTATTATTATTATTTTTTTTTTATAATTGTGCTGATATTTAGAGATTTTATTCTCGTTTGGTGTTTTGATTTCGTGGTGACTTAAAAAAACTTTATTGCCATCAATGTTATTATCACTATTATTATTATTTTGGTACTGACTTTTCATTGTTCTCATATCTTTTTGTTTTTCTTTTTTCGGTGTTGATCTAAAAAAAATAATTCTCATTAATTAAAGTTCGGTATATTTTTTCTTAAATGTTGGATCGAAAATAGTCTATAGTAATAATAATAATTACTAATGCTGATGGTATTGTTAATTTTTCTTAAATTCTTTTGGCGAAAATAGGAGTACGAGAGTCTAAAAGGATAATTATAATCATTAATGCTCACGGTATTGTCCATGCTGATGGGAATGATAACAGCGATTATGATGATAAAGGAAAATAATAACAATCATGATAAGCATGATTATTAGAGTAATAGTGATTGATGATATCAGTAAATCATACTATCATTTATGGTGATGATAAATAATTGTTATAATGACAATATGACAGATAATGAAAGACATTACTACTAAGTATAATGAGATTATGATCAAGCAGATTATGTTATCAGTTTGTTGTTATTTTCATCATTTTTATCATTATTGTTATTGTTATCATAACCATTGTTATTATCATTATCAATATTATCATTATCACTGTTATTATCATAATTATTATTGTTATCATTATTATTGCTATCATTATTATTATCATTATCATTATTATTATTATCATGACCACCATCATTATCATTATTATTATTGTTATGATAACAATGATGATAATTGTAACGATAAGTACCATCATTGTTGTTTATATTATCATCATTATCAATATTGTCATTACGATTATTACCTTTATTACTATTATCATTGTTATCGTTAATATTACTATCATCTTTATTATTGTCATTTATATTTAGTTCATATTAATATTATTACATCAATAAGAGTATCATATTTTTTACCAGAGTTAGGGTTATCATCCTCATCACTATCATCATCATCATTATTACTATTATTGTTATTATTATTATTATTGTTATTATCATTATTACTGTTATCATAATCATCATTATTGTTATTGTCATTACTATAATTATCATTATCATTATCATAATTATTGTCATCATTATCATCACCTCTATTATTTTTCTAATTATTATTACTATTATTGTTATTATTATTATTATTATTATTATTATTATTATTATTATTATTATTATTATTATTATTATTATTATTATTATTATTATTATTGTTATTATTATCACTATTATGATTATTATTGTTATCATTGTTATTATCATCATCATCATTCTGCTGATGATAATGATAATAGTAGTGATAATAATTCTAACAGTGATAACAATCATTTTATTTCTTGTTATGTTTCTTCTGTTCTTCATTTTAATTAATAGATCCATTACATATTTTATATATTTATTATCATATATTCATTACTCGTGTTTTAGATTATCATCATTGGTGTTCTTATTACTGTTATTACCATTATATATATATATATATATATATATATATATATATATATATATATATATATATATATATATATATATTACACATCATCATCACTATTAACAATACTATAAGTAATGGGATTAGTCTTGCTAGTGACGTAATAGTAGTAGTCTCATAGTAGGCGTAGCGGTAGCAGTAGTAGTAGTGAATAGTAGTCGAATGGATACTGTAGGACTAGCAGGAGCAGAAGAATAATTATAATTTTTCTCGACTCAGGTAAATCCAGGTAAGACGCACAGCGGTCCCTACAATCGGCCTTCTGTCAATAGAAAACGGAGACGGAAAAGAAAACGGGATCCAATAAAGGTGACCCGACGAAACCGCAGAGGAACCGACCTTAACGAAGGACTCACACGCACGTACACGTACACAGACGCATACACGTACACGTACAACACACACACGATACACGTACACATACACTGCATCTATGCTCCGTGCATCCTATATATGGTATATACGTAAATACATACATACATGCCACACAAAAAGAGAGGGAGGGGAGAGAGAGAGAAAAAAAAAATATCCAAAGAAAAAGAAAGAAATGAATCGAAAAGATAAATAAAAAATGAAAAGAAAAGAGAGAGAGAGCCAGCGAAAAGACAGAAAAAGAGAGAGAGAGAGGAGAGAGAGAGAGAGAGAGAGAGAGAGAGAGAGAGAGAGAAGAGAGAGAGAGAGGAGAGGAGAGAGAGAGAGAGAGAGAGAAGAGATAGAATAATAGAGAGAGAGAGAGAGAAGAAAGAGGGGGGGAAAGAAAAAAGAGCGAAAAACACACAGAGCCAGACAACGAACCCCCCCCCCACACCAAGAATCGAGATGAATCCGGCCGAAATTCAAACCAACCTTCCGCCAAAATGACACGCTAGTTACCCCGCCATTGTGGTCCGCCTTTACCACGTAATCCCTTTAATTCAGTTTTCGTGTGGCGGCATTTTAAGCGTTTCTGTCTTCCCTTTTTCCTCTCTGCCGCCGAGGGATTCTTTAAGGTGTTCCTGCCCCTTAACCAAGATGGCGGAGTCCTATAGGAGGTCGTTTAGGTAGTTTTAGGAAGTCCTTTGGGATTCGCCGGTCTAGGGGGTGGGAGGGGAGGGGTAAGAAAGGGGGTAGGGGGGTGGGAGCAATTATTCCCTCTTGTTGACACGCGCGTTTCTTTTCTTCCCGTCTTTTATTCTATTTTCCTCTTCTATTGTAGTTCGTTTCTTTTTTTTCTTGTGTTCTGATTCCTATTCTTTTTTTTTTTCTTTTCTCTGTTCTTTTCTTTCTGGTTGCTGCTTCTTACTGCTTGTCCTCTTTTTTTTCTCTCTCTCTTTCTCCCTTTCTCTCATCTATTTATTTTCCTCTTCCTGTCAACTGTCTCTTTTTCTTTATTTCTCCTTTCTTCTTGCCGCCTTTTCCTTTTCCAGTTTTATTTTATTTTTCTTCGTTCTGCTTCTTCGCAGTTTCCCCCCCCCCCTTCTCTCTCTCTCTCTCTCTCTCTCTCTCTCTCTCTCTCTCTCTCTCTCTGTGTCTCTCTCTCTGTCTGTCTCTCTCTCTATGTCTGTCTCTCTCTCTCTGTCTGTCTGTCTCCTCTCTCTCTCTCCTCTCTCTATCTCTCTCTCTCTCTCTCTCTCTCTCTCTCTCTCCTCTCTCTCTCTCTCTCTCTCTCTCTCTCTCTCTCTCTCTCTCTCTCTGTCTCTGTCTCTGTCCCTGTCTCTGTCTCCTGTCTCTGTCTCCTCTGTCTCTCTGTCTCTCTGTCTCTCTCTCTCTCTCTCTCTCTCTCTCTCTCTCTCTCTCTCTCTCTCTCTCTCTCTCTCTCTCTCTCTCTCTCTCTCTCTTCTCTCTCTTGTCTCCCTCGTCTATGTGTCTGTCTGTCTGTCTCTGTCTCTCTCTCTCTCCTCTCTCTCTGTCTCTGTCTCTGTCTCTGTCTCTGTCTCTGTCTCTCTCTCTCTCTCTCTCTCTCTCTCTCTCTCTCTCTCTCTCTCTCTCTCTCTCTCTCTCTCTCTCTCTCTCTCTCTCTCTCTCTCTCTCTCTCTCTCTCTCTCTCTCTATGTCTGTCTCCTCTCTCTGTCTGTCTGTCTGTCTGTCTCTCTCCTCTTCTTCCTCTCTCTCTCTCTCTCTCTCTCTCTCTCTCTCTCTCTCTCTCTCTCTCTCTCTCTCTCTCTCTCTCTCTCTCTCTGTCTTGTCTCTGTCTCTGTCTCTGTCTCTGTCTCTGTCTCTCTGTCTCTCTGTCTCTCTCTCTCTCTCTCTCTCTCTCTCTCTCTCTCTCTCTCTCTCTCTCTCTCTCTCTCTCTCTCTCTCTCTCTCTCTCTCTCTCTCTCTCTTCTCTTTTCTCTTTGTGTCTCCCTCTGTCTATGTGTCTGTTCTGTCTGTCTCTGTCTCTCTCTCTCTCTCTTCTCTCCTCTCTCTCTCTCCTCTCTCTCTCTCCTCTCTCTCTCTCTCTCTCTTTCTCTCTCTCCTCTCCCCCCCCCTCTCCTCATCTCTCTCTCTCTCTCTCTCTCCTCTCTCTCTCTCTCTCTCTCTCTCTCTCTCTTCTCTCTCTCTCTCTCTCTCTCTCTCTCTCGTTCTCCACTCTTTCTTCTCTCTCTCTCTCTCTCTCTCTCTCTCTCTCTCTCTCTCTCTCTCTCTCTCTCCTCTCTTTCTCTCTCTTCTCTCTCTCTCTCTCTCTCTCTCTCTCTCTCTCTCTCTCTCTTCCCCTCTCACCCTCTCTCTTCTCCCTCTCTCTTCTTGATTTTCTTCAATTATCACCGATTTTTCGTCCGACTCTTCTGACTTTTTACTTCCATATTCTCTCTTTTACTT
>NW_020869814.1:19454-21954 GCF_003789085.1 Penaeus vannamei | reverse complement strand
CAGACTAGTGGCCGCTCGCTTTACAATCTCACTCTCAACAACACATCCACACATCTAACAACATCCTCGCTGCACACATTCGACACACTGATATCACTCGACAAGGCAAAGGCAGTTATACTCCTGATGTGTTTAATAATAAATAGACTCCCTAAAATAGTATCATTTTGTGACTCGGTTCATGGGACTCGGAAGGCAAGTGGGATTGCGTTCCTCTTGAAAATCTATAGCGTGGACTCCTATGATTAAGTGCGACACACACTTAGGTTTATCACTGTTTCTCTAAGGCTAATTCCGTAACACTGTATTTGGGGTTTTCACAGTGCTATGGAAGGTGTGACCTGTTTATCAAGGGGCTGAGGCGAAGGTGCGCCTTTCAACTAATTAACTAATTTGCGTAAGTAGATTATTCGCAGGTAACACGTGTCTCCGTGATAAGACCACAGGAGGCGTTCGTGTTAAATTATCATTAATTCGTAATTAAAAATAAAAAGGCATTAGTGCTTCGCAAACAACAAAAATGCAACTGTTAAAAAAAGAAAGTGATGTGTTAAGTGATCATAACATCGTTAAATATCGTCAAACAGCAAAAACAAGCAAACAAAACACGGGACCAAGAGGAAAAATAAGAACCAATTACAGAAAATCCAAGAACATGTAACAGGAACTCGGTGACTAGCATGTGTTACCAAGGGCGGTGGGTGGGGGAGGGGGGTAACTCCCAAGGGATTACGGTGCTTTGAGCGAGACCTTGTGACTGTGACTGCTTCGGCCAAGGCTCTCTTCCTCCGAATGCTCTCCGAAGCAAGATCTGTGGATCGGGTTTGCTTTCGTCGAGAAGCAACTTGGAAGAGCTGAATCTCGTCCGGAGGCTCGGCTCTTGGCCGAGGAAGAGAGGGGGTAGAACCGCTCGCCAACACACCTCAAAGACCTTTCATTTCTGTTTTTCTTGATGCGCCTCCCGCCAGGGCGTCGGGCGGCGGCGGGAGACTCACAGGCACTGCGGAGGAAGGGCGTGGCGCCGGGGCATCACAGGCACTGGTAGGGCAAGCTCGGGTAGTGCATGTACTGGCTGTGCGCGGCGCCGGGGTGGAAGGCGCTGCCCATGGCGCCGGCCCAAGGGTCGCCCTCGCCCTCCACGCAGTAGGGCGCGGGAGGGCCCAGCGCGCCGCCTTGGTACATGCTCACGTCGCTGGGCGTCTGGGGCGGCACGGGCGCGTTGCTGACGCCCACGCTCAGGCTTAGGTGCTGCGGGTGCTGCGGCGTGCGGGCGTCGAAGCCCTTGAGCGTCTCACTGAGCGCCCAGATGTAGTTGTGGGCGAAGCGCAGCGTCTCGATCTTGGTGAGCTTGGTGTCGTCGGGCGCCGTGGGCAGCACGGTGCGCAGGCGCTCCAGGGCGTTGTTCAGCATGTGCATGCGGTGCCGCTCGCGGTCGTTGGCCTTCATGCGGCGGTTGCGGCGGATCTTGGCGATGTGCTGCGGGCTCCTCGCGCGCCCGCGCAGCCCGCCCGCGCGCCCCGAGCCGCCCTTGCGCCGCCGACTCTCGCCGCACTCCGACTTCTTGTCCGAATCGCGCTCTTGGCTCGCGTCGCCGTCGTCGTCGTCGTCGTCGTCGTCCTCGGCCACCGAGTCGTCCGAGATCTGCTCCTCCTTGAGGGGCATGACGCCCATCTCCTGAAGCAGCCCCGAGAAGGAGGCCGACGGCGACGGCGCCGAGGACGACTCCGGAGTCTGGCCGTTGGGGGAGTGGCGGAGCGGGTTCTCCTTGTCGTGGGGGGGGGGACACGCGGAGGCGCTTGGCGGGCGGGCACGAGTCCACGCGGTCGGGCGAGGGCTGCGGGAGGGCGCTGCGGGCGGGCGGGAGAGCGGCGCCACACAGAGGGGCGGGGGCGTGGAGGGCGGGCCCGTCGTGGAGTGGGCGGGGGGGTCATGATGAGACTGCCGTGGTGTGGGCGCGAGGAGAGCCCATGACTCCGAGGGCGTGGGCGGGGCCGAGTGGGAGATGCCACGCCGTGAGGGCCAGTAGCGTGGGCGGGGCGAGTGGGAGATGCCACGCCGTGGGGGCCTGTGGCGTGGGCGGGGCGTGTTCCTGGTGGGCGACGAAAGCGTCAGGAGGCCGTGGGCGTGGGAGCCACAGGGTGCGTGGGCGTAGGAGGGCTCGGGCGCAGCGCTGACGACATTGCTCCTGGGGAAGGCATCGCCACCTGGGGGAGAGAAGGAGACAGGTTTAACCTAATGCTTTTTTTTTCGTCATATGAGAGAGAGAAGAGAGAAGAGAGAGAGAGAGAGAGAGAGAGAGAGAGAGAGAGAGAGAGAGAGAGAGAGAGAGAGAGAAGAGAGGAGAGAGAGAGAGAGAGAAGAGAGGAGAGAGAGAGAAAGAGAGAGAGAGAGAGAGAGAGAGGGAGAGAGAGAGAGAGAGAAGAGAGGAGAGAGAGAGAGAGAGAAAGAGAGAGAAGGAGAGAAAAAGAGAAAGAGAGAGAAGGGAGGGGGGGGAGTCAGT
>NW_020869814.1:9454-11954 GCF_003789085.1 Penaeus vannamei | reverse complement strand
TCCCTCTCCTACACCCTCTCCTTCTCCTTCTCCCTTCCCCCTCTCCCTCTATCCTTCCCTTCCCCTCCCTTCCCTCTCCCCCCTCTCCTACACCTCTCTCTCCCTCTCCCCTCCTCCATCCTTCCCCCTCTCCTCCCTCCATCCTTCTCCCTCTCTTACCCCTCTCCCTCCCTCTCCCCTCTCCCTCTCTTACCCCCTCCCCTTCTCTCCTCCCCCTCTCCCTCCATCCTTCCCCTCTCCCCTCCCTCTCCCTCCCCACAATCTGATCCCGCCTCGCCCGCGCCTGTCAATCTCCTGTCAACCAGCCCTTACGCCCTCATGTGGTATGGGCGGCGGCGGTAGTGGTATCTGGAGGAGGCGCTGGCGCGTTAACTGCGGTACCGGACGTTGGGACTACAGGGATTGGTATCGGGGAGGATGGAGGGAGGGAGGGAGGGAGGGGGGAGGAGGGAGGGGGGGAGGGGGAGGGAGGGAGGGGGGAGGAGGGAGGAGGGAGGGAGGGAGGGAGGGAGGGAGGGAGGGAAGGAGGGGGGAGGGAGGAGGAGGGAGGGGGAGGGAGGGAGGGAGGGAAGGGAGGGAGGAGGGAGAGAGAGAGAGAGAGAGAGAGAGAGAGAGGGAGAGGAGTCGGTGGGGAAGGAGGGAGGATTGGTATTGGGGAGAAAGAGGAGAGGGAGAGGTGTCAGCGGGGGAGGAAGAAGGAGGGAGAGAGAGGGGTCGGCGGGGGGGAGGGAGGGAGGGAGGGAGGGACGGGGGGAGGGAGGGAGGGAGAGGAGTCAGGGGGGGAGAAGGGAGGGAAGGAGGGAGGGGGAAGGGGGAAGGGGAAGGAGGGGGGTGAAAGGTTTAGGGTGTTTAAGTTTCGACTCGAAATGATACAAAAAAAAAAAATTCGGAAAAAAAAAAGCTGTTGCAAGAGACAGTTCCATGACGTGACAAAAATTTATGTCTTCATATGTATGTGTGATAATATACACACAAACATATGTACATACACACATCTGCATCTGCATCTATATCTATCGATCTATCATATGTTTCAGTGTGCGTATGTGCGCATGTGTGTGTGTGCAGTGTATATGTGTAAATGTAAATCCTCTATTTCTAAACTGTTTTACCAAAACATCACCATCGGCCTCAACCCTACCCCCTCCTCTCCCCCTCTCCCACCACAGGCCAACTCCTCTCCCTCCCTCCTACTCCCCCTTCCCCTCCTTCCCCCTCCTCCATCTACCCCTCCAACCCCCTCACCCACCCTCTCCTACAAGTCTCCCTTCCTAACCCCCCTAACCCCTCCATCCTCCTATCACCCACACTACTCTACCTCCCTTCCCTCCTCCCCCATCACCCTCCACCCCCTCACCACCTCCCACCCCACCCTCCTACCACCCACCCACCCCTCCCAGCCACCCACCCCCTCCTACCCACCCCACCCCTCCCCTCCACCTCCCGCGCAGAATCACGAGAGGTCGAGCGGGCCGGGAAGAGGCGCTCGTAAAACGGGTAATCCAATGAGTCGACCGGTCAGATCCGTCGATAATGAATGGGGTCAAACGGGGTGAAGGTCATCGATAATGGACAAAGGGTGGGTAGAGGGGGGGGGGGGAGGGAGTTAGGAGAGGTGGTTGAAGGGGTTGAGGAAGGGGTTGGGGAAGGCGTTTAAAAGGGGATCGGAGGAATGGGTTTAAGGGGCAGGGGAGTGGTTGGGGGCGTTTAAAGGGGGTGGAGGGTTTGGTTTAAGGGGTGGGGAAGACTTTTAAGGGGTTGGGGAATAGGTTAAAGGGGTAGAGAGGAGGGAGAGGGAGGGCTTAAGGTTACCAGGGATCAAAGAAGAGATGTTGGGAAGTTGGGGAATAAAGTCGGGAGAAATAAGAAAGGAAGTTGCTGCGTTGGCGTTCTTCAGGCGATTTAGGGGCGTGAGGGCGATTTAGGGGCGTGAGGCAGGTTAGGGCGCCCTGCGGTGTGTCCTGCAACGGGGTTTGAAGGACTGGGAGGGCAGGGGGGGAGGGGGGAAGGGGGTTGTGGGGTTAGGGAAATTGTCCTGTCTCTTGTCCTACGACTCAGGGTCCTGGAGGTCACTGGCGACAGATTTTCACATTTTAACTTAACTCTCATCCTTCCCTCTCCCCTTTTATATATCTTTCCTCATTTCCCCTTCCTCTCTTGCACCCTCCTCCTTCCCTCCCTCCCTCTCCCCCTCCTTCCCTCCCTCCTCTTTCCTTCCCTCCTTCTCCCCCTCCTTCCCTCCCCCCTCTCCCCCCTCCTTCCCTCTCTGAAGTCAGGGAGAAGACGTGCCAACTTATTGCAAAAAATCATACATCATTATTCAACATTTTATATTAATGCCACACAGATTCAAATTTGTTATCATTATTACCATGGTCATTAATATTTACAAATTCACAACTTTGGGGAAGAGGGGGGGGTATAGAAGGAAGAGGGGGAAGGAGGGAGGGAAGAGGGGAGAGGGAGGGAGGGAAAGGAGGGGAGAGGGGGCGAGGAGAGG
>NW_020869813.1:381085-384669 GCF_003789085.1 Penaeus vannamei | reverse complement strand
TCTGCTTTATTCTTGTTTTTTTTTATCTTTCTCTCTTCTCTTGCTTCGTCTTTTGCCTTCGACTTTATTCTTGTTTTGCTTTTTTCTATTTTTCTTCTTTTTTTATCTTTCTCTTTCTTTGCCTCTAACTTTATTCTTGGTTTTGCTTTTTTTTCTAATTCTTTTTATTTTTCTTTCTCTTCTTTTCCTCCTTAGCTTTATTCTTATTTTGATTTTTCTCCAATTCTTCTTCTTTTTATTTTCTTCTCTTCTTTTCCTCCTTAGCTTTATTCTTTCTCTCTTCCTCTTCTTTCTTTCTTTCTCTCTTCCTCTCTTTCTCCCTTTCTCTCCTCCTTCCTCCTGTTCTTTTCCTTTCCATCCCGTCTCCCTCTCTCCCTCCCCCCAACCTCCTTCTTCCTTCCCTCTCCCCCCAACCCTTCTTCCTCCCTCACCCTCCCCTCACCCTCCCTCCCCTCTCCCTCTCCCCTCCTCTCCTCTTCCCTCCTCCTTCTCCCCCTCTAACTTATACTCGAGACCTCCCCCCCCCCCGTGGCACCAAGGTCCCGTGTCTGGCCGGGGCAAGTAAGGGGATCTAAGGGGAGTTTAAGTCAATGCACCGAATCTCCTTTGCCTCCCAACTTTATTCTTTATTCTTTGCCTCCCAACTTTATTCTTGGTTTTTCATCTTTCTCTTCTTTGCCTTCTGACTTTATTCTTGGTTTTGCCTTTTCTCCAATTCTTCTTTTATTATCTTTCTCCTCTTTGCCTCCTGACTTTATTCTTTATTTTGCTTTTTCACCAGTTCTTCTTATTTTTTTATCTTTCTCTTTTTTGCCTCCTGACTTTATTCTTGGTTTTGCTTTTTCTCCAATTCTTCTTTTATTATCTTTCTCCTCTTTGCCTCCTGGCTTTATTCTTATTTTGATTTTTCTCCATTCTTCTTCTTTTGATTTTTCTTCTCTTCTTTTCTTCCTTAGCTTTTTCTTTATTTTGATTTTCTCCAATTCTTCTTCTTCTTTTTATTTTTCTTTCTCTTCTTTTCCTCCTTAGCTTTATTCTTTATTTTGATTTTTCTCCAATTCTTCTTCTTTTGATTTTTTTCTCTTCTTTTCCTCCTTAGCTTATTCCCCAACCTCCTTCTTCCTCCCCTCACCCTCCCCTCCTTCACCCCTCCCTCTCCCCCCCTCTCCCCTCCCTTCTCTCCACTCCCCTCCTCCCCCCAACCTCCTTCTTCCTCCCTCCCTCCAACCTCCTTCACCCTCCCCTCCCCTCCCCTCACCCTCCTCTCCCCTTCCCTCCTCCTTCTCCCCCTCTAACTTATACTCGAGACCCCCCCCCCCCCCCGTGGCGCCAAGGTCCCGTGTCTGGCCGGGGCAAGCAAGGGGATTTAAAGGGAGTTTAAGTCAATACACCGAATTTCCTTTGCCTCCCAACTTTATTCTTGGTTTTTTATCTTTCTCTTCTTTGCCTTCTGACTTTATTCGTGTTTTGCTTTTTTTTTCTATTTTTCTTCTTGTTTTTATCTTTCTCTTCTTTGCCTCCTGACTTTATTTTGGTTTTTCCATCTTTCTCTTCTTTGCCTTCTGACTTTATTCTTGGTTTTTCATCTTTCTCTTCTTTGCCTTCTGACTTTATTCTTGGTTTTTCATCTTTCTCTTCTTTGCCTTCTGACTTTATTCTTGGTTTTTTTATCTTTCTCTTCTTTGCCTCCAACTTTATTCTTGTTTTGCATCTTTCTCTTCTTTGCCTTCTGACTCTATTCTTGGTTTTGCATCTTTCTCTTCTTTGCTCTGGACTTTATTCTTGGTTTTGCTTTTTTCTCTAATTCTTTTTATTTTTCTTTCTCTTCTTTTCCTCCTTAGCTTTATTCTTTATTTTGATTTTTCTCCAATTCTTCTTCTTTTTATTTTTCTTTCTCTTCTTTTCCTCCTTAGCTTTTTCCCAACCTCCTTCTTCTTCCCTCTCCCCCCAACCTCCTTCACCCTCACCCTCCCTTCCCCTCCAACCTCACCCTCCCCTCCTTCTCTCCCCTTTCCCTCCCCTCCCCTCCTCTCCTCTTCCCTCCTCCTTCTCCCCCTCTAACTTATACTCGAGACCTCCCCCCCCCCCCGTGGCGCCAAGGTCCCGTGTCTGGCCGGGGCAAGCAAGGGGATTTAAAGGGAGTTTAAGTCAATGCACCGAATTTCCTTTTCCTCCCACAATTTTTTAGTTTTTTTTCGGAATTCTTCCTTTTTGCCTGCCCTTTATTCTTGGTTTTTTCTTTCTCTTCTTTGCCTTCTGGACTTTATTCTTGGTTTTGCTTTTTTTTCTAATTCTTTCTTTTTTTATCTTTCTCTTCTTTGCCTCTCAACTTTATTCTTGGTTTTTCATCTTTCTCTCTTTGCTCCCAACTTATTCTTGTTTTTTTTTCTTTCTCTTCTTTGCCTTCTGACTTTATTCTTGGTTTTGCTTTTCTCTTCTTTGCTTTGGCTTTATTTTTTTTTTTTTTTTTCTTCTTGTTTTTATCTTTCTCTTCTTTGCCTTCTGACTTTATTCTTCCTTTTTCATCTTTCTCTTCTTTGCCTTCTGACTTTATTCTTGGTTTTTTATCTTTCTCTTCTTTGCCCCCAACTTTTCTTGTTTTTTTATCTTCTCTTCTTTGCCTTCTGACTTTATTCTTGGTTTTGCTTTTTTTTCTAATTCTTCTTTTTTTATCTTTCTTCTTGCCTCTCAACTTTATTCTTGGTTTTTTATCTTTCTCTTCTTTGCCTTCTGACTTTATTCTTGGTTTTGCTTTTTCTCTTCTTTGCCTTCTGACTTTATTCTTCGTTTTTCATCTTTCTCTCCTTTGCCTCCCAACTTTATTCTTGGTTTTGCCTTTTCTCCAATTCTTCTTTTATTATCTTTCTCCTCTTTGCCTTCTGACTTTATTCTTTCCTTTTTCATCTTTCTCTTCTTTTGCCTTCTGACTTTATTCTTGGTTTTTGCTTTTTTCTCCAGTTCTTCTTTTTTTAATCTTCTCTTTTTTTGCCTCCTAACTTTATTCTTGTTTTTTTTTTTATCTTTCTCCTCTTTGCCTCCTAAATTATATTCTTGGTTTTTCATCTTTCTCTTCTTTGCCTTCTGACTCTATTCTTGGTTTTGCTTTTTTTCCTGTTCTTTTTATTTTTATTTCTCTTCTTTATTCTTGGTTTTGTCTTTTCTCTAATTCTTTTAATGTTTCTTTCTCCTCTTTGCCTCCTAACTTTATTCTTAATTTTGCTTTTTCTTAATTCTTTTATTTTTCTGTCGCTTCTTTTGCCTTCTGACTTTATTCTTGGTTTTGCTTTTTTCTCCAATTCTTCTTCTTTTTTATCTTTCTCTTCTTTGCCTCCTAGCTTTATTCTTTATTTTGCTTTTTCTCCAATTTTTCTTCTTTTTAAATCTTTCTCTTCTTTGCCTCCTAACTTTATTCTTGGTTTTGCTTTTTCTCCAATTCTTCTTTTATTATCTTTCTCCTCTTTGCCTCCTAACTTTATTCTTGGTTTTGCTTTTTCTCTAATTCTTTTTATTTTTCTATCTTTCTCTTTTGGTCTAAATTCGTTCTGATAATTCATTGTGCTTTTTGTTCATCATCTTAATCTAGT
>NW_020869813.1:353585-366085 GCF_003789085.1 Penaeus vannamei | reverse complement strand
CTTTTCTATCTATCTATATATTTCATCATATCTCTAATCTATATCATACTTATTACCTATTATACTTAAATCTATACTCTCTCTTATTCTTCTCATATTTTCTCTTTCTCTCCCACTACTATTATACTCATCTTACTATATTTTTCACGTGATATTTTTTATTATTGTATAATATAATTAATCAATATATATATATTATATATATAATATATATAAATATATTTATATATTATATATATACATATATAATTAACTAATATATATATTATAATAATATATATATATTATAATAATATATATTAATAATATATATATATTATAATATATTATATACCTATATTTTATAATATTAATATAATATATATATATATATATATATTAATACATTACATAATATTAATTATATTATAATACTAATGTACATTAGATATTTAAACATTAATTATAATTAGTTATATATTATAATAATAATATTTATATATTATATAAATAATAATATATATATTATAATATATAATATATAAATAATATATATATATATTTGTATTTTAATATTATCAATACCTTATATATATACATATATATTAATATATCAATACTAATAAATAATATAATATATGATATATAATATATATATAAATTATATATATTTATATATTAATATATACATATATTAATATATATATTAAAAAATATTATATAATATATATATATAACATTAATATATATCTATGATATACCCTATATATATAATATATGTATATAAAAAATATCATATATAATATATATAATATATATATATATATATAATATATATATATATATATACTATATATATTTATTTATATATATTTATATATATAACTATATATATGTATATATGTATTTGTAGCATTCAGTTAGTATGTTAGTATAATATATACTATACTATATACTATATAATATATATATAGTATATATATATATGCACTCACTCTATATTAGTGTATAATAATATATATATATATATATATATTTATACTACCTATGGTTGAGGTGTGGTGTTATTGATATGTATTGTTGAGTTGATATGTATAGTTGAGTAGTATGTTATACGAGCAGCGACGCATCGATAATTATATTAAATTAATACTATTTATGCATAATATATACTATTATTAATATATATAAAATATTATTATTAATATATATATTATTATATGAAATATTATATATATATGTATGTTATTATTATAATATTATATATATAAATATATATATATATAATATATATTATATTATGTATATATATATATATATTATATATATAGTATGAGAGAGAGAGATATAATCATGATGTAAATGAGGTGATCATGAAATATTTATATAGATATTAAAATTCATATTAAATTTATGTATAAGACAGACAGAAACACATCAACACCACACATCAGCAACACACACATCACACACACACACACCTACACCAACTAACTTAAACATATATATATATATACTATATATATATTATATAATTAATATCTATAATATATATATATATGAATTATATATATATAATTATTATATAAATTATATAATATAATATATTAATTATTTATATATATTATATATATATATATATATACATAGTTATAATAATATTATATATATGTATAATACATACTAACACACATACTATATACACATCAACACATATACATACATACATAACACACACAATAACTAACACACACAACAACACACACACTACATCTAAAGCAACCATCAGATAAGCATACACGATAGCATTAGACATTGCATAGAATAGCTCAAACAAGACACACATACTACGCCCAATCATCAACACTAACATATAACCACTATATTATATATATATATATATATATACTATATAATATATATATAAATATATATATTAATATATATATATTAATATATTACTATAATCAATAATATAATATATAATATAAAATATATATATACATACTAATACATATATATATATTAGATAATATATATATATATTATATATATTATATATATTAATATATATTTCATATATATCAATTATATGGTTATATATATATTAATTTATTTATGCATATTAATATATATATAATTTATAATATATATGACAATATATTAATGTATTAATATTATATTTTTATATATATATATAGTTACATAACATATTAATAATATAATAATATATTAATAAATATTTATATATATATACACAACTACACAACACATTAATATTTAATATATATATTATATATATATATATTATATATATATATATATATATTATATTATATATATATATATATTTATATATATGTACACACAACACACACACACACTATAACACACACACACACACACCACTAATAGATAATATTAATTAATTATATATATAATAATTATATAATATTATACATATGATTATAATGTATGTTAGGATATAGTTGTATATATTATACAATATATATAATGTATTTATATAATATACTAATATACATATATATATAGTATGTAATATATTATAATACTCTTATATATAATATATAATATATAATATATATACTTAGCATATTATTTGATATGTGTATTGTTAGTGTGTGTGTGTATAGTTATAGAGAGAGGAATGAGAGAGGAGAGAGAGAGGAGAGAGAGAGAGAGAAGATGATAGTGGTGATGAGTAGTGAGACGTAGGATGAGGTGATGGAGAGAGAGGACGAGAGTGAGTGAGGGAGTGTGTCGTGTGAGGAGGATGAGAGAGATTGGATATAGATTATCATTAATATTATACATATATCATAATATATATTATATAATATATTATATATTATATAATATTATATATATTTATAATATATATATATGTATTTGTATATTATTTTAATAATATTAAGTTAATATACTATATACTAATATCAACACAATAAAACTATATATATATGTATTTATTATATACTATAATATATATAATAACAATAGATATATATTTATATATATTATACTTATATTTATTAATATATTATTTATAAATATATATATAATAAATAATATATATATATATATATATAATATATTATATATATATATATGTTGTTATATCATGTATTATATATAATATAATATATATTATATTATAATATAATTATATATAATACTATATTTATAGATAATTATAATTTTATAGAATATATATATGTATTTTATATGAATAAAAAGTAAACGAGTATGCACACACACCACACACACAACACAACACACATAGCTAATTATAAACTAAAAAAGCTATAATCAGCAACAACACACACATACCATCAATAGCACAGCACACTAACATACACACTACATATAGTAGCATGCTCGATCGTGAAACATATATACATACTATAGCAGAACACACACACACAAAAACACACAACAACACAAACCATATCGTGACACATTGTCTGCTGTGACACACACTACACACTATAATAATGTTAGTGTGTGTGTGTGTAGTGTGTTGATGTGATATGGTGTGTGAGTGATGTGTGCTGTGTGATAGTGCTGTTGACACACCACACGACACACTGTGTGTGTGTAGTGTGTGTGATTTGCATGCTGTGTGCATCGTGTGTATGTAATGTATATACCCTACCATGCTATAACATACCACAATTACACTAACATCACTCAACACTAATACTATATCACACACTACATACCAACACACTAATATATAACTACACATAAATTATCAACACTAACAACACAACACACAATGACTAAACTCAATAATCTAACTAACACATACTAACATACACTAACAATTATGTAATATAATACGTATTATGTTTAGTATAGTATGTAGTTATCGTGTGTGAGCATAATTAGTTTTATATATACAATATATATATATAAATAATTATAATGTATATAGTCACTATGTTAGCTATATTAGTAAATTAGTATCCTATTACTATGAAACTCCACTAATATAAGTTTTTTATGATATATATATATACTATATATATAATGTTAGTAGTAGTACTGAGTAAGTACTTATTATATTCATATATAACCCTTGCTACTCTATACGAGAATATTAATATTATAGATATATACTACATACTAACTAATAGGAGTAATAGTAATATATATTAGTACTTTCATTAGTATTATATTTATTTAGGTACTATGTCTAGTAAACAGCCTATACGATACTTACCTCACGACCCGCGAGCGAGAATTAATATACTATTATTTATGTTAATCATGTTTTCCTCTCCAGCCAAAAGTTCCGAAATGATTATCGCTAGGCTTTCTCTATAGTTTTATCGAGTGCGCACTGATAGCTGTGTCGCCCTCGCTTACTTCAGGTTCAACTTATGGATAAGGCTAGGCGTGGTATCTCCTTACCATTAGACTTATCGAGTACGGGCAGGACTTTATCTCTACCTATTGGACTTCTCGAGCGTAAGGATCTCCTTCCTTTACCTGAATGCATCGTAAACCGCTTCCAGATGAGATACGATAAAATGCTCGGAACCTATTGAAGAAGCCGTGAGCGTACGTACTAGTGAGTCGTCTTCCTCTACGGACCGAGTATATAGATCGCTCATTACCCGGCGTTCCTGCCCCTCATGGCTTAGTACGAAGTCCTAAGGTAATGCCATATCATTAATGGTGTTCCATAAAAAAATATAATAATAGAGAAATAACCGTGAGTCACAATACTACTGTGTTTCCTATTTGTTCATGACAGCTAACATATATATAGTGTCCGGCTTATATTGACTATAATATATAATAATATATCAATCCGTATATCTCTTAACCTAAAAATGCTTATCCATTAATCTTCATGTTATATATAATATATATAATAATATTAAAATTAATATAATTATGGATAGATAGTATGAACTTAATTGTATTAATATTTATAATTAATAGATATTAACCTACCTAATTTATTTGATAGCATGTATATATTAATATTTAAATATATATTGATATATATATGTATATATATTATATATAGTATTACGATACAATATAAAAGTCTGTATATGATATATATACACACATGTATATGTATGTTATATATATATACATTCGTATTATTTATTTATTAAATATATATACTTATATAATTATATTTATTATTAATATATATTAATATAATATATATTATATAATTAATTTATATATATATATATATTTATAAATATAATTAACTAATAATATTCAAATATAGTAGATATATTATAATAATTATATTATATTTTATATATACACACACAACACACACCACACACCACACAACACACAACACCATACACACACACACACACACACACACACCACACACACACACACACACACCACACACCACACCCAACACACCTATATATAATATATATGCCAATTATAACTATATATAATCAGTAATATATAATTAATATATTATATTATAAATATAATAACTATTATAATATAATATATATATATATACATACTTATATATATATCTCATAGTTATAGTACTATTAATATATTAAGATATATATTTATAATAGTAAAAGTAATATATTTATACAAGTATAATATAACAATTCAACTTCTGTTTTCACATACTCGTGATGGTATCCGTCTAAGTTGAGCTGCGCGTTAGAGATTTTATTATTCACATCATCATAGTACGAAATAATGAACATAACATATTAGATACAAGAAAACTAAACAGAGCATTCATACAATATGATACCACCTGGAATTAGCAGTATTGACAATAAAATAAAATTATCTTGTAATTGATCATTTTCAATTAAACGATTGGTATTCTGAACAACGTATTTATAAAATTATCAACTTACATTACTATACCTATAGTAATTACTAAAGGTAGGCTACCCAAGATAAGATGCATTAAATCTCTCCTATAAGCATAAACTAAGTACATAGTACCATACCCCATCCGTGGAACAATTACGTGTAGATGGTTGTAGTTATATTTGTAAATGAAGCAATTCGTTCCACCAGACAAAGTCAGCATGTATTTTGATTAATTCTCCTGTATATTAACTCTTTTCTTATAATAACATGAGGGTAATGAATCTGTTAAACGGAAAATACTATTATATATTATCATTAGTTATTCGTATCTATAATATATGTATATGTTACTATTATTTATATATTTAATTACTGTTTTACTATAGTAAGAATTGGCATACTATATATATATGGTACTATACTATAAAAATTACTATATCAATATTATGTACGTATATATATATAATACTATATAATATATTGTATATTATTACTAATCCATTTACAAGAGCTTCTAGGGCTCTTTACAGAAAAAAGATAACATTATAGCACAAAGAGTATTTATAAAATTTGAATTCAGTTACAAAATCATTTAGTGTATATAAGACTTCAACATTAATATCGATGGCATGAAAATGCGAAGGCATTTTGAAAGCAGTTATTGTATATAGGGACTTAATACCAGAAATAAGAAAATTAAGTCTGAGATTCATAAATTTGGATATCTATAATTACATTCATATATATTATATATTTATTATTATTACTATATATATATATATTATAATATATTATATACATTATTCTAATATATATATATAGATAACCCAAACTATACAGTATTATATATATAATATAATACTATATAGTATTTAGATAACATATTATAATATATTATATAATATATATATGATGCTATATAAGATTTCTATAAAAAATATTATATTTACTTCTATTATAATTATATATATATATATATATATAATATATAATATATTATATATATATATATATGTGGTGTGTAAATACATATATAAATCATATTATACACATATATCATTTTGTATGTATCTATATATATATAATATTAAATAATAAGTAATATATTATAAATATATGATATACATCTGACCCATATATATATATATACCATACATGATATATGATTTTTTATATCTATAATAACATATTTTTATACTCTGTATTAAGCGAATCTCCTCCTAACCCACAGGTTAGTTGCACCACACACCATTACATTATATAGTATACCTATATATATTTATATATATATAATTATATTATTATAATTTATCTTATATATAAATAAAAACTATTTACTACCCACATTTACTATATTTACTTCTATGCTTAGTATATATCCGCTTACTACAATATATTTATATGTATATATATACTAATATTACTATAACTAATTTATATTATATAATAAGTATATATATAATATATAGAACCTATATTATTATACTATATATATTTAAATATATATTTATGTATAATATCTATTATATTACATATATGAAATTATCAATAAATAATATATATATTATATATTATTCTGTTCTGCAATATAATGTATATATATATATTTATATAATATATCTATATTATTATATATATATATATATACTATTATAATATATAAATATACAACTAATAATATATACTCGACACTATCATATGCACTATTCTATATACAATTATTATATCTCATTATTAGTATATAAATTTAGTATACTACATTAACTATATTCCACATATAAGTATTATATTATGTATGTTATGTAGGATGATATGTACCCTGTAGTATAAAGTATATATTATTATAATGCTTATTATATAGATAAGTATATACAGATATACATACATCTAATTTATATATGTGATGTATATGTATATTTATTGATTTATATAAATAATAAACACAAACTAATACAGTATATGACCCATATATGATTTTAAAACAATTATATAAAAAAATAGTTGGGGTATATATTTATGGTATAATATATTAATATTATAATTATAAAACCTCACAATCACTATATATAATTACTAAATAAACTAGTAATATATACCACTATATATACTATGTTATTTTTTATAGGTATATATATGGTTACTTACTCATTAACTTATATATATAACTATACTATAGTTATATTATTATATATATATAATCATACTATAATATATATTATTTATATGTATGTATCCTTATGTACTATACCTACATGCATTAGATTATATATAATTGTATATATTACACATACATTACATATATCATATATTATATATTAACGTATTATCATTATTATATATATATATATATGTATATTGTGTGTTGTTGTCTTTTGTTGTGTGGAATGTGTGTGTTCTGTTGTGTGTATTTCAACTTTTGTATAATCTATATTACTCCACAATTTACATTTATTATTTGTAGTATACTTAATATTATATCTATATATATATATATATATATACTCATAGTATACTGTTCACTTATATATATCCATTATATTAATATAAAACTATTATTTTGTATATATTATTATAATCTTTAATTATATTCTATATTTAATATAGGTTAATATATTATTCTTATATAGTATATTATATTGAATATGATAGAATATATATATTATAGTATAAAATATACTTATATCAATAACTGGTTCTCAAAAGTGAAATAAGATGTTAAGGAGGATCACTCTGAGGGACACTGTGTTATATGTGACTGAGTTAATGTTATGACTTATTATATTTGATGTAGATAATGATACTATATGTTAATCACATTTAGATGAATAATAGACGAGTAAATCTAATATATTATGATAACAAATTATATAAATACAGTAAAAAAATAAAGCTGTGATTCTCATATATGATCACAAAAATAATTTAACATAAACAATAAAGTCTAACATACAGTATCCTTTTATAGACCTGTAAAAACTAAATTTAAGTAACTTATGTGAATTATTAATTCGTTCAAATATTTTTCCACCAATATCATCGGCTCCATATATATCTACATGGCTTACGATTTTCTATTGATAGTTCCGCTTTGCAGTATATACGGGTTCACTTCATGCTGAGGAACACTCAGAGTGACGTCTGGAGAGGCAAAATGAGCTTGCTTATAGGCGCTCTACCGTGCAAGGGATCTCTATGCATGGTATCAGTATGAATATTGATATATCAAGAAACAAACCACAGACAGCTACCTTTTTCTGTTGCGTTTCAACCTCCTCTCTCTATTCGTTTGAGATGCAAAGACATACAAACAACAAATGCAATACAGAGAGAGTTATCGCAATGACGATTACACAACTGAGTATAGTAACTGTAAGAAAAGTGTTGATGTTTCGGCACATAAACATTGCCTCAGGCGCAGATCGTGTATACCCTCTTTCTCACACTAGATCATGAGCCCATCCTAATATAGAAGGTGAAGGACCGCTCCGTGATATTAGAAGTCGGTGTTTACCTATATCCAATATATTCAATAACATCTATAATATATTGGCTTCCTTTCTGTGGTGCTGTATCACGTCACGAAGATATCTGATATGATGTCGCAATAAATGAATTTGAGAATAATATAATGATAGACAGTCGTCCCACCTTGCCAATTCCTTTTTAGCAGAGAATATAGTGAAATATATTATTCGGCCAACTAGTTATTAAGTGTGTGTGCGTGTGTCCTTGGGGGACTCCGCTAATTTCTCGTCTCCATATAGAGTGCTTCCTTCTAATTATTGTTCTCATTTTTCTTTCATGGAGAAAGTTTCATTCATTCGAGGAGTTTGGCTTTCACTCCATATTAGTCTCATTTGCGACACCTTGTCAAACATTTTTTTAAAATCTTACATATACATAATCCACGTACCCGTCAATCCAAGTAGCTTATTTGATTCCAACTAAATTTCTAATCCTTTTACGAAACTAACCTGTTTTTTTTTTCTAGAGTTTTGCTTGTTGCGACCCTTATATAATGGTATATTTGCAAGTTTGAAGCTTTTGGTAGTTTTGCCTTGTCTCCATGAATTTTGGAATATATGCAGTAAAGGAGTACACAGTTGTTCGGTCTTTTGTTTTATTCTTTTTTTTAGTATGATGTTTTAGATATTTTAATGGACGCTTATATGGCTTATCTTTATTCAAATTATGTGTCCTTACTATTTATGTAGTTAAAGAAGAGCTTTGGTTGATTTATACATTTATTGATTATATACTTTTCAAAGTCTTTCTTTGCGTCTCCTGGTTTGGGTTTATTTATTTTTTCCACTTTATATGTTACATACGTTGCTTGGTATCTAATTCTGAATCTTTTCCATATAAGCTGTTTAATCTCTCTTTGACTTGCATATATCATGAAACAGCTTTTGTCCATTTTTGTTTCAGATATGAATTTTGCAGCAGATTGTCTACTTCTTTATAGGCCTTTTAAAATTTTGAATGTTGTACACCAATGTTCTCTTAATCAAGGATTGTTTTCCCAGTTTATACTACCAAAGAACTCTTTAAGACCTGCAGTTGTCTCTATCATTGCCTTACTTCTGGGTTTGAACAGGGGACAGTGACCGGCAGCTGTTCAACCGGAGCACGGGAACTGGGAAGGCTCAACGTCCCTGCGTGCTTACTGCGGGTTACTCTTTCGGGTTTTCCAGGCATTGTCTAGATCACAGCTAGGAGTCACTGAACACTAGGGACCACAAAACACCGGTATCATTGAACACAGGGAGTGGGGAGTCACTGAACACTAAAGGACCACAAAACACAAACAAAATCAGAACGTAACAATAAACCAAAACATTTAGGCCTTTATACTTAAGTCACCAAGGGCTCTTCACATTAAATAGTCACTTTAGAGTACATTACTCAACAAGAACACCAAGAACTGAACAGTGACTGCGCACTTAGAAGATCACACACACTGTTGGACAAAAATTATGACATACATTGAAATCAGGAAAGTATCCCTAAACCTATCGAGAGCCAAATAACAACAACACTACATGGCTCTCCAGAGTCCTCTTAAGAGACACAAACAGGGTTGATATAACCTAGCAGAAAAAAACTAATTGTGTTGGACGTAATTTGCGAGAAGGACACTAGTAGGACAGCAAACCTCCCACCGCTGCCACCAAAAAATATATGTACCTGTAAGGTATACAACTAGCTTAGGCCAAGTGCTAAACTGTATAGAGGAGCCCGAATTATCTCCCGTGAGGCAGGAGAGGCTTAGGGACCAAGTGAGATAACGGGTCCCGTTCACTCCTCTTGAAAAATAAGAAAAATGTTGAAGAGAATCTATATAGGATGTTACTTTTCCTTCTCTAGAGTCCTTCCGCAATAGAACGAGGAGAGAGTGAGCGGGAGAACGAGGAGAGAAAGAACGAGAAAACGAGGAGAGAATGAGCGAGAGAACGAGGAGAAAATGAGCGAGAGAACGAGGAGAGAATGAGCGAGAGAACGAGGAGAGAATAAGCGAGAGAACGAGGAGAGAATGAGCGAGAGAACAAGGAGAGAACGAGCGAGAGAACGAGGAGAGAACGAGGAGAGAATGAGCGAGAGGACGAGGAGAGAATGAGCGAGAGAACGAGGAGAGAATGAGCGAGAAAACGAGAAGAGAGAACGAGGAGAGAATGAGCGAGAGAACGAGGAGAGAATGAGCGAGAGAACGAGCGAGAGAACGAGAGAATGAGCGAGAGGACGAGGAAAGAATGAACGAGATAACGAGGAGAGAATGAGCGAGAGAACGAGAAGAGAATGAGAGAGAGAACAAGGAGCGAATGAGCGAGAGAACGAGGAGAGAATGGGCGAGAGAACGAGGAGAGAATGGGCGAGAGAACGGGGAGAGAACGAGTGAGAGAACGGGGAGAGAACGAGCGAGAGAATGGTGAGAGAACGAGCGAGAGAACGGGGAGAGAACAAGCGAGAGAACGAGGAGAGAATGAGCGAGAGAACGGGAAGAGAACGAGCGACAGAAAGGGGAGAGAACAAGCAAGAGAATGAGCGAGAGAACGAGGAGAGAACGCGGGGAGGGGGGGGGGGGATGAGAGTCCTTCCGCAATAGAACGAGGAGAGAGTGAGCGGGAGAACGAGGAGAGAATGAGCGAGAGAACGAGAGAGAGAGAGAGAACGAGAGAGAATGAGGAGAGAACGAGGAGAGAATGAGCGAGAGAACGAGGAGAGAACGAGCGAGAGAACGAGAGAACGAGAGAGACGAGCGAGAGAACGAGGAGAAGACGAGCGAGAGAAACGAGGAGAGAGAGAGAGAGAGCGAGAGAACGAGGAGAGAATGAGCGAGAGAACGAGGAGAGAATGAGCGAGAGGACGAGGAGAGAATGAACGAGAAAACGAGGAGAGAATGAGCGAGAGAACGAGGAGAGAATGAGGAGAGAATGAGCGAGAGAACGAGAGAGAGAATGAGGAGAGAATGAGCGAGAGAACGAGGAGAGAATGAGCGAGAGAACGAGGAGAGAATAAGTGAGAGAACGAGAGAACGAGGAGAGAATGAGCGAGAGGACGAGGAGAGAATGAATGAGAGAACGAGGAGAGAATGAGCGAGAGAACGAGAAGAGAATGAGAGAGAGAACGAGGAGTGAATGGGCGATAGAACGAGGAGAGAATGGGCG
>NW_020869813.1:313585-323585 GCF_003789085.1 Penaeus vannamei | reverse complement strand
ATCTCTCTCTCCCTCTTTTGCCTCCACCCTCTCTCCCCCTGTCTCCCTCTCCCTCTCTCTTTCCTCCTCCTCTTCTCTCTGCCTTCATTCCCTCTCTTCCCATGCTCTCACCTTATCTTTCTCTTTCTCCCCGTTTCTACCTCCATCGTCTCTCTCTGTCTCTCCATCTCTGTTTCCCTCCCCCACTCTGCCTTCATCTCCTGTCCGTGTGCATGTGCGTGTATGCATACCGATAGACACACGAATCGCGATCGGAGTGCAAGGAGCAAAGCCCGTGCGCCGAGATGCTTTGTTATCTTATCTCGTAGTATTTCCCTCTTCCGCGTCACCTTCCGGGCGCCGTACCTCCCCGCGGTGTCCGTTTCCCCGGAACGACCTCGGATCCCACCTCTCCCCTCGCGTCGGGAACTGCCGCAATTACCGGGCTATATTATCTCAGACGCAGGATCAGCACCATCTTTATCAGCGTCAGCCATGTATCATCACACGTAGGCCTATTGCTTATGCGTTGCTTTGCTTAAACCTTAATTTTAAGTGCAATGGCATCTAATTTTCTCCATGGCTACGAAATCAACTATTGCATTTCAGCTCCTTATTTTAAACTGATATCAAATATAAGACATCGGCATTTTTATACATATCTCATTTGCGTAATGTCTTTAGTCTGCCATTTTTGATAAAGTCCCTTTCTATCTCATGTAATAACGCAATTTGAATGTGAATTATTTACATCCAGTTTATTGTAATTTTCGCGCCATCTGTATCTATTTTTTATTCTGATCTTATTTTATTAATTTGTGTTTATTTTCCTTGCATCTTCCTTCTCTTTCCCCTTCGCTCTCCTTCGCGGTCACGTGTTGCTTCGCGCTCTCGTCCAGTCCCTCTCCTTCCCGGCCCTCGGCTGCGTGCGTGACGCCGCCCAGTTCCCCTCTCCTTTGCCTCTCTTGTTCCAGGAGGCTCTCCTTTGGGCTGTGCGTATTGGCGGTGCGTTAGTATTATGTTCCCATGCGTCAGCCCCCCCCCCCCCTCTCTCTCTCTCTCTCTCTCTCTCTCTCTCTCTCTCTCTCTCTCTCTCTCTCTCTCTCTCTCTCTCTCTCTCTCTCTCTCTCCTCTACATCAATCTCTCTCATAAATAAATAAATAAATAAATAAATAAATACGGGCGTATTCTCGCTACTCTCATCTGGACACAAATGTAAACAAACAGGCGAGCAGCTAGTTACAAATTTCTATCTGTTTTTATTAAATACAAGAGAGAATTTTGCCAATTTTAAAATATTTTGAATCGTTTAATATTATAAATACTTTTTTTTTTAACATTACTATAACGATTATTTATTATAGCTTATCATTTGAACAGAAAAGACCACGGAAACTTGCCAGCGAAAACGATAAAAATCGTTTGACTGGAATTTATCGCATTCACCCAAAATACAAGCGGTAGCGAGAAAAAAAAACACCGAAACGTGAAAGTAACCCGGAAATTGTGCTAGTGTGACACCCCCTTTACGTGGTTGTTCTCGTTTTTTTATCTCTTGATTAACACCGACAAGACTTACCGTATTTTTAATACTTTTACGTTTCCTTGGTACTTCTCGGTCTCAGGTTTCGCACTCACGCATCCGGTCCCGCCCATTTCCCTCTCTCCAGCTCACAAACGCACACCAAATCCTCTCGTTTTCCTCCCAATTTCCCACTCGGCATCCTATGAGCTTCCTCCCTCCATCTCATGCCTCCGCCTTCCCACTTTTTCTGTCTTTTCTGCTGGGTGAGATATCCGTTTTCACGTATGCCCCCCCCTTTCTCTCTCTCTCTCATTCTCTCCATTTATCTCTCTATCTCGCATTGATATTCTTAATAACCTGTGTTCTGTTTACTCTTTTTCTTGACGTTTTTTTCTGACTAGGTTGTTCTCCTGACGTTGTTTCCTTCTTTTCCCGTCTTTTCTCTTTTCACTGTTTTGTGTGGTTGTTAGAATTATAGCGCATTTCTCTTCATGTTTTCCTACTTTCCATTCCTTCTCATATACTCTCCTTCCTTCTACTTTTCTTTTTTTCTCCTTGTTCTCCTCTTCTTCCTTTCCCCTCCATCTCATTCTGCTTCTCTTTCTCTTCCCTTCTTCCTCCTCGATCATCTCCCCTTCTCTCTTTTCCCAATTATCTCCCTCCATTTTATTTTCTTCCTTCGCCCTCCCCTCTCTCCTCCCCTGTACTTTCACCTATCCCTTCTCTCTCCTTCCCCAGTCTATCTCTGCCTCCAGCTTCGCCATCTCCCCCTATTCCCTTCTGCTGCCAATCCTACCCTGTTGCTCCCCCCGCCCACTTTACCTGCCTTTTCCCCACCTCCCACCAACCCATCTCTCTCTTCCCCTTCCCATCTCCTCCCCTCCTCGCCCCACTCACTTCCCCTCTAATCCCGCAGTCACCTACTCTCTGTCCTCCCTCTCCTCCCCACCACTTCCCCCTTTCCCCCTCTCCTTCCCCCCATTCCCCTCTGTCCCCCACTCCTCCCCACCTCCACTTCCCCACTCTGTCCCCCTCCTCCCCACACTTCCCTCTTCTCCCCACTCTCCCCACCCACTTCCCCTCTGTTCCCCCCTCTCCTCCCCACCCACTTCCCTCTTCCCCTCTCCTCCCCACTCACTTCCCCCTTTCCCCTTCTGCTCCCACCCACTTACCCCACTCTGTCCGCCCCCTCGTCACTCCCCACCTGGTCACTCGTCCCCCCTCTTCCCCCTCTTCCTCCCCACCCACTTCCCCTCTTTCCCCCCTCTTCTCCGCCCACCCACTCCTCTCTGCCCCCTCTCTCCCACCCATTCCCTCTGCCCCTCTTCCACCCACCTTTCCCCCCTTTTCCCCTCTCTCGTCCCACCCACTTCCCCCCTTTCCCCCTCTCTCCCCACCACTTCCCCTCTCCCCCCTCTCCCCTACCATTTCGCCCTGTGTCCCCCTCTCCTCCCCACCACTTCCCCTCTGCCCCCCCCCTCCCCCCCCACCCCCCTTCCCCTCTCCCATCTTTCCCCTCTTTCCTCCCCACCCATTTCCCCCTGTTGTCCCCCTCTCCTCCCCCCACTTCCCCTCCTTTCCACTTCCCTCTCTCTCCCCACCCACTTCCCCTTTCCCTCTCCTCCCCACCCACTTCCGCCCTCCTCCCATCTTTTCCCCTCTCTCCCACCCACTTCCCCCCTTTCCCCTTCCTTCCCTCTTTTTTCCCCTCCCACCCTCATTTCACCCTGTGTCCCCCTCCTCCCACCCACTTTCCTCTGCCCCCCCTCTCCACCCACTTCCCCTGTGTCCGCCCTCTCCTCCCCACCCACTTCCTCCCTTTCCCCCTCCTCCCTCCCCACCCACTTCCCCTCTGTCCCCCTCTCCTCCCACCACTCCCCTCTGTCCCCCCTCTCTTCCCCACCCACTTCCTCTGTCCCCCTCTCCTCCCCCCCACTTCCCCCTTTCCCCCTCTCCTCCCCACCCACCTTCCCCTCGTTTCCCCTCTCCTCCCACCACTCCCTCTGCCGCCTCTCCTCCCCACTTCCCCTTTCTCCCCTTCCGTCCCACCCCTACTCCCTCTCCCCCTCCTCCACCCACCCTTCCCCTGGTCCCCTCCTCCCCACCACCTTTCCCCTCTCCTCTTCCCCTCTCCTCCCCACCCACTTCCCCCTTCCCCTTTCCCCCTCTCCTCCCACCACACCACTTTCCCCCTTTCCCCCCCTCTCCCACCCACTTCCCCTCTGCCCCCCTCTCTCCCTACTTCATTTCCCTTGTTCCCTCTCCTCCCCAATCCACTTTCCCCTCGGCCCCCTCCCATCCTCCCTACCCATTTCCCCTTGTCCCCCTCTCCTCCCACCTCCCCTCTGCCCCCCTCCTTCCTCCCACCACTTCCCCTCTGTCCTCCTCTCCCTCCCCTACCACTTCCCCCCTTTCCCCTCTCCTCCTCCCACCGAACTTCCCCTCTGCCCCCTCTCCTCCCACCCACTTTCCCCTTTGTCCCACTCATCCTCTCCACCTCACTTCCCCCTTTCCCCCTCTCCTCCCCACTCCACTTCCCTCTTTCCCCTCTCCTCCCACCCACTTCCCCTCTGCCCCCTCTCTCCTACCCATTTCCCCTGTTCCCCCCTCTCCTCCCCACCCACTTCCCCTCTGCCTCCTCTCCTCCCACCCACTTCCCCCTTTCCCCTCTTCTCCCCACCCACTTCCCCTCTGTCCCCCTCTCTCCCACCCACTTCCCCTTTGTCCCCCTCTCCTCCCCCACCATTCCCCCTTCCCCTCTCTCCCCACCCACTTCCCCTCTTTCCCCTCTCCTCCCCACCCACTTCCCCTTTCCTCTCCCCCACCACTTCCCCCTTTCCTCCCCGCCCACCTCCTTCCCCTTCCCCCTCCTCCCACCACTCCCTCTGTCCCCACTTCTCTCCCTACCCATTTCCCTGTGTCCCTCTCTCCCCACCCACTTCCCCTTCTGCTCCCATCCTCCCACCACTTCCCCCTTTCCCCCTCTCCTCCCCACCCACTTCCCCTCTGTCCCGTCCCCTCTTCCTCCCCACCCACTTCCCCTTTGTCCCCCTCTCCTCCCCTCCCACTTCCCCCCTTTCCCCTCTCCTCCCACCCATTCCCCTCGTTTCCTCCCTCTTCTCCCACCCAGCTCACACTTCCCCTCTTTCCCCTCTCCTCCCCACCCACTCCCCCTTTCCCCCTCTCCTCCCCACCCACTTCCCTCTTTGTTCCCCCTCTCTCCACCACTTCCCCTTTCCCCCTCTCCTCCCACCCACTTCCCTTCTTTCCCCCTCTCCTCCCCACCCACTTCCTCCCTTTCCCCTCTCCTCCTCCACACTTCCCCTCTGTCCCCCTCTCCTCCCACCTCACTTCCCCTCTGGCCCCCTCTCTCTCCCACCCATTTCCCCTTGTCCCCCTCTCCTCCCCACCCACTTCCCCTCTGCCCTCCTCTCCTCCCACCCACTCCCCCCTTTCCCCTCTCCTCCCTCACCCACTCCCCTCCGTCCCCCTCTTCCTGCCCCACCCACACTTCCCCTTTTCCCTCTCCCCCCACCCACGTTCCCCCTCTTTCCCCCCTCTATCCCACCCATTCCCCTTCCTTTCCCTCTCCTCCCACCCACTTCCCCTCTTGTCCCCCTCTCCTCCCCCCCACGTTCCCCTCTTTCCCCTTCCCTCCCCACCACCAAACTTCCCCTTCCCTCTGTCCCCCTCTCTCCCCACCCACTTCCCACTTCCCCTCTTTCCCCCTCTCCTCCCCACCCACTCCCCTCGTATCCCCTCTCCTCCCCTCCCACTTCCCCTCTGCCCCTCTCCTCCCCACCCACTTTCCCCTTTTTTCCCCCTCTCCCTCCCCACACCCACTTCCCCTCTTTCTCTCCTGCCCACCCACTTCCCCCCTTTCCCTCCCTCCCCACACACTCCCTCTTTCCCCCTCTCCTCCCCCCCCCTCTCCCTCTCCCCCTCACTTCCAAACCCACCCCTTCCCCTCTTTCCCCCTTCTCCCACCCCCATTCACCCCACTCTTTCCCCTTCCTCCAACCGTTCCCCCCTTTCCCCCCTCTCCTCCCACCCTTTCCCTCGTTCCCCCTCTCTCCCCACCCTTCCCCTTTTCCCCTCTCCTCCCCCCACTTCCCTTTCCCCTCTCTCCCCTCGTCTCGGTCGCCGCTCCCCACCTTGCATTATCCCCATCAAGGGTCGTGGGATCTTCCCGTGTCTCGCGGCCCTCCAGTCCCCCTCTAAGAAGGCTCTTTTATGTACGGCACAGCGCTCTCGCGGCTGTGAGTTTGGGCTTGCTTGTGTGTGTGTGTTGTGTGTGTGTGTGTGTGTGTGTGGTGTGTGGGTGTGTGGTGTGTGTGTGTGTGTTGTGTGTGGTGTGTTGGTGTTTTTTAAGTATTTCTGTACGTGTATACGTACTTATGCGTGTGTGCGTGTGTATGTTGATGTTTTTAAGTATTTCTGTATGCGTGTACGTCCTTATGCGTGTGAGTGTGTGTGGCAATAACGGGGACGCCCAGCACACACCCACTACGAATAACAATATCGTTAAGGAGATGGCATTGTTTTCCATCAGCGCTGAAGGCTGCGTCGACGTCTGGATGGTCGTGGGAAGCGCGGGACCGGGATGTCTCTGGCCGGGGAAGTCCCTGTCTCTACCTCTGGGTCTTCTTTCATTTCTTCTCTTTTTCTTCCTCCTCCTTCACCTCTTCCTCTTTCTCCTTCTCGTCCTCCCCTCCCCATTTGCTCTTGCTCTTCTTCTTATCCCCCGTCTTCATCATCATCATCTGCTATTTCTTTTCTATTTATCTTTTCCCTTTTTTAATTTTTGGAAGATCAAAATATGCTTAGATTTAGATAACGTCTCCAGGCCAAGGGTTTGAAACTAAACACACCTTTCTTTTGTTTTCCTTTTTCCTCCAGACGAGAAGACATTATCTTTCATGGCTGCATTTTCACCAGTTTATTTTCCAATATTTTGAATGTTTGTTTCATTAATCATATATTTTCCTCTCCTTTATACAATTACTCTTCTGCCTCTTCCTGATTTTCCCCTTCGTTGGTCTCCCCTCTATCCATCCCCTTCTCATTCGCTCTTTGTTTCTCCTTTCCCCCAAGCCGCGTGACCTATCATGACCGCATGCCCGGTGACCCTGCACCGGAAACATTAGAGCGGGGATGAACAAAGGGAGATAAGGGTCTGGAATGGAAGGTGTCACGGGTGGCAGGCTGTGCTTGTCGATATTAGTGCATTGTGGCTAGGTGTTGGCAGAGGGAGGACGGAGAAGGGGCTGTGCTGCCAAGAGAGAGAGAGAGAGAGAGAAGAGAGAGAGGAGAGAGAGAGAGAGAGAGAGAGAGAGAGAGAGAGCGAGAGAGAGAGAGACGAAGAGAGAGGCGGGGCGCAGTGAGATTGAGCACACGGGGGGAGTGTGCCACCACAACATCCATCCACCAAGAAAAGAACGATTTCAGTTTCAGTAAACATCACAACACTTGTCCCCCGACGATAACCTTGTGCGGTCATCCACCGTTGCCCGCCCTCCCAAAGCCCGCAGGACTGCCGAGGAGGGACAGTGTCGTGTAGAGGATAAGGAGCTTCTGGACGCTCGATCAAAAACTCGGCGCCCACGATCACACTAGCAATCCTAGAAGCATAAGAGAGCACACAGGATTTAGCCGGCGCTCCCCTTTCTCTACCCCAGCGTGGGCGAGGGCAAGAACAGAAATAAGGGAGTGTGGGCAAGAGCAAGAGCATTATGGAAATTATAGTGTGGGTAGATGAAGGATGGGAGTATGGCCTACATAGACAAGGGAGGAGTAGAGAGAGGGCTAGAGGAGTACCCACCCTGGTGAAATTTGTTCACTTGTTGGGAAGGTAAATAGAAATTGTCCTAAAGACTATAACTGAATAGGGATGGCCTGAATGTGCTACGGAGCAATGACCTGAAAAAAAGTAGAAGACGGCATTAGCTCCGCTTCTGAAACGCGTCGCACAATCATCCATTGTAATCAACCGACATGAGCCCCTCCCACTCACTACGGTGCACTCGGTAATCCGCGCTCTGTCAGCTGACCTGCAGTACCGAAGTAGGAAATGATCACTTTCTTGAACTCCCCGACAAGACCAGCTTGTTGTTTTTTTTCCCGCCGGCAGAGTTCTTCTTCGATCCCAGCTCCACCCTCCGACCACCATCCTCTCCCCTCCACTCACCCTAAGCCATCACCATCTCTCCTTCACAAACATCCCTGCGTACACAAATACAATGTCATCCCGCCCCTCCCCCTTTCCCGCTCCTCCCCTCTCCTCCCTTTCTCCTCTTCCCCTCCCTCGTCGCCTCCGCTATCCTCCCCTTTGTTCTTTTGCCGTTATTCAAAATTCTCGTCTTTCCCTCGCGACATTCTCACTTCCTAGTTTCGATGTCACGGCACAAGCAACGGTGCACGCTTCAACTGAGATACGTGTTCATAGGACATAAGATAGCCATCAAGGAGCGAAGACGGAATAACAAATTATCACACAGCACCTAGCGTATCGAGGATCACGCTGGTGTGAACAGAGCTTGGATCGCTGTGGTGAGGGGGGGGAGGGCGTGGTGAGCCTTCTTACTTAAAAAAAAAAAAAAAGAAAGAAAACATCGCGTTCTCCTTCTCTGATGACGTGCCTAGTTCTCTGTGATTCAGGCGGAAGCTTAAGATGGTGTCAGGCGTCCGGGAAATGTGCTGAGGAGCGTTGACACGAGGGGAGGGAACGGGGGTAAGAGAGAGGGGACAGCAGGGGGGGACTCTCGAGAGTTAAGGGAAGGAAGAAGGACTTGTGACGGGAAGGAGATCGAGTTTGGAGGAGTTAAGATTAGGTCTTGCGGTGAGGCAGAGAGAAGAGAGAGTAGAGGAGAGAGATGAGAGAGAGTAGAAGAATTGATGAGGGAGTAGGAGGAGGGTTAGTTCTCGAAAAGGGGGAGGCAGCAGAGAGAGAGAGATGGGGGAGGCGAGTGGTTATGAATGAGTATTGTGGATTTAAGTCGGGACTGAGAGAGAGATGAAAGTATAATAGGAAAAATAAGTAAGTAATATTAAGTCAAGAGAAAATACACTAATAAAATGATAAATGATAATGATAATAATGATCTGGGGAGGGAGGGGATGCAGAGAGACGAGAGGGGGGGATGGGGGGACGTGCAGGAGGGAGAGAGAGAGAGAGAGAGAGAGAGAGAGAGAGAGGAGAGAGAGAAGAGAAGAGAGAGAGAAGAGACCGAGCAGAGACAGAGACAGAGACAGAGACCAGAGGGAGTAGACTGAGGGAGAGAGATATATATAGATAGAAGAGAGGAGGGGGAGGGAGAGATGCAGAGAAAAGAGAGAGAAGGGGGGAGGGTTGGCAGAGAGAGAGAGAGGAGGGGGAGGGAGGGATCAGAGAGAGAGGGGAGAGAGGGAGAGGAGAGGGGGGGGAGGGAAAGAGAGAGACAGACAGACAGACAGACAGACAGACAGACAGACAGACAGACAGACAGACAAGAGAAGAGACAGAGAGAGAGAATATCGAATTCTGCTTCAACTCCGATTCTCTTGTAGGTGTCTATCTGCAGCAAATGCAGAGATCATACGAAGTTTCCTCAATTACATGGCTTTCAAGCAACTAAAAGGGTTTAATGGGAAACTCCCAAAGAAAAAGCGTTTCCTTTTAGAACAAAAACTAGAGGATGGTTGTCAATTTGAGGTTATAATCCGCAGAGGTTTTGTGTGCGAGAGGGAGAGGGAGAGGGAGAGGGGGGAGAGGGAGAGAGAGAGAGGGGGGAGAGAGAGGGGGGAGAGGGAGAGAGGGAGAGGGGGGAGGTGAGAGAGGGAGATGCGCACGCAGAGAGATGAGTAGAGAGAGAAAGAGAAAGAGAAAGAGAGGGGGAGCGAGAAAGAGGGGCGAAACGAAGAAAGAGGGAAAGAGAGTAGGTGAGGAAGAAAGAGAGAAGAAGAGGGGCTAGAGGAAAATAGAGAGAGGTGGGTGAGTGAGAGAGAAAGAGAGGAGAAGAGGGGAAAGTGGTGGGGAGGTGAGGAGGAGGGAAGAAGAGGGGAGAGGTGAGTGGGGGGGAGGAGGGGGACGAACAGGGAAATAGGGGGATAGGGAGAGGAGAGAGGAGATCAGAAAAGAGCAAAGATGGGTGGGGGGGAGGAGAGGGGGGAAAGGGGGGAGAGAACAGGAGGGATGGGAGGGAAGGAAAGAGAGAGGAGGTAGAGAAAGAGGGAGAGGAAAGGGTGGTGGGGGAGAGGGGAGAGCAGCGGGGGACAAGCAGGGGAAGTGGGTGGCGGAGGAAAGGGGGAAGAAGGAGAAAGGGACAGATGGGGTAGGGGGAGGGAGAGAAGGGGAAAGGGGGGAGAGAAAGGGGGTGGAAGAGGAGGGAGGGGGACGGAGAGGGGGAAGGGTGGAGGTGAGCGGAGGCGGCGAGGAAGGGAGGGAGACGAGAGGATGGGAGGAAAAATGGAGGTAGGGAGAAGAAGACAGAGGGAAAGGGGGAAGTAGTAGATGGGAG
>NW_020869813.1:297714-300764 GCF_003789085.1 Penaeus vannamei | reverse complement strand
GTGTGTGTGTGTGTGTGTGTGTGTGTGTGTGTGTGTGTATTCATTTATTTATTTATATATACATACATACAAACACACTCACTATCACACTCACTATCACACACACACACACACACATATACACAGACATACACACATACACAGACATACACACACATGCACATACCCAAATATATGCATGATTTATATATATTATGAGAAAATGTAACTTGTTGGCAGAGATCTAGATTCCCTAGATTAGGCAATTACAAATACTGTTAAGTAAAGCAAAAGATTAAGTTTCCGGGCGGCTTCGGCGTCCCCAGGCTGGCGCGCGGCGACGCGGTGCTGGCGGAGAGCGGGGAGGTCGACGTGGCCTGGCCCAGAGTGGTGATGCAAGTCCCCCGGCGGCTGGAGACCTACCACAGCCCCGTCGACGTCGAGTTCGGGTGAGGAGTTCGTGGTCTTTTTGTCTAGCAGATGAGGAAATTTAGTTTTTTGGCAGACTCAATTTCACTCCTGTCAGTAACTACCATAGTGTAGATTTCCTGTTTTAGATGTGTGCTATTGTTAGCGGTCGAGTTTCCATTGCCATCGTGAAATAAAATGCTTCCCTGATCAACTCCCGCCCGATGTCCCTCACCCACAGGTTCACGCGCAACATCTGTCTGCCGCAGAGCCCCGTCCACTTCAAGGTCTGGGTGGACCTTTTATACCACGGGGTTCCTGTGGCTGGACCGGACCTTAATCCCCAGCCCACCACCGCCACGCCCCCCGGCAGCGGAAGGCGTGGCAAGCACCGCGGTGGCTGGACTCCCTTGGACGACGACCGCCTCAGGAGAGCGCTGAGGAAGGCCAGGAACAGAACGAGCGCCCACGACAGGAAGGAGGGCAAGAGCCGGAGGAAATTCACCTGGAGAATGAAGAAGCAACGAAGAAGAAAAAATCGGCTCGCGGGCGTCGCGCGACCGGACGCCCGACAGGGAGAGACGCAGGACAGGGACGGCGGGGAGGAGGGGGAGGCCGAGGAGGCGCTCGCTCGGGTCAAGAGAATGATGGGGGCGCAGCCTCCCAGGGGGACGCTGGTGAGCTCGGGCGCGCGGGCGGGGTCGTCGGCCTGGGGCGGGCGGGCCATGCGCCTCGAGAGGATCCTGCTGCCGGCGCTGTACGCGCGGGGCAGCCACAGGGTCAGCTTCCTCTGCGACAGCATCGGGCCCGCGGGACTCTACAGCGTCCGCCTCATCACGAACGTGTCCTCGAGCCCCGTCATCGCCTCCTCCGAGTGGTTCACCGTAAGAGCTCTGAGTCGGTGGGAAGGTTTCAGTTGTAGAAGAGAAAGGATAATGAGTGGCAATAAGAGCTATGATTGCAATGGTCATTATCATATCAACAATAGTAATGATCATAATATCAACTTTAGTGATAAGTGTAATGAGGATATCATAATAAAAATATTAATGATAGTAATAATCATAATAACAATAATAACAACCAATTAAACTAATAATGATAATTATGATAAAAATTATAGCTACCATGACAATAATCATAATGATGGTGATAATAATAAAGATAATATTTATAATAATAATAGTAATAAAGATGATATTAACAATAATGATAATAAATGTTGTGATGATAATAATAAGGATAGGTAATGAATGATAATAACAGTAACAGTAATCACCATCATGTCAGTCACCATCATTACAATAATAGTAATAACAACAATGATAATAATTATTGATATTGATAATAAAGATAATGATAAAATGAATATTAGTAAACATAATGATAATGACGATGATGTTGATGATAATACTAGCTATCATTATTATTGTTATTGTAACTATAATTATGATCAAATTCATTAATAACAATAAGGGAAAAATAATAAAGATAATTACAATGATAATAATTATGATGATAACAAAAATAATGATGATGATGATACCACTAACACCAATGATTATAATAATAATAATGATAATGATAATAATAATAGATGATAATGGAAATGAAAATAACCATAACGGTAATATAAAGAATATTAACAATGATAATCATGATCATGATGATAATAATGATAATGATCATAAAAATAATATGTATATATATATAGCAATTGTAATAACAACCATAATAGCAGTAATGATAATAATGATAGTGAATATAGTTTAATAATCATAATAATAAACATAATATTAATGATAACAGCAGTAAAACAAAACATTAGGTAGAACAATAACAATAATTTAAGGGAAAACAAGCGTAAGCAACCTGAGAAAAAATCCAATTAATGTCCCATATTGTAGCAGTTATTTAGCTCCACTGGCTGTTGTAATTTTTTCCCTCAATTACTATGTCCCCTCTAGATTAACGGGTTCGCAAACCTTTCCCTGCACACCTGAACGACTTCTTCCCCCTTCGAAAACTGCTTTTGAAGAGATTGTCCACTCCCGTTTGGCACCATGGCGTCGATTCGGTTCTATTCTCACCCCCACTCGGTGCTATTAAAGGGCCTTCTGATACAGTTCTAGAATCTTAACCCCTATGATTGATGTCTCAAGGAGCCATATATCCCCGAGTATATTTCAATCTCTTCAGAGGGATTATGAAATAAATAAATGAAGAGATAAGATGAATGAAGTAATGAAAATAACACAACTTGCCTTGCGTTGGTTTCTCCCTGGGTTTTACCCTAAGCCATAAGTCTTGTGACTCCCTGTATTGCATGTCGCCCGCCCTGATATTGGAGAGCTGTGCCGAAACAATAATACTCACGCGTTGTTGTTTCCTCTGACAGACAATACACATCTATTTGTTTTTATGTCTGAATATTCGTGGTTGTTGTTAGCCCTTACAGCAGTATTATTCATATCAAATTGATAGGTAAGGTCAACACTATTGCGAACCATTAAAAATACTGATACCGAAAACGAGTCCAAAGTCCGTCTCTCTCTTCTCTCTCTCTCTCTCTCTCTCTCCCTCTCCTTCTTCCTTTCCGAGTCTCAACGCAACTCCCCGTTTTCGTAGGTGGTCTGGAGTGACCTGTTCAACCTGTTCATCCG
>NW_020869813.1:275214-280214 GCF_003789085.1 Penaeus vannamei | reverse complement strand
TCAAATATAACACTGCATTCAGTAATGCACGTGAGGCGTATTTATAGGATAATAAAAGCAAATGTTAAAATTGAAATTGAATGAATTATAATTAATTGTTGATCGTGGCACAGTCGTGCAAGCCGTTAGATTACACCTCTTGCAAAGCTAAGTTTCTTTTTTATTTTATGCATTATTGTTATCTGTAACTTTCTGTAATCATGATGCTTGTGGCTGGTATTCCATGGTTGTTCTCTGACTCTCACTTGGTCCACTAGGGTGTGTGTTTTTACTGATCAACTGAACGTTTGTCTAGATAATCTTTAAAATCACTAATCTGTTAGCTATATGTTATTTACTTATTCCGAGTTAGTAGGCCTAATATGGTATGATAATCACCATTCAGACAATCAAATTAAAGGCTTCCGAGTAATTATGCTATACTTTTTGTTCTGGCACTGTCGTCCCCCTGCGGCCAGGGCCAAGCGCCAGCGCAGCGGTTCTCTCGGCGTCGCGCTTAGCGGATTTTCATCTCGGTTTCCCTCAAGCCAAGAAAGTATCCAGGTCTGCATGGAGATCCCCGGATAGACAAGACTAGTGTGACCGCCCTTTATTGGTGCCCCTGGTGCCTTCTACGTTCGTTGCCTTTTCTTTCATTCATCAAACAAATTTTCCTTGCCAAACGTCTCTCTCTTTCTCTCGATCTTCAGCAATTATCCGATCCAGACCGCGCGTCTCTCCAAACCACCAATATGGGGGCTTCCGTCATTAACATCCCCCTTCTCTCTCTTTCTCTCCCTCCCTATATCTCTCTCTCTCTCTCTCTCTCTCTCTCTCTCTCTCTTCATTCTCTCTCTCTCTCTCTCTCTTCTCTCTCTCTCTTCTCTCTCTCTCTCTCTCTCTCTCTCTTCTCTCTCTCTCTCCTCTCTCTCTCTCTCTTCTCTCTCTCCTCTCCTCTCTCGCTCTCTCCTCTCTCCTCTCGTCTTCTCGCTTTCTTTTTTCCGTTTTTCACTCGGTCGCGTTCTTTCTCTCTCTTTCGAGCTCCATTTTTTCCTTTTCTTCTTCAAGCCGCCCACCCGATGATTCTGGCCGATTGAGACTCACAGTTTGACTAAAAGCCTGATCCATTTTTCTCCCTTTTTCACCACGATAACCTCAAGTGAAAAATAGGAGCGCGTGATTTCTTTTCAGTGCGACACGAAAGCACGGCGCCCTGGTTCATAAGCAAAGAGCGCGAGGGCGGAGGCGCGTGGCGGAAACCTCCGACTTTGGCGCAGAACTGAAAGCGATTCGCGAGCGACAGCGGACTCCGTCGTCGCTTGCCTTTCAATTTTCGACTTATTTTCCTTCTCTTTCTCATTCTTCTCCTGCGCTCCACCTCCTTAGCATCATCATCATCATATCATCATCAGTAGGAGCACCATTAAATCACCATCATCATCAGCATTATCAATATTATCTCTCTCTCTCTCTCTCTCTCCTCTCTCTCTCTCTCTCTCTCTCTCTTTCTCTCTTTCTCTCTTCTCTCTCTTTCTCTCTCTCTTTCTCTTCTCTCTCTCTCTCTTCTCTCTCTCTCTCTCTCTCTCTCTTCTCTCTCTCTCTCTCTCTCTCTCTCTCTCTCTCTCTCTCTCTCTCTCTCTCTCTGCCCCCCTCCCCCCCCCTCTCTCTCTCCTACTCCTACTTTCATATCTTTAGCACTCCTTACACTCCTCCTCCTCCTCTCTTCATCTTCATTTTCTTTTTCTGTTTCATTTACCTTTGTTTTTCCTTTTGCTTTGTTCTGTTTCCTCGCCCTCGTTCTTTTCCTCGTCCTTCTCCTCCTATTCTTCACTTCCCCCTCGTCATCATCGTCTTTATTTGATAGATATACATTTATATATCTATATATCCGGGGGATATGCATGTCTAGACTGATAGTTGTATATTTATTTCTGTGTCTGTGCGTGTCCATGCAATGAATATTCCTTGGGTCGGGCCTCGCAGGTTCAGCGACCCGGCCGTTAGTCAGCAAGCCCAATTATCAAACTTCGATCGTCTTGAGGCTAATGATCATTATTAACTGCTGCACGTGCTCACCCCCGTCGCCATGCACGATTGAGCTGCCATTCGAACAGCTGGCCCATTCACACCGTTAGGGAGCCGGGAGGAGGGGGGGGGGTCAGGAGGGAGGTAGAGATTGGTCGAGTTGCTTGGTCGAAGGTTGTTCTGTTGATTGTCTCAAAAGCTCGATGGCGCAGTTTTGATGTGTCGCACATTTTTGACCTGGCCGACCGGAAATACTAAGAAGGTTTTCAAGTTAAGGCAAATTTAGTATATTCTTTGGTCGATGAACATTGAGAGTTCACTGCATCCCCGATTTCCTCCTGACCCCCATCACCCACTCGCAGAAAGGAATACGGCAGGTGTATGCTATTATTACAAACCCGAAATTTGTTTGCATTAAAAGAAGGTTCACCCATAACGAAAGTGACAGGAATGGAACAGAACACGAGAGACGCCAGGGGGAGGAACCGGCGGGGAAGCGCCCAGCGCAGTCCGAGCCAACGTAAACAAGACGTGATCAAGTGGGGGTCACGTTTGATCCCGAGCGCCGTCGCCAGCGGGCGGAGCGGGGCGGCGGGAGAGGACGTCGACGCCGAGGCTGCGAGAGGGAGGGCCTGGAAGGCCTTCCGGAATCAGAGCCACTCGGAACGAATGGAAATGTAGTTTTATTTTTTTCTAATTGGCCAGATTGCTCGTTCACAAAAGCTCATTTAAATGACATGATAACACAGGTTTTACAGGCTGGAGCAATGATTAAATATATTTAGGTGGGTACTTACAAGGAGGGACTTCATGTCTTCAAAAGCCGAACATTATTTTCGCAATAATATTTTACGTGAACATTTTCTACCCCATTTTAAGGAGCGACGTCTTGCGCCTCCTCATAGAACCCCCCAAGTGCGCATCCGGGTTCCCGCCCTCTTCTTCCCGCCATTATTTCCCGCCACTATCACCATCAGCGGCAACACCACTTCTCTCACAATGGGATACGCGTCTAACCTTATTACTCTCACTACTGGTTATGGCCCCCTATGGTTACTCTACGGTTTTACCTTTTCCCAGTTTTTCCCTCCTGAACGAATAGGACGAGTCTGTCCCTCTGTCCGGACAGCATTTCGGATGAGAGAGAGGGAGGATAGTTATTAGCGCCGGGGTTCTCGTCTAACGGGTCGCTTTTATTAGGCCTTCCTCATGCGGTCTTGCCTCATTTAAGTTGGATCACATGTTTGCGTCTTATGGAAGTGTTTCCTTTTGTGGGGATGCCAACAGGCGGACCCCACGCGGATCTCTCTCTCTCTCTCTCTCTCTCTCTCTCTCTCTCTCTCTCTCTCCTCTCTCTCTCTCTCTCTTTCTTTCTTTCTTTCTTTCTTTCTTTCTTTCTTTCTTTCTTTCTTTCTCTCTCTCTCTCTCTCTCTCTCTCTCTCTCTCTCTCTCTCTCTCTCTCTCTCTCTCTCTCTTTCTCTCTTTCTATGTATTTAACTATCTACCCATTTATCTTTCTCAGTCTCCCCAGCGCCCCTTCTCTTTTGTCTTTCGTTCAGTTTATATAGATCACATGCATTTGAAACCAAGCACCATTTTTTTTTCATTACCCCGCCGCGCGTGTGATTTCATATTCAAGCTAATATCTCTCTTAAAAAGCCACCACCTGGACCATTCTCAGCCAGCCCCTGCGTCGCCCCCCCCCCCTCCGCCCTACTCTAACCTCCCCACATTTTCCTTTCCCTTGCCGTCGCCCTCCTCTCCTCACAGCGCGGACTTCTTTCACCAGCAATCACCAGCCTGAAATGACACGACTCGCCGAAGTGTACTTTTTGGGTTTCAGTAGAATGAAGGTCCGCTGGCAGCCGGAGAGGTAGAAGGAAACGTATGGCATTAGAGGAGAGTGGAGGTTAGAATGGAGAAAGATTCCGTGGCTAACCATGTCGCGTCTGCCGGCCTATTAAGTCTCCAGTGTTATTAATGTTGTTGTTGATGTTTGACTTTTAACGTTCTTTTGGGGTGTTGTTCTGGCGGAGCGGTCGATATCGAAAGTATAAGAAGGGAGGGGAGTCATGTCTATGTTTGTAGTGTAAATGAGTGTCTGAATGGTTCACGAAATTCCCAATGGCTCACTGGATTTCTTCGTTCGTATGCGCATTTTCTTCAAATATCGCTGCATCAGCACGTATATATAACGTATATATAGCTAGATAAAGAAGATAAATGCTTATTGGAAAAAATCAGATCTGCCATTCGGCCTGAATGGACGAGTCGCTGCGCCTCTCCTCAGCAGCAGCCCCGAATGGCATGTTTGTGCAACACAGTCCGCCCCCAGTTGCAGCGCACATACATCCTTTGTGCTCCGCCAAGGCGAAATCCCCGAGGACGTGAGGGAGGGGGTGCGGGTCATAGTCTTCGCTTAAGTAGATCCTTTGTGTAACGAACGGAGGTCAGAGCTCGGGGCTGTCCGCGCCACAGCGGGACAAGCACACGGGATGGATGGCGGCAAGCTCTGGAGGCGGGGAAGTTATGAAAGGAAAAGCGTGCCACGGATTTTAAGTCCAGGCTGGCTCTCCCCGGGCTTGCTGTTGTTATTCCTCTTCCTCTTGATGTTATTATTTGCCCCTTATTTCCCCATCTGAAAGCGTGACTCCCTACCATTCCCCTCTCAGATAGTCGAATATGGTTGTGCCTGTGGGTGGGTGTAGCCAAATAGCTCCTCTGATATCTAATATAATGTTATAATGTATCCAGTATATAACACGCACACACTCACTCACTCACTCACACACAAACGCACATACGAATGTAGAAGTTCATGCAACAATATCAACTGTTCACTAAAATAAGGACCATTAAGAGGAAACGTTGATTTTCCTCTTCCAGGATTCCAGTAGCTCGTGTTGCACAATATACAAAGCTTCCTCCCAGTGAAGGGACACAAGAGAGAGGGCGGAATCGCTAATGTCAAGCATCATGTTTTTGCTTTTTATATT
>NW_020869813.1:265214-270214 GCF_003789085.1 Penaeus vannamei | reverse complement strand
AAGGAAAGAATAATGGTCACCTTTTGATGCCGTGCATAAACTCCATTTCGAAAAACAATGGCATTTGTCCTTTGTAGCTTGTCACTGTAAATAGGACTTTCTTATCAGACGACCGATTGGGAAACTAGCTATCATCACGAGACGCCAAGTTGATCTCACACACACACACACACACGGACGCACGCACACGCACACGCACACGCACACGCACACGCACACGCACACGCACACGCACACGCACACGCACACACACACACACACACACACACACACACACACACACACACACACACACACACACACACACACACACACACACACACACACACACAGACTGTATGTTTGATGTCCGAATTTTCCAGCATGTAAATAGTGGTAAGGGACTCGAACTTTTTCCTCCGAGTAGCAGGAACTTTCTCTCCTCCTCTCCGCCACCGAGACCCGCCCAGCATCCGAAGGGCTTAGATCAATAGCTTCATAAACATGGCGTGCTAATCCCATAAACATGCAGGGGCCACATTCCTCTCTCCGCCGATAGAGAGGTCGGTCAGGCCGCCGTTATCGGCAAGGTGGACGAGCGGCTGGCACGCGACGCGAAGGCGGGGGGGGGTATGGGTTTGGCGGAAGGGGAGGCTTTTGCTTCTGCTCTGATGCTTTGCTGCGACTGTCACGTTTGTAAAATAATAGATGGTTTTACTGAGAGAGAAATTTATTTTTGACAGTAGAAGGGACTACACATGATTTTTATTCTACATTCAGTTAAATATTCATGTAATACAGACGAAGGTTTAGTTATGTACTTCCGATGATTTTATCAAAACGTCTTTTAAGGTTATCCATTCGCGTTTATATATTTTCTTGAATTCGCCTCAGTGAACCCAGGCATGGGAATGTATGCGATTGACGATCCTGTTGTCGTGATTGACGTCACGTGTTTAGAGACTTTCGAAGTGGAACCGATCACCTTCCATGCTCTGACTCATCCTCCCTCGGCAGTGCTTCGCGAGGCCGGCCAGTGGGGGCACTGGAACGCCTGGACCAGCTGCACCTCGACCTGCGGCCGCGGGACGCGCCTCCGCCACCGCTTCTGCGACAGCCCCCCCAGCAGGAACGGCGGCGACTATTGCCATGTAGGTCGTTGAACTGCTTTTTATAGCGTGAATAAGCTTTTTTTCTTTGTTTTCAACATATTCATTGCTTGGCACCAGAGTCGAGTTGCCTCAGACTAGATTTCCTCCCTTTTCTCCCCCCAGGGCGAGAGGCTCGAAGGCGGCGGGAGAGGGCCGCCGCCTCACGCCTCCACCAAGGTGGCGGCTGCGGCTGCACCCTGGCCCTCCCGCCGGGGCAGGCCACGTCCATCACCGCCTCTGCGGCAGACTGCATGGGCACGGCCGTCTGGCTCCTGCAGGTAAGCGACCCCCCCCCCTTTCTCTCTCTCTCCCCTCCCTCCCTCCTCCCTCCCTCCCTCCCTCCCTCCCTCCCTCCCTCCCTCCTCCCTCCCTCCTTCCCCCTCTCTTCTTTCTTTCTCCCTCTCTCCCTCCCTCCTTCCATCTTCTCCTTCGCCCCCCTCCCTCTCTCTCTCATTCTTTCTCTTTCTCTTTCAAATGAAAGTCCAAACAACAGCTTTAGACGATCCTGTGGACACAATTTAACAGTAAAAGATGTAGCAAATTCTAATTCCTGTGGTTCTGATGGGATTCAATTTCGATTCATAAGAGATTCATTGGCAGTTATTTTACTTTATAATATGATCCCTCACGCCATTCCCCAACACAAAGCTGCTGACATCCAGGATGTAAATAACTATCGTCCAATCGCATTGCTGTCAATATTTTCCAAAATATTGCTATCATTTAGCTAATATCATACAGACTTCTGTCTCATAGTCAGCATGGATTTCGACAAAGGCTTTTTACAGAAACTGCTCTTCTGTAAGTAACAGATATATTATATAGTAATATTGACAGTAAGAAAATATCATTCTTTTATTTCTAGACTTTTCTAAAGCTTTTGGCAGTGTAAACCACATCTTTATAATGAAATGCATAAAACTAGACATAGAACCCATTCGGTTCCGGGATTACCTTGCAAACAGATCACAGGCAGTAAGGCCCAAGAGCGTTGTGTCCTCGCAAAGAAGTGTTCCCCAGGGATCCCGCGAGGCCCGTTCCTGTTCTTAATTTATGCGAATGATTTATCTGAGTTTGCCAGATTGTTTTGTAGTGCAGTATGCAGATGATTCTCAGTTACTTCTGTCTGGAAATACCAAATGTATTTCAGCATTAATCGAAAGAGCAGAGAATATCTTGTTAACCGGCCTATTACTGAACGAAAAGAAAGCTTAATGTATACTTATTCGGTCACTACATTGTTTTTCTCAATTACAGGATGATATAAATTATAATGAAAATCATATGATACAAAATACTGTTATTCTCTCTCTCTCTCTTTCTCTCGTGAAGTGGTTGTCTCCCCTTTCTCTGGCGACTGACAGCGTGTCCTTTCCAGGCTCCTGAGGGCGAGCACGTGACAGCCGAGGTGGTGTGGGCGACCCTCAAGCCCGGGGCGCAGTGGCTCAAGCTTCGCGACGGCGACGACGCCGTGGCTCCCCTGCTGGCCCGCCTCCCTTCCGACGCCGATCCCTCGCTGTCTGCGCCCTCGCCTCGCCGCCACTCCCAGCTGCCTCGCCTCCGCTCCTCCGGCACCGACCTCCTCCTCGAGTTCCGCTCCGACATCAATGCGTCCATGCTTGGCCTCACTCCGGCCTCCTGGGGCTTCCTCGTGACGGCATTCCCTTCAGGTAGTGTATCCGCCTCCTCCTGCGGGTGTGCGCCCGGGATGCCGTAGTGAATCCTTCGGCATTTTAAGTAAAATGCTCATAGATATATTGATGTCAACCTCCGCGAGGTTTATATAATTCTTGGGTGTACCAGATGCTCATAAGATTGGATGGAACTTAATCAGAAATATAGATATATCAAAGTACTCAATGATCCGTTTCTTTCCCAACTTAATTACCGATTTCTTCCATCCTCGCATCTTCCGCCTACAGACGAGGCCCCGGCGGTCGTTGGCCGCGGCGATCTCGCGGCCCCCACGACCTCGTACGGGCGGCTGCTGGCGGGGATGCACATCGCCGCCGTGGTGTTCGTGGCCATGCTGGTCGCCGCCGTCGTCGTGCTGGCCGTGTACCACTGGCGGCGGTACCGGCTGTACAAGCGGGCGCGACTCATCCCGGAGTCGCCTTACATGACGCCCCCGAGCACGCCATCGAAGGAGGTGGTGAAGGGGTCCTCTACCCTCACGCTTACGGAGGTGATTTCCCTCAAGTCGCTGAGGCTGCGGACGCGCATCCCCGTCTCGCTGTCGATCCGCACGCGTGGCGGCGGCGGCGGCGCAGCCTACGCGTCGGTGGACGAGGACCAGACCGCCCTGGGGCCGCGGCACTCGTTGCCCAACTCCCCCTTCATGACGCGCCGCATCTGCACTCCCACCATGCTCCGGAGGTCCTCCTCGCAGCTGGGGCGGATCCTCAGGAAGGGAAGCGGGAACTTCAAGCGCAAGAAGAGAAGGTTCGCCTCCGTGGACGAGCTCGAGACGCGCTGCATCTCGCCCATCCACGAGACGCAGCGCGAGGAGGAGGGCGAGGGCGGCAAGGAGGGCAAGGCCGCGGACGGGGGAAAGGGGGGGGACGAGGAGGAATCGGCCAAGTACCGCGAGTATCGCAAGTCCCTCCTGGTGGGCGACGGCAAAGACCTGCGTCTCCCGCCGAAGCTGGCCAAGGAGAAGCTCAACCTGGAGAGGGCTCGGCGCTCCGTCATGTCTCGCACCAACTCGAGTGCAACCATGAGGGCTTCTTCCTCCGCCTCAGAGCTCTCCGTCAACGGCACCGACACGGAAATGGAGTACGACTACTACGACTACGACATGGACAACGCGTCCGCCGTGCCAGGCTCGCTCTTCGGGCTGGACCCTCTGGTCCTGGCGTGGGTGCCGCCCTTCATTCCAATCCCAGGCGAGGCCACGCCCACGAACGACATACCCCTCCACAATCTGAACCTGCCCCGGGAGCTGTGTGGCAGCCCGCCCGCGGCCGAGGAGCCCGCCCGGCCCACCGTGCTGCCGCTCAAGTACCTCAACATCCCCAACACCGAGGACGGCGTCGCGGCCATGATAAACAGCGTTCTGTCGGAGGAGGCCAACGACCGCCAGGAGCTGATTGAAGACGAGGACGCAGGGGACGACGACGACGACGACGACGTGCCGCCCTTCGCGCTGGACCAGACGCCGACGCCAAACAACGGGAAGATCCTCAACCTGGACGACATTCAGTTCGCAGACGAGTCCGACGACGAGGCCTTGTAGCGCGAACGCAGCCTGGAAATCCTCGCTCGATGCGACCCGCTTGGGAAGGCTGCTAAGGGGCTTCTGAGCCGGGATAAAGACGCTAAACTCACTGTGCGCTTTGTAATTCTAAGACTGCGTTTACACTTCTAGTTTTATGCCCCGTCTCGAATCATCGAAGGGTTTTAGCTTACAGGTGTTTGTCTGTCGCTGTGAAGTCTTTGAGGGAGTACAATCGTCGCCGCCTTGGCGGAGTCCGTCATGCTTAAGTACAAAGAATTTTACAAAAATATTTTCTGGTAATGTGATGTTGTGCTTTGGATTTCTTGTCATTTCAGGAGCTATGGCTGTCTCGATTCATTATCACTAACTATGCAAAAACGCAAAGCTCTTAGACGCATGAAACAGCGCGTAGCTGCAATAGGCTCCCGTGACTGACATTCCCCGTCTCCTAAAGCCGTTAACCCCCCCCCCCCACACACACACACTTTATTCTTTTAGTTCCCTCTTTCGGTTTTGTCATATTCCTGCTGTTAAGTTTGTTGCCTGTTTACATTTCTAGTCCGTTGCTAGTCTGAATTAAACCTAAGAATTAGACTTCCAACATTAAAAGGGCGACAAAGATGTCAGCAAATTGATTTGAAAGTTATTGCAAA
>NW_020869813.1:222714-232714 GCF_003789085.1 Penaeus vannamei | reverse complement strand
TATAAAGACCACGGTGTCTTGTGATGCGATGTGGTTGTAATGATAACGATAATAATCATCATAGAGAAGATTAAGTTAATGATGATAATGATGACTGCAATGGTTATATTGATAATCATAGTAACAGCAGACGATTTTTTTTTTTCAATCTTTTGGCCGTGATTTCAATAGGTGTAAAGACATTTGACTTCCACCAAAACTATAGCGCGTCCAATCTAGGTGACATATAATGATAGCGCTTACGTATATATGCTTTGCATTCTTAAAACTTATATACAACTTATTTCCAGCGAAGTTTGATGTATTCGACACTGCTTTGTTTTTCTCTCGTCATTGTCGAGGTTTCTTTTACGCTGTGGCTATTCATCATACATACCGTACAAGTTTATTCCATTTATTATATCGCCAGGGATGTTCCATTTGCAAAAGAGGAAGGTGTCGCGGAAGCCACATGGTCACAGCGCCCTGAACCCAGCCGCACACACTCACTTCTGGCCGACAGTACCGACACACTCCGTAGAAACATGTGCTTCCGTCTAAAAAAAAATAAAAAAAATCAGTCAATGTTTCATGATATTCATAGTGTTTCTGTCTAAAGAGAGAATTTGTTGATGATTTCAGAGGTGGAATGCTTCTACTCCAGTTTTCTTCTTTAAACTGTAGCATCGGTATCATTATTGCCATAACTAGCTTTTAATTATTGGGAATATTGTCTCCGGAGTGTTTCGTGTTTGTGATCAATACGACTTTCATGATCATATTTGACACATCTTTCTGTAATAGTCATTGATTTGCTCTTCATTTACAGGCGGGTTTTTGTTAGTGGTATGTGCAGTGCGTAGGTTAGTGAGGGTTTACGGTGTATTTGTGTGTGTGTGTGTGTGTGTGTGTGTATGTGTGTCCGTCCGAGCGTGCGTGCGTGCGCATGTGTGTGTTTCCTATATACATGTCCATGTTTACCATCACCATCGTTGTACCCGCCTTCCTTTTAGAACACGACTCTGAAATTCATTGCTATACAATTATTTTCCAATTATGTTCCAACTCACCGAGTCCCCTGTCTGCCTGCGTGCCAGGATGCGTTGACTTTAGGTTGGGTTTAATCTGTTGCCCAAATCATTTGTGATTTTTTTCCTTTAGTCAAGAGTATTTATTGAATTGCATCGCCGTAGCGTTCACTCTTCTCCCAGCGGCCGCAGCGACATCTCTCCCAGCTTCCTCTCCGACGCGCTCCACTCAGCTCCCGCGCGCGCTGCCACACCAACGGCGACTTCTTACTCTCGCCCCTTTCAAGAAGAGCCGCTTCGTCCGTTTATCCTTTCCTCGTTCCTTTGATGTTGCCTGCGGTCGCCGGGGGCGGGTCACTCTCGAAGGGCATCTCAGGCTCGTGTTGCTCTTCTTTACTTCGTGGGGCGCCGGTTCTCCAATGGTGTGACGGGGAGCTTCGCTAGCGTCCTAGGCAGAGTGTCCCGGCTCTCCTGGGAATCTGCCGGAACTGTCCTTTCGCCCCTTGGCGCGGCAGGAAGCGGACCCTTCTACGGTGCCTTCTTCATCCCCCTTCTCTTCAAGTTGGGGAGCGCCGGCCAGCATCGTGCCGGACTTCTGGACTGCGGGGGACGAGACACCTAGGCATGAGTGGGGGCCCTTGCCACGGCCTCCCCTTGACCGTTGGCCCCGACAGGTGAGCGTTGGCTGCTCTCGGATAAGAGAAGAGGACGCTTGGCGGAGGACTTCGCGACCGGCGGCACCGAGAGCGAGCGGCGTCCGGCTCACTTTCGGGTGGCTGGAGGACGCAGCTCCAGAGAATGGCGATTCCCGCCTTGGTTCGTCTGGACGGATGGCGGCAACCCATGTCCGGGACGAGCGACGTCGCTGTGGATGATGGCCACCACTAAGAGGCTGACCTTTCAGCCAAGAATGACGTAGCTTTTTGCTACATCACAACTACAAAAGTCTCTACGAGTAAAGTTTTTCCTTTTAAGCAAAAGATTCCCTATTCATAAAGTGACAAATAGCGGGTGGCGGAAGCGAAACCCGTTCCACTCCCTAGTGGGTGGTAAATTTAGGGGCGGACGGTAATTGTAGAGATGGAATGTTCGTTTTTTCCTATATCCCCCCCCCCCTATTCCCCTACGATCTTGGGAGACACGTGAGGAATTTGGGGTTTTAGGGGGGGTGGGGACCATACATAGGTCTCCCACACCAGCTCTCATTGTAAAACTGTAAAGAAAACTCATTTATCGCAAAGATGAGCCAAAATTTCCCACAGAAATAACGACGACGACACGCCTACTGGTGAAGCGTATCAATGCGCCATACAATATCACACCAAATTTTGAAGAGCGTAAAATATGAATAGATTATAGAAATTAGTTAAATTAATTAATATGGTGGTAATTCATATCGTTTGGAGAGCAAGTATCGAAAATCAACTTGAAATTACGCGTAAATGTCTATCAAACGATAGATAGTAGCACACGCACTACTTTCTTGAGCGCCATCTTCTGAATTACATGGTTTGTTTACATTGACTTTGGCGAGAAGCGACGAAGGGGACTGCGAGGAACAAATTTCGGCACCTATTTTCTAATATTATGACGTAATTATGTCTTTCCGCGCTTTGAATTTGACTTCCCTGATTGGTTTGCATGTTGTTCTTCCATTTTAGTAGCATTTCATGTTTGTTTACTGAAATTCTATATCTTCCTTCCAGATTTACCTTGTATACATACATATGCATGTACATATATTTACTTAGGTATGTACGCATGTATATATGTATGTATATGTATCTATATTGATAGCTGTTTATCTACCGAACTATATACGTATCTACCGATTTACTTATCTATTCATCTCGCTATGTATCCATCTATAAATCTTTGTATGCACGTAAATATGTAAGGATGTATGTATGGATGAAAGGATGTGAAAGGATGGATATAGAGATGGATAGGTGGATGGATAAACGGATGGATAATTAATTAGATGGATACATGAGTGGATAGATGGATAGGTGGATAGATAAATGGATGGATTGGTGGATAAGTAAATGAATGGATTGGTGAATATATGGATGGGTGGATAGATGAATGAATGGATAGACGAATTGATGGCTAGATGAATGAATGGATAGACGAATTGATAGATAGATGTATTGATGGATGGATGGATAATTGAATGTATGGATGGGCAAATGAATATGTGCATGGATGGATTGGTGGATGGTTAAATAGATGGATGGATGGATTTATAAATCTATATCTATATATATATATATATATATATATATATATATATATATATATATATATATATATATATATATATATATATATATGAATGTATACATCGTACAGAATATGCTTTGTACAGAGAGAGAATGGGGCCGGAGGCGGGGCTAAGAAAAAGCAGCATGACAGGGTAAATACTTGATACGAACGTTTGTTTTTGAAAAACGTTTTGGCGAGCTCTTCCGCCGCCACGGGGAGGATCTTCTCCAGCGAGACCGTGCGCCCGGCGACGATGGGCGCCATCTGCAGCCCCAACAGGCGGCTGAGGTGAAAGGCGGCGATTTCTCCATTAAACCTGTCACCTCCTCTGTTCTTTCCTATAATTACGCGGTCGAGAGAATATCTGAAAAGAATGATTTTATTGGCAAAATTGAAAGATAATCAAGATTTGGTGAGCAAACTTTGAAATCCTGTAATATCTATCGAATCCAAAGAGCCAAGACTCATACTGAAATACTTCGGGTCATTAACTCATCACTATATTTTCAAAGTAATACCCACTGCTCTTTATTCATCCCCTGTATTGAGATTTAGCGAATTTGAATACGTTGGCTTATTTATATACATAAGTAGCCCTTGTCTATGGCAAGCACGGGATGGAAACTCTGCTCTGGAAGACTATGCACGCTGTATGGTAAAACAAGAAGCCTTCCTGCCTGTTAACTAATTCTAAAGGAGAGTCGGTGTATAGTTACAGCTTGGGTATGAACATGACTTTCTGGTTTCCTTCAAGCCGAAGTATAATCTTGAATTGCGATCCTCCAGTCGCAACTGCAGCCGACGTGACCGGAGCGCTGGACAGGGCAGCCAGGATGTCCCCCAGGCCGGGCGCGGGCTCGGGAACCAGCGAGGTGGGACTGGCCCACTGGAAGCGAGGGACGGAGTCAGTCGTTCTCAGGATTGCGATCACTAAGTCATGTTCCTGGCGTTTCCAAATAATGCTAGCCAACTGCCTTCTAAATTTAGTCTCTCTCTCTCTTTCTCTCTGTCTCTCTCTCTCTCTCTCTCTCTCTCTCTCTCTCTCTCTCTCTCTCCCCTCTCTCTCTCTCTCTCTCTCTCTCTCTCTCTCTCTCTCTCTCTCTCTCTCTCTCTCTCTCTCTCTATCTATCTATCTATCTCTCTCTCTCTCTCTCTCTCTCTCTCTCTCTTCTCTCTATCTATCTATCTCTCTCTCCTCCTCTCTCTCTCTCTCTCTCTCTCTCCTCTCTCTCTCTCTCTCTCTCTCTCTCTCTCCTCTCTCTCTCTCTCTCTCTCTCTCTCTCTCTCTCTCTCTCTCTCTCTATCTCTTTCTCCCCTCTCCCCCCCCCTCTCTCTATCTCTTTCTCCTCTCCCCCCCTCTCTCTCTATCTCTTTCTCCCCTCTCCCCCCCCCTCTCTCTCGAAAGTAGAGCCTAGTCAGAGTTTGGAAATTGGTTGATAATCAAATTACAAATATTCTGCCGTTTATTGTTGTGTAACTGTTCGATAGTCACCATTGGGTCATATATTGCTGCAAAAATATTTCCACTTTCCTCCTGTAGGGTTACCAAGCATAAGTTACGATAAGGGTAAATTTGGTTTCGCAAATATTTGGCTTTAGTATAACTGTTGTACTTGATACATAAATTTCTAGAATCGTTGTGCCCCTGGATGCACTGTTATAAAAATGTGCATGACGGGGTGGCACGATATAGCACATAAAACCAATGAACAGGATTAAAGGGGGCAGATCAAATATAAAAGTAAGACTTGTTTAATATATGCAAGATTAACAGCTGTGAAATGCACTTCTAAATTTGCAAGACTACGGTAATGGTGATGTAACTGCATCAAGCGCGCTGTTATTTCTATATAACTCTACAACCCTTCTGTCCTTACCATCGTTAGTGAGGATAGTGACAACAGTCCTCCCACAAACAACCTCATGCACTCTATCTACTATACTGTGAACTGAAGTGCGGTGGTTTGAACGCGCACTCTGACTGGGGAAACAGGACCTAACTTTTTTCAACGAAAGTACCTTGCCTGTGATATTCATATTGTTACAGCTTGCGCAGGGAGACCGACAAAGCCCAAAATGCAGCGCATGTATCATACCAACCTTTCTTGCTAATCCCCAGTGATCTTTAGTTACTCCTCGCACCATTATATCCTTTTTCAGTTCTTCTATCAAACGGACTAAGTGTTGCGATTCCGAAGAATACTTTGTTCTTACGGCCGGGAGATGAGCGAACAAGGACGACAACATGACCAGCCCTGGGCATTCGGTTTCATTGGCCTGCGGGACAGCGCCTCTGCAAGAAATGGCCGTCGAGCAAATCGTATTTCAGTTCACTTTTTAGGCTTTCGGGAAACGCAACGCCAATGTTGGGCCGCTGACACACTGTAACACAAGGAAACTGTATCGTCTCACAATCTTATGATATACATACTCTTTACAATAAATCTCTCTCACGGGGACTGGCTGGCGACTCTCCTGTGCACCTGGCACGCGAGGAGGCGGGTCGAGGCCCACAGACACTCGCAGAATCCAGAGCAGAAGCGCGCAACACAGCGCCCAAATCAGCAAGCGGATTTCCATCTCCTCGATTCCTGTTGAGGTAGAAATGGAATGAAGGGATTTGCTCATTCTTGTTTCAGCAATGCCACTGTTGTTGTCGTAGTTGTTTATGTGAGTATTAGCACTGTAATCAGTAATAGTATTAGTAAGAATTATTATTTTCCTGTTGTCATGTCATTATTGTTATTATCATTACCATTATTATTATTCTCATAATCACCCTTATTATTACTATCATCATCATCATAACATCATTATAATAATAATAATAATTATTATTATTAGTAGTAGTATCATAATGACAATAGCAATGACTCATAATGATGATGATAATGATAACAATAATGATAATGATAATAGTAATGAATATATTAATGGTGATAGTAATAATAATAACAATATTAATGATAATAATGACATCATTATTATAATTATCATAGTAGTATCATTATCATTAATAATGATAATAACAACAATGACATTCCTATTATTATCATTACTAATAGTAGTAACAGCAGCATTATCATTGATAATGAAAATAATAATGATAATAATAATAATAATAATAATAATGGTAATAATAATAATAATGATAATAATAATAATAATAATAATAATAATAATAATAATAATAATAATATAATAATAATAATAATAATAATAATAATAATAATGATAATAATAATAATAATAGGTGTAGTAAAAGTAGTATTAGCAATATTAGTATCATTATTGATGATGGTAATGATGATTATAACAATCATGATAAAAAAACATATAATGATTATCATTATCTTTATTATATTGATATTAATGATAACAATAATAATAATGATAATAATAATAATAATGATAATAATCATAATAATCATAACAATGATACTAATAACAACAACAACAACAACAACAACAACAATAATATAATAATAATAATAATAATATAATAATAATAATAATAATATAATAATAATGACAATAAATAATAATAATAATAATAATAATAATAATGATAATAATAATAATAATAATAAATAATAATAATGATAATGATAATGATAATAATATTGATGATAATGATAATAATAAAGATAATAATAATAATAATGATAATAATAATAATAATAATAATAATGATAATGATAATGATAATAATATTGATGATAATGATAATAATAATGATGATAATAATAATAATAATATGAATATGAATATGAATAATATGAATAATAATAATAACAGTAATAATAATGATGATAATAACAATAATAATAATAATAACAATAATGATGAAAATAACAATGATGATTATGAGTATAGTAATGACAACAGAACAACAGAAATGTATTAAAATGCGCTGACACATAAACGAAAGCATAACAGAGCAATGATTATAGTGATGGTGTTGTGGGATGGTGATGATGCTGATCTGAGCTGCGTTGTTAATAGCTTGTGTCAGAAGAGCGTGAATGATGTTGCTGGTTGTGCTGATGATAATGATAATGATAATTATAATGATATAGTTTCGATTATATATCATAATGATAATAATAATGATACTAATAATTAGGATAATGATGATGATGATGATTGTGAGGATGATATGGAGGAGGACACTAATAATGATGATGATTATAATAATAATAGTAATGAAATGAATAGTAATGATGATGATATCAATAATTGCAATAATAATAATGGAAATAATGATGATGAAGATGATGATAAGGATAATGACAGCGATGTTGATAATGATAATGTTAATGATAGTAATGATACTAGTAATAGTAATGATAATAATAACTAATAATAATATTGATAATAAACATGATGATAATAATGATACTACTACTACTAATAATGATGCTGATGATAAAAACGATAATAATAATAAAGGTAATAAGAATGTTAATGATGATAATAGTAATAACAATGATAGAGGGCCCATAGCTTTCACCAGATTCTCAAAGGGCTCGTGACTAACGTTTATACGAAGGCTCCCTCGCTCGCCGGCGTCGCAGAAGGAATCGTGACGCACCGACAGCGCAAATATATCCTCCAGGAAGACACAGGCAGCCAGACCGAGCTCCGCCAAGGCAGTGAGATGGCAAGGCTTGGAAAAGGCCGAGAAGATGACATGTCTAGCCTCCAAAGATGCCAGAATCCACCAGGATGTTATCTCAGCGAATATTTTAGAAAACGTCTTTCTGAAAGTCAATTAACACGAAAATGATAGTCTAAGACATGCATACGAAGATGCATAATTTAAGATCAGTTATCTCACCCGTAAGCAAAAATATGAATGCCACAAAGTCGTCTATTCAGCTCACCTCCGTCCCCATCTGCTGGGCCTCTCCGGTCTGCCTTACTTTAAGACCTGAGCTCAAGCTCTGGATGAAATGGAATTTTTTATCGCCTTTTTAATCTTTTTTTTTTAACGATCTGAAGACATGTAGTATTCAGACCGAATTACGTGGTTTCAGCATGTTTTAATTCCTTCTATCTATAACCTATTTCCAGTAAATTATAATAATGATAATAAAAATGATAAAAATGTACCATGGCTGAACTGGGCCATTCATTATTTTACTTTTGTATTCATTTATTTAGAATCGTTATCATTTCTATTTTTATCTAGCTACTGTAGACCTATCCAAATCTCAGGACTTTTCTGAGTTAGGTCATTCATTATTCTATTTTATTCTTTCATTTATCATTGCTATTTTTCTTTTCTTACGGCTACTGTATACATATTCCAATCAGAACTTTTTTACGTATGCTTCTTGCAATCGCTTCTGACCTCAGAGTGCTGCGTGTCGACGACGATCCCAAAGCGGAATTCCCCGCTTGAACGGCTCCGGCTCAGGGGACAAAGGCTGTCGGAAACCATTCGGTCTTACGGATGGCGACGAATTGACGCTGTGAGCGCTACAAGAAAAGGCAAGAAAAGGAATGGTTTAGAATCAGACATCTGCTCAGAGGATTTCGGAGCCGACGCCTCGCCTGCTCAGCTCCAGAAGCAGTCCGGACCACAAGGAAGCTGACGCGCAGTTCCTTTTTCTGTGAAGATAATCGACCACAATATATATATATATATATATATATATATATATATATATATATATATATATGTGTGTGTGTGTGTGTGTGTGTGTGTGTGTGTGTGTGTGTGTGTGTGTGTGTGTGTGTGTGTGTGTGTGTGTGTGTGAGCACACGCACACACACACACACACACACTCACATACACACACACACACACATACACACACACACACACACACACACACACACACACACACACAACACACACACATATATATATATATATATATATATATGTATATATATATATACACATAACATTCAACATATATATGTATATTTATATATATGTATATATATATATATATATATATATATATATATATATATATATGTATATATATATATATGTATGTATGTATGTATGTTATGTATATATATGTATATATATGTATGTCTTGTCAACTATATGTTCAAAGCAGGATGGTTTCCTCTTTCATACTTAGGCTCCGGCAACTCCCTTCCTCCTCCAGCGGACACAGGTGTGCACTCTTCTTTCTCTATTGACACTTTCTCCTAAGCAAGCAAACGCCCTCCCAAGGAATACCTGCATAGAAGGACGTTTCGTCAGGCCGCAGAGAACAAGTGGAGACACAGAACAGAGCAAACGAGAGACACAGCAGATGGCAGACAGACGACGGTCATGGTCATCAGTGCTCTACCCTCGGCACCCGGGGCACAGATCTCTCGTGGTGTTTCACATACACCTTCCCCAATAAACCCCCCCAATAGAATAACTTTCATTCACCTGTTCTATCCCCCAACCTCTTACGTTGATATCTGGTGGCAGTGGTGGGATGAACTTCACAATGCCGGATGTTCCTGTTACCAAGATAAGCTCCTGCTGAAGTGCCTCCTCACCTCCTTTAACGCCCAGCCATCACTAAGGTCCTCTTCTGATCCGTGCCTACCGACATCATGTCTGCCACACTACTTCATGCTGACTACTCATGCCTATGTGACCCTTCTTACCAAGTTACTGGAGATGTATTCTCCCACTCTACAATATCACACTTGCCAATCCAGCTCACCTGCCTCACCAAGTCTTCGTGAACCTCCATCAGCACAAT
>NW_020869813.1:190214-197714 GCF_003789085.1 Penaeus vannamei | reverse complement strand
GAGAGAGAGAGACGAAAAGAGGAGAGAGCTGTTCCCTAGTTTTCATTGTAGCTTTGGTATCATTGGTTATCCATAGAGAGAGAGAGAGAGAGAGAGAGAGAGAGAGAGAGAGAGAGAGAGAGCAGAGAGAGAGAGAGAGAGAGAGAGAGAGAGAGAGAGAGAGAGAGAGAGAGAGAGAGGAGAGAGAGAGAGAGATGAGAGGAGAGAGAGAGAGAGACGAAAAGAGAGAGAGAGAGAGAGAGACGAAAAGAGGGAGAGAGAGAGAGAGAGAGAAAGAGAGAGAGAGAGAGAGAAAGAGGAGAGAGAGAGAGAGAGAGACGAAAAGAGGAGAGAGAGAGAGAGAGAGAGAGAGAGAGAGAGAGAGACGAAAAGAGGAGAGAGAGAGAGAGACGAAAGAGAGAGAGAGAGAGAGAGAGAGACGAAAGAGAGGAGAGAGAGAGAGAGAGAGAGAGAGAGAAAAGAGAGGAAGAGAGAGAGAGAGAGAGAAAAGAGGAGAGAGAGAGAGAGAGAGACAAAAGAAGAGAGAGAGAGAGAGAGAGCAAGAGGAGAGAGAGAGAGACGAGAGAGAGAGAGAGAGAGAGAGAGAGAGAGAGAGAGAGAGAGAGAGAGACGAGAGAGAGAGAGAGAGACGAGAGAGAGAGAGAGAGAGAGAGACGAAAGAGGAGAGAGAGAGAGAGAGACGAGAGAGAGAGAAGAGAGAGAGAGAGAGAGAGAGAGAGAGAGAGAGAGCGAGAGAGAGAGAGAGAGAGGAGAGGAGAGAGAGAGAGAGAGAGAGAGAGAGAGAGAAGAGAGAGAGAGAGAGAGAGAGAGGAAAAGAGGAGAGAGAGAGAGAGAGAGGAGAGAGAGAGAGAGGAGAGAGAGAGAGAGAGAGAGAGAAAGAGGAGAGAGAGAGAGAGAGAGGAGAGGAGAGAGAGAGAGAGAGAGAGGAGAGAGGAGAGAGGAGGAGAGAGAGAGAGAGAGAGAAGAGAGAGAGAGAGAGAGAGAGAAGAGAGAGAGAGAGAGGAGAGAGAGAGAGAGAGAGAGAGAGAGAGAGAGAGAGAGAGAGAAGAGAGAGAGAGAGAGAGAGAGAGAGAGAAAATTATGGAGGGAAAGGGAGAGAAAGAAAGAGAGAGTGAGAAAGTGAGAGAACGAGGGAGAGTGTGGTAATAGGAGTGAGAGTGAGTTAGTGTGTGTGCTGGCATGATCATATGCTACAATTTGGGTAACAGAGAAAAACCAAAATGTTTACAGTAAAGTATCAATATACCATTTTGTTTATGGTGTAAAAAAAAAAAAAAAAAAAAAATCTATCATTACTTCGTTGGTGTTATCCTGTAGGTTACACCAAACAACATATGAAAGGCTGGTTCTCCTGAGTGGTGGTGGAATGTCACAAGCCATGAAGGAACTCCTGGCCCTTGACCCAATTGCTCCTGTGCTTGCTGAGGCCCATCTCCGTGCCATGGACCGACGTGTCATACACATCCTGGCTGCTCTTAATGCTTGCCGGGAGAGGAAAGGTGGATGGCATAATGTCCTTTTCTGAAAGTCTCATAATGTTTATGTTTGTGGAATGATGCATACAGATTGTGAAATTCCTATAAATTTGTATTATCACATATTTCATGAATATATGTATTATCAGGCATATATACATATGCCTGTATGTTATTTTTATCTGACATTTACTTTATTGTGATAGCTTTTCAATAGTATTCTATTCTTTTTGTTTTAATAACTTCAGAGTATATTTTTGATAACACAGATGTAAGATATATATAAATTATAATGTGTATTGGTAGTGATGTTCATCATGGAACTTCCATTCAGTGAATAAGTTCAAGAGTACAGTCCTGCCAAAGTTCTTCTGCAACTGTCATATATAACAGACAGTGTTGTAATATCAACTTTATAGATCTGAGGGAAATCTGAGAAAATATTCAAGACGGTTGTGAGTTATATCTGAGTCAAAGTTATAAATAGTATTACATAAATCTACTGTCATTTATGTGTAACTGAGTGATTTGAAGATGCCATTTGTTACTAGTAAACCCATGGCCGAGTTTAAGTCCAGGGGCGGGATTTACTAAACTCTCTCAGAAACACTGCCTCTCATAACAGTTATGATAAGTATGAGGTGGGTTGCTATGGTAAGTGTTACGAGTGGTTTCAGTTTCCTGCAAATGTCTCTTGTATGGAGATGTGTTTACAACCTTGGAAGTGTTTTGAAAATATGCTCATTGCGAGAAACAAGAGTAGCTTCATTTATGATGTAAACAAACCTCATACATTCTAATAGGTATTAGTAAATCCAGCCCCGGTTGAGTTAGGATTTTTTTACATAGATTTCATTCTGTGTTATCTGTTACTTGGTCTTTTATTTTAAGAACATGCTATTGTTGCTGATTGTGTTCATTTTCCCCCCAAGTGTGCACTTTCATATTTTGGTTCATCTTTTGGGCTGTGAATTCTTGACTTTTTTTCTTATACTTTTTCTGTTTATTCAGCGATGCAATTCTGTTATCGTACTACTTGATTTTTTTCTGGATTAATTGAAGTACTCACAGATCTAGCTCTTTGGATGTGGGGTCTCTAAACTTAACGTGATTTTCTTTTTTGTCTGAGAAAAGTTATTTTTGCAAAGTTCTCTTGTAAGATAGAACATGTAGTCTCATGTTCTAAGTCAGTTTACTTTGTCTCTCTAAACTGAAAGTTTCTGATGGCAGCATTTAATACCTTGTGAAAGATTGATGTTAGGGCCCTTGCATATTTAGCTTTTTTTAATGAATGTCTGTTCTCATTTCTCTGTTACTACATATAAGGATTTCAATTATTTTCTCTTCATGTATGTTCATTAATTTGTTATTAACTCATTGGTTCTAGGTGTGACATGTACATACATGCCATGTCCACTGTGACTTAAGCTTATTAATTGTGTTTACAATTAAATGGCTCCACAAATGCTTAGTTACTAAGGAGTCAATTATTAGTCACACATATCTCGCCTAAATATCCTTTTTTTGATTTCTGGAAATGTTCTTTTTAGTCTTTATTACTGCTAGTATTTTTATTAACATCATATAATCATAAAGTAAATAGAAGAAAAATCCTGAAAAGTCAAGGAAAGGGAAACTCAGGTGAGGTCACAGAGGCTTACTAATTGAGGCCTAGGGAGCTGAGCACTTGTGGATCCGTCTATGTGTAAACAAAATCACTTCTTAATCACTGAATCTAATCATGATCCAATCCATGGATCTCACTTGGAGCAAGGGCATCTTACTGTATAACATAAAGTCCTTTGATAGATAAACTTCTCTGGGAGGTAGGAAGTTTACATAACTTCAGTTTGTTTAACCCCATGCCCCCAGGTGGCATTTACATACATGCCAAGGCTGTTGTGGACAAAGTAGCAGCTGGCATCATGTCACGACCATTCCTACATCATTGGCTCATTGGACAGAAATTGTTTTTCTCCAATAGTAGTGGCACCATTTCTATGGTAAAACTTTTAGGCAAAAGCACCTGAAGTGAAAGTAAACCACATTTTTTTTGTTTTAAGATATCAAAAGATAAGGTTTTAGCTAATGTTGCCCCCAAACTACAGAATGAGCCAGGCATGTCAATATCCATTTGCCAATTTTTTTTTACCCGGGATTAACCCAATATTGACGGGAAAATGGTGCATTCCCTTTGGCAATGCTTGGTTAAATGTTTCTGCACATAGATGGCTTTGCCAATGTTTAGCTGCAAAGGAGTTAATTAATAGATCTTGGGACCTCATTTTTCCTTGAAAAAGTGGGAAAACACTTTTTTTACTAATGCTATCAATATTAACACTTATTTTTGTTATGAACATTATAATTACTATTTTGGTACTGACAATCTTAACAGCAGTATTAAATACTAGAAAATATCTAAAATCAAGGAAAAGGGTAAACGGGTGAAACAGGTAGTTTGCGTAATTGGCTCATTGGTGACTTAGTCCTTGTAGAGCCATCTTTATGTAAAAACAATTACTATCTTCAGTACACACACAATGGGCATGGCATATATGTACATGCCATGCCCTGTGACTTGGGGTTAATGGGTTGAATATTATATATTAACTGTTTTAGTTGGCATTCACCAGAGATTAAGATGGTAATATTGTTTATAAATGATATGGAAGAAAGGTTACAGCTGTTTGGTTATTATAAATTTTCCTAGATAAGATTTTGATATTAGTAGACCACATCAAACAATTGCCCCCTGAAAGTTATGCAGGTTATTAGCATTTATCACATTTAGTAAATATGTAATTAGGCCAAGTAAAGAAATCTTTAGGTTCCAGTTATGGGAAAAAATCAATAGGGTTGAATTTTTGATTGATTGATATTTTTTTATGAGCTCATACTCTTTTGGAATTTCCTTCAAAATTGATAAAAAAGTGATCAATTTATTTTAGATCAGTTCCTCAAATCAGGGTTGATGGGGCTATATGAGCTATATGGTATGCATTATGTATGCATACCATCACCATCTTGTAATCCTAAACTATTTAGCTGTACAGATGCTAGCAAGTCATTCATACAGATACTTAGTACTATGCTTACATTACATGAATGCTACCTATTTTTGTGTAGTAGGGTATTGGCTGTATACAGTATCATGGGGGTTGCAGAAACTCAGTTTTCCATATCAATCATAATCATATTTTTGTTGCAGATACTTTGTACAAGAGCAATGATATTGTATGATATCAAAGATATTATTTTCAGTCTTGTTATATGGGTTACTACAGTCTTTTTTTCTGTCTTTTTTTCTGTTGTAGAGAAACCACTACTAAGTGAAAAACCTAATCCAATAGAATGTAGAATGAAAAAGCATATAGGTGAAAGGCAGGGTAATCATTTAATAGCCACAACATAGGGATTTTTAAAATTATCATCATTATTATTTTTTCTTTTTTTCTTTTTTTTTGCAGTGGCTTTATTGTGGTCTGCTAAAGCTTTGATAAATCACTCTCAAATTATGCAGGGTCAGTTTTGCATTAAGCAAAGTATGATAAAGTATAGGAAAGTTAATTATATTGGAGGATTTTGTTTGTAATGATAAATTATAGAATATGACATAAAACTATTTTCAGGATTGTGCATAACACAATACAATTTTGATATTATATAATAAATCATAAGTTACAAATAATCTTAACACAAGTTGTACTTGATTCTATGTCTTGTTTTTGTCTATTGGGAGAAATCACTTCCAATGAATCCACTTTCCACTTGGGTAGTGAATCCTGGTTTTTATTTGTGATGCTTTGATCTTAAAAAAAAAAAAAAAATATGTGATGAAAAAGGGACACTAAAAATGGTCTCTATGAACTCTAATTCAGTGTGCACAAAAATAAGCATTTTTTAAATTTACAGATGTAAATTTATATAATGAGATGAAAATATTGCAAGCATATTCTGGCATCCTAAGGAATAAATATTGGTTGCAAATCCTATTGGAGTTTGGTACATTAATTTTCATACCGTGTCAATATTTATCCTCGGGTTAGAGCCTTAGGCATTTTATGCATTTATTAATCTTGTTTTATGTTCCTTTTCAGGTCTGATAGTCTTATCCTCCATAGGTAATTCTACATTTTGTATATAATTTTAGAATTATGATATTTTATCAATGGCTTCATAAACCTTTGCAAATCAAAATGCAATCTGCACAGAATGTTTTCTTATTTCTAGAGGCTCTTTAACTATATTCTGTGTTCAGTGTTTTTTGTTTTTAGCCAAATGTTCTTATGATGTTACACTTTTTCAAACTTAAATTCAACTAAGATTCACTTGACACCTTCACTAGGAGGCACTATACTGGTTTTGTGGCTGGTAGGAGATAATGGCCACCATTTGTGGCTTTACTTACATCTCATGTCTTAGTAACAAAATGTGATTAATTCATCCAGTATCGTGTAGCCAAGGTTACATGATAATTTTAGTGTAGAAGAAAATTCTGCCTACCTGCTTGTAGTAGTGGATGGGAATCAAACAGCCAATGTCTAGCTTGGTTTCAACTACCTACCATGCCAAGCTATCCCCATGGCTAGGAGACAGCACTGCCAGGGAAAGCATGTACAAACTTTTTTCATTCCTATATTATATTATATGTAATTTTTAATGGTCTGGATAACCCTGTGCTGGGTCCCACCTTAAGTCAGCCCATTGGCCTGTAGGTATCACAGGCCCAGGAGGTTCCATTTCTGTCTATGGGGTATATCCATGAAGTTTAAGTTGTAGTGAGAAGGTAACTATTTTTGGTGGAATTTAGTCAGAAACTTAACAATTAGTATTTCTCTTATTACTTTATTACATTTTCATTCACACATTGTTATGTTTCTCATGTTTATCGTGGATGGTGTCTGGTTGGAAAATGACAAATATTGAAAAAAAATCCCCCCCCCCACACACACACACACACATACAGCTGAGAGCACACCTGTCACATGCATGGCATCTTGCTATTAGGCTAGAAATGGTCCACAGGGATGAAACTTTGGTTTCCTTTCACACTTCAGTCATTTCTCAGGGGCTAGCAAACTCATTACCATATTTTCTCTTTTCATTTAATACAGCAGATAATTTATAGAATGAAAAATTCAGATGAAAGCTAATGAATTTGCATGCCCTTATATAAAATCACTGTAATGTATTAGATGTTATTGCTCTCTACTGGTCCATCAATGCTTCTTTTACATGACCATACTGATATTTCCTTACAGCTTTCTTATAGAATTTGGTGGCCAAAGAAACTGATGAAACAAGGCTTGCCAAACATACCAGGGCAGTGGTATGTTTACCTACCCAAACACCTACCTACCTACCTACCTACTTACCTACCTACCTACCTACCTACCTACTTACTTACCTATCTACTTATCTACCTATCTACCTACCTACCTATCTACCTATCTACCTACCTACCTATCTACCCTACCTACCTATCTACCTACCTATCTACCTACCTATCTACCTACTACCTACCTACCTACCGACTGACCCACCCACCACCCACCCACCCACCCACCCACCCACCACCCACCACCGACCACCGACCACGACCCACCCACCCACCCACCCACCCACCCACCCACCGACCCACCCACCGACCCACCCACCGACCCACCACCGACCCACCCACCGACCCACCCCGACCCACCCACCACCCACCACCGACCCACCACCGACCGACCACCCACCCACCGACCCACCGACCCACCGACCACCACGACTGACCTACCCACCCACCCACATACTTACCTACCTACCTACACACCTACCTACATACTGTATGCATGTACCTACCTACCTACTGGCCTATCTAACTGCTGACATTCCTATCTTCCTATCTGCTTACCTATCTACATGATTTTGTTTATTAGCATTCTATATTTACCATAGGATAGATTCTAGTCTGAGTTTTAGATATGATTAAGGACCATAAATATCTGGGACATTCTTGATATGGACAGTCAGTATTAGAGAG
>NW_020869813.1:186638-189903 GCF_003789085.1 Penaeus vannamei | reverse complement strand
CCGTTATGGTTTACTCGGCTTGTTAATATTACACACTTCGTTAATTATTACATTATTAACACTGGTCCGTTTGGCGTTTGCCGAGAGACGAGCGCTGGCGTTTCCTATACAGTAATGTGTATGTGTAAATTAAATACCTTGGTGAGTTCTCATTACCTGGTTTAGCAAATAGATAAATTGACTATATAGTAGACATTGTGTGTGTGTGTACATGCGTATGTATATATATGTATATGAATGTACATGTGCACTTATATATGTATGTATGTATTCGTGTTTGTGATTGTTTGTTTGATAATTTGTACACATGATTTATTTATTTATTTTTATTATTTTATTTTTTTTTTTTGTAATACAGGACAGATTCAGAATACAAATTTCTAAGGTTTCCCTTTTTTACGCCAAAATGACCTCTATTAACAATTAAAGCCATAAAATCTCCCATCTGAAGGCCATCAGAGTATTTAGATTTTTTTTAAAATCTTTTTCATTCATAAACAGAATTAATGGGATACGTACATATTTAAAAAAGGAAGGGAATGAAAAGATATTGCGCTGTTATAGTGGTTTCATTCATAAAAGTTTCCTAATCAATCGAAATATTTATAGACGGCCATAAAAAAAAAAAAAAAAAAACACATCGTACATAAATAGAATTATTGGAATTCACACAAAGAGAGAGAGAGAGAGTGAGAGAGAGAAAAAGAAGAGTGAATGAAAAGGTATGATAATATAGTTGCTTCATTTTTTCTACTTTTCAAGTTTCTCAATAGCTTTAAATGCTTTATAAATGGACACTAAAAGTTCAGTTTAAATTAGAAGCAAGTATAAATAGGCATTCAGGTTTAAAACACGTTTGTTTAAACTCTAAGGAGAATTCAAGAATAATTTTCTTCATGTTTTATTAATAGAATATTCATTAAAAAATATTTGAGAAAATAAGATCTTTACGCCTTCTTAAAGGCAACGATCGATACAATAATTGAGAAGGAATAATGAAATTAATCAATACTTTATTTTAGACCCATGTTAGCGACGTTTTTTTTTTTTTTTTTTTTTTTTTTTTTTTAAGTGTATTAAAGTGAGAAAAAAAAACATAAGCAGAGTGAGAGGTAGAAACTTAAATCCTATAAATTGTGGAACCTTATTGAATAGAACAGTGTGGAATCGTTAAGAAATAGACTCACAGGCTCACACACACACACACACAACACACACACACACACACACACACACACACACACACACACACCACACACACACACACATAACACACACACACACACACACACACACACACACACACACACAAATTTATATGTATGTACGTATGAAATCAGTGAACATTTAGAATGGACAACTTTTATCAAATCACCACCGGGAATAGATCCCATAAATAAAGGGTAATACAAGAAAGTATAATAATTAAATACAACGGCACTTAAAAGGAGAAATCACTAAGTGTCATCAAAGTATGAAAGCCAAGTCACTGTAAACCACAATCGATAATCGTAGACAGAAAAATAAAACAAACAAGAGAGAATTATTGTACCATCCTCTCCATCTCTCTCTTTCACGCTGTACAAGTATAAACATATATAACGAACACTGGTTTAGTCTGTATTGTTGTTATGGAGTTATGTTACGTTTCGTCCCCATTAGAAAGTACATTGTTACGTACAAGGAGCAAAGTTTATGCTTGTTATCCCCCAACAGGAAGTACATTGTTACGTACAACAAGGAGCATCGTTTATGCTTGTTATCCCCCAATAGAAAGTACACTGTTACGCACAACAAGAAGCATAGTTTATACCTGTTATCCCCCACTCCTTTACCAACAAACCCATAAATAAATAATAAATAATAAAATAAATAATAAATAAAATAATAACATAAAATAAACATTAAAATAATAATAATAAACTGATACGCCCCGCAACTACACACAAACTCTTCGAAATATTCACGGCTTCAACTTGAGCCACAGAAAGGTCAGTACATTCAATTGGCACGGTGGATTAGGTGGTTTAGGTGATAGGTCATTCTGCTGACAGCTTCACCCCCCAAACCAAGCTATTAGTGAGAAGGGATAAACTGCAATAACGCTAAATAGAGTGAGAGGTAACTTGATAATGAGAGGGTGAATAGTGAGGGTTTGTATGATAGAGAAATACATGGATGTTATTAATGTTACTAATTTTTCATTCAGTGAAGTATGTTTGACTCTTTTGACTGATTAAGCACTCAAATAATTCTTTGAAAGAAATTAGAAAAATAAGAGAAATAATATAGTATTAAGAATTATCATGATAATTTAGTAATAAGGATGGTAAGAGTGATTCATTGTTAAAGATAGAATAATGATAATGATAATGGATTATTATTGTAATAATAGTAATAATTATATAATACTGATATAAAATTAATCAAAAATATTATAATGATGATAAAATGATTTAATAATGATCATAATAATGATAATAATGATAATAATAATGATAATGATAATAACAGTAATATTGTGTAATAATAAAGAATTATGATCATAATGATGTTACGATGAGAAGATGATAACAACAATAAAAAAAGAGAAATTATATTATGATAATAATCATAATGATAATAAAATAATGCTTACATGTCAAATTTTTTTCATTTCTTATATCTATAATGGCTGTTTTATTGTTCTACATATTTAACTTAAATGTAAAAACACACTGAATCTACATCTTTTTACTGTATTTTATCTTTGCTTTCTAAACTTCTGTAAAACTAACCTATTTACCTTCAAACACACACACACACACACACACACACACACACACACACACACACACACACACACACACACCACACACACACACACACACACACACCTCACACTCACTCACTCATTCACACACACACACACACACACACACACACACACACACACACACACACACACACACACACACACACACACACACACTCACACACACACACACACACACACACACACACACACAAACACACACACCCACACACGCTCACGCACACGCACACACACACACACACACACACACACACACACACACACACACACACACACACACACACACACCACACACACACACACACACACACACACACACTCACCCTCAACTCACTCACCCATTCACACACATATACACACTCACACACACACACACACACATCCTCACACACCCTCACTCAGTCTCTCATTCACACACACACACACAACACACACACACACACACACACA
>NW_020869813.1:176638-181638 GCF_003789085.1 Penaeus vannamei | reverse complement strand
ACAATCAAGTAGACATATACCTACACGCACACACGCAACACAGCCACAAAGAAGAAATAAAATAAGAGAAATGAAGGACGCCAGAGAGCCAGACAAACACGCCAACGAACAGAGAGTGAGAGAGAATAGCGACACAACGACACAGACGAACCACGTGTATAGCGGCGTCCCAAGCACCCAGCGCCAGGTATATAACAATTAACGGAAACCCAAACTTCACTTCACTGGTTCAGGTGTTCCGCAAAGTTCGGCCGGATATTAATTAACGAGGAATATCCTTGTCGAAAAGTAATCAGGCGTATCCCTAGGAGAGGAACACACACACGCGCGCGCGGTCTCAAACTCCTCTCCTGACGCGGTTCTCCGGTTCCTTTTGGTCCCCCTCTCGCGCCCGTGCTGTGGCTGGTAAAGCAGGTATACAGTCCACGATTAAAGGGATTAACCGAGCTTGAAAGGTCTTTGTTGTTGTACTGCGAGGTGGAGTCGTTCAGAACTTTCGGGGGAAATGGAACTTGGGGAACAATGGTGGCTGATGTACTTCCGATTCGGAGGCTGATTCCTCTGATTTTTTTTTATTTATTTATTTATTTTTTTAGGAAAGGGTTTCGTGTTTGATGATTATCTCTGTTTTGGGAGATAGAGATAAAAAAATTCTCCCTGTATGAAAAATGGTTTATTGGGAATTAATTTTCGTGTTTAATTATCTCTGTTTTGTGACGTAAAGATAAAAAATATTCCCTTTACGAAAATGACCCTAATTATGCTTCTTAATCCCAGATATTTTCCTTGCTCCCTGTAACAATGAAATTCGTTATCAGATACCTACTTATAAAACAGATTAAAAGTATTATTGAGTATCATTCGAAATACGATGATGCGTCCTATTGAAACCTTAATTAAGGACCCGTGATTAAACCTTTGTAATGAGACATGTTATATTTTAGTTTAGTGATTATTTACACACAGAGTCAGTAGGTAGTTCTAACCTTCTCACTTGTTTATCATTTCCTATAATCTTCGTACATATTCTTCTTTAATTCCTTATTGCTGTTAGTCCTTTGATAAACATTAGAATAATCGTAATATCAATGATGTATATAATAGTATCGATTTTAATAGCACGAAAAAAGAAACTTTTTTTCTCAAAAATTTAATTTAATTTTATTTATTTAAGGTAAAGGTATCTATCTATCTATCTATCTATCTATCTATATTATATATATAAGGTATTTAAGAAAATTTAAGGTATGAGGAAAAAAAATCAAGTGAAGTCACCCTATGCCACTAATTGACTCATTGGCAACTAAGCGCTCGTGGAGCCATCTATGAACGAAAATATTCACAAGGGACAGTACGTTCACCCGCACACAGAGGGCATGCGGGTGTACGAACATCATTATCCAGTCTTTGTCACCAGAAAGGGTAGACATGAATCCTTAAATCGCGAAAAAGGAAATGATAAAAAATTGGTAGAACGTTGACAATAGCAAGTGAAGTGTCAGTCATTGTCACTCACGTCACTCGAGCCGTCACTTAATCTTATTTTGCTTCGAAATTCAAAACTGCGAAAGAGGGAGAAGATGTACAAGCAGATAAAAATGCGAAATTAAATGGAAATCGATGGAATTGTATAAAAAGATTTTAAAGGTAAAGGGGTCTCTCTCTCTCTCTCTCTCTCTCTCTCTCTCTCTCTCTCTCTCTCTCTCTCTCTCTCTCTCTCTCTCTCTCTCTCTCTCTCTCTCTCTCTCTCTCTCTCTCAATTTTCTCTATTCTTTTATTCCCCTTTTCTCTTTCTTGTTTTTATCTCTCTCTTTCTCTCTCTCTCTCTCTCTCTCTCTCTCTCTCTCTCTCTCTCTCTCTCTCTCTCTCCCTCCCTCCCTCTCTCTCTCTCTCTCTCTCTCTCTCTCTCTTCTCTCTCTCTCTCTCGTCTCTCTCCTCCCTCCCTCTCTCTCTCTCTCTCTCTCTCTCTCTCTCTCTCTCTCTCTCTCTCTCTCTCTCTCTCTCTCTCTCCCTCCCTCCCTCCCTCCCTCCCTCTCTCTCTCTCTCTCTCTCTCCTCCCCGTAATAAGAACTTCACACATGAACATACCATGAACATATTCCAAGTCACCATGCACTGAGACGCAGAAATAACCTAGTCATGCACCGCTATCATGCAGAGGATTTATCCGCCATACTTCAACATCCTTGCATCCCCACCCAGTCATCTATCCATCCATCCATCTTTACCTATCCATCTATAAATCATCTACCATTCATATGTCTATCGCCCAATCCATCTATCCATCTTTACCTATCCATTTATAATCCATCTACTATTCTATCTATCTATCGCCAATCCATCCATCCATCTTTACCTATCCATCTATAATCCACTACCATTCTATCTATCTATCTATCGCCCGATCCATCCATCCATCTTTACCTATCCATCTATAAACCATCTACTATTCTATCTATCTATCTATCGCCCAATCCATCTATCCATTTTTACCTATCCGTCTATAATCCATCTACCATTCTATCTGTCTATCTATCTATCGCCCAATCCATCCATCCATCTTTACCTATCCATCTACTATTCTATCTATCCATCTACCGCCCAATCCATCCATCCATCCGTTCGTCTCTTTATCTATCCATCTATAAACCATCTACCATCGCTGTCTATAAACCATCTACTATTCCTAACCATCGCATTCTGTCTCGATTCTATCTATCTATAAACCATCTACCATTCTGTCTAATATCCATCTACCATTCTATCTATCCATCTACCATTCAATCTATCTATAAACCATCTACCATTCTATCTATTCTATAAACCATCTACCATTCTGTCTATTATTAACCATCTACCTCTATCCTATTTATAACCATCTTACCATTCTGTCTATCTAAAACCATCTACCATTCTATCTATCTATAAACCATCTACCATTCCATCTATAAACCATCTACCATCTATCTATAAACCATTCTACCATTCTATCTCTTAAACTATCTACCATTCAATCTATCTATACCAACATCTACCCCATCTACCATTCTATCTATTTATAAACCATTACCATTCTATCTATCTATAAACCATCTACCATTCTATCTATCTATAAACCATCTACCATTCTGTCTATCTATAAACCATCTACCATTCTATCTATCTATAAACCATCTACCATTCTATCTATCTATAAACCATCTACCATTCTGTCTGTCTATTCTACCATTCTATCTATCTATTACCATCTACCATTTTCTTATCATAAACCATCTACCTATCTGTCTATCTATAAACCATCACCATTCTATCTATCTATAAACCATCTACCATTCTATCTATCTATAAACCATCTACCATTCTATCTATCTATAAACCATCTACCATTCTGTCTATCTATAAACCATCTACCATTCTATCTATCTATAAACCATCTACCATTCTGTCTATCTGTAAACCATCTACCATTCTATCTATCTATCTATCGCCCAATCCATCCATCCATAGATCTGAATATATTAAGATAGATCTGTATATATTCAATAACAGACTTCACAACACACTAAATCATTTTAACAATCATCTAAGAAATAACTTTGCAAAATCGTTTCTCTAAGAATAACTGAGCGTTAGTTTCAGATTTCCCAGAAGTGTTTGCTCTCTCAAAAGCACAGTTAATTATCATTTCTCTGTGGTGGTCCGTATGTCATATTGTATCGTCTTGCTTAAGACACAGTTGGGATATAGAGTGAGATAGGAGACCAGGACTTGTGTATTTGCAGGGTGCTGTGTTGGGGCGATGAAATGGTGTGTGTGGATTCGTTTTTCTCAATCTCTATTTCTCATTCTCTCTCTCTTTCTCTGTCTCTGTCTCTGTCTCTGTCTCTGTCTCTGTCTCTGTCTCTGTCTGTCTTCTCTCTCTCTCTCTCTCTCTCTCTCTCTCTCTCTCTCTCTCTCTCTCTCTCTCCTCCGTAATAAGAACTTCACACACCTATAAAACCAACATGAACATACCATGAAACATATTCCAAGGCACCATGCACTGAGACGGCAGAAATAACCTATCATGCACCGACCATATCAATGCAGAAGGATTTATCTCCGCCATGCACCTCTACATCCTTGCATCCACCACCCAGTCTCTGCATCCATCCAATCCATCTGCCTCATTATTATTTCATCGTATAATCCATCTACTATCTCTTAGTGAGTGCTCTAACTCTATCGCCACTCCCATCCATCACATATTATACCATTGATCGCATCTTAAATCTAAATACCACATCCTCTTACCCACTTCTTATCTCGTCCTACTATCCCCAATCCATCTATCCTAATCTTATCCTATCCATCAATACAAACCATCTACCATTCGATAGAACTATCTACAATCGCCCAATCACATTCTATCCATTCGTATAATTCCATCTACCATTCTATCTAGTCTATCTATCGCCCAATCCATCTATCCATCTTTCCATCTATAATCCATCTAATCATTCTATCTATCTCATCTATCCGCCCAAATCCATCCATCCATCTTGTGACCTATCCTCTATAAACCCTCTACCATTCCTCTATCTATCCATCTATCTATCGGCCCAATCCATCCAACCTCCATCCATAAGACCCACTAACCATCCTCTATCGATCTATCTAGTCGCCCAACTACCATCTCACTTCTTTACCTCATCACATCTATAAACCATCATACATCATTCATCATAATCCTATCTAACTCGCCAAATCCATCCATCCATCCAGTCCATCCCATCGACTGAATTATATTAAGCATAGATCCTGTATATACTTCAATAACAGACTCCACCAACACAACTAAATCATTTAACACATCTTATCTAAGAAATAACTTTGCCAAAATCGTTTCTCTAAGAATAATTGAGTCGTTAGTTTAAGGTTTCCCAGAAAGTGTTGCTCTCTCAAAAGCGCACAGTTAATTATCATTCTCTGTGGGTTGTCCGCTATGTCATATTGTATCG
>NW_020869813.1:171638-174138 GCF_003789085.1 Penaeus vannamei | reverse complement strand
TTTTGTTTACCCTTTTGGAAGACTTTTCAATGACCTTTTGAGAAATTTTAATGGAATAATGGAATTGAACGTTGAAGTCAATGATACATCATAAAAAACATAATCAAAGGCCCGGGTTTTCTATTCATCTCTAAGATACATAACAATATTCCCATTCTTATGATCTTGCAAGTTCTAAGTCCACATTCATCCCGATTCTTCAACACCTGACCAAATTTAAAGACTTTTAAAGACCTTCTTAAGAATTGCCCCAAATTCAAGGATATTTACAGACTTTCTAGACCTGAAACAAACTCACAGACATTCCAGGAACTTCAAGACCGCTTCAAACCCTTTATATACTGCTGACTAGTCTTTCGTATTTGTGATTCTGAAAACCATTTTGGGCTTCTTGTTCTTTGTTATCATATTTGGCGTGTGTTGATCTCCCATGACTTCTTCATCTCCTTTACTGTTTTCTAAGTAAAGAGTGGAATTCATGGTGAACAGATTGCAACAGGAACAACGAAGGGAAGGGCAAGAAAACAAACGCCCTGACGAAGCAATAGCGAAAAGGCCTTCGGCATATTCGTGTGTTTTCTTGCCCTTCCCTTCGTTGTTCCTGTTGCTAAATACTGAGGCATATGTCACTATATGTCACTATCATAGTCATCACAATTACTATCACAATTATAGTCACCGAATTCCAATCCGTCCAAGGTTAAAACTGTATCTCATGTTCTTTAAGGTTACGTTTCGGGTTTATTTTTTCACCATCATTAACAGCAAAGGGTCAGACATTGAGACATTTTAGAGGCCATTTCTACCCCAAGAATCATACGACAGACTCGAATCTCTAAAATAAGAGCTTAATAAACACTAAATTGCCATCATACTCGCCATATAACTGTGAATTACAACGCAAAGATGAAGTAATAGTGTGGTGTCTATTTTTGTCACAAAATAAAAACGTTCTTGATAATCTGACTTTGATAACAGATAAAGTCATCTTCATGGTCGTTATGTCTCTTGTAATTACTTAATTATTTGGCAATCTTTGGTGGTCTTAACAAGTTTTCATTTCTCTTCTATTTATTTATCTTTTTTCAATGTCATTATGAGACATAAATTTTACGTGCTGATATCTATATTTCCGTAGATATACTTCTCTACCTTTCATGGTGGCTACGTATTCCTTTCATTGCTCTCAAACTTGATTCTGGCCAAATCAGTACATATAACCAGAATTAAAACCCATCATCACAAAACAGTTTATTTCAATATATTTAGTGTTTTTTTTGTGTGTGTGTAATGCTTATTACATATCCATTTATTATCACTATCATTCGTTATCTTATCTGTCCATAGATTGCTTTTGTTATTTCACCCTTTCCCTCTGCGTACGCAAATTCACTCTTTTTAGATCCTGTAATGTATGTGATGCCCTGTGCTGTGTAGTTCTACATGTGGTGTGTGTGTGTGCTGATTCAATTCTACTCACCTCTGTGTGTCTGATGGTATCCATATACTATTACATAGTATATATATATATTACTAGATAAATACTAACTTATAAGATATACCTACTAATATACGTATAATATATGATATATCATGTGTGGCGTGTAGATGGCAGATCCTGAGTTGTGCGACTGACGTACACTGTGTTCTTGCTTGTGTACGGAGATCCAGCTCGCGTGGTTGGGTGCGATCCTCAATGTCACGCTGTCGATACATGCACCCCACACCAATCCACCACCATGTCGTCGACTGTTTAGTACAGATCTGTATATAGTGTTATATGATATCATTGTGTCATATTCATACCCACATAATATAATAATCTCACGAGATACTCCAATTATCACACATCTTACTCTCATACGCAACATAGTTATATACATATGTTTTGTACTAATATCACTAGTACTATATATATATATACCTACTAGTATCTATCATATATATATATCACTGTGTGTGTCTCTTGATTATGTGACCTTGCATATGTATGCGCTGCATGCACTTGTGATATTACTATTATATTTAATATGTGTTTAATGTGATACTAGATTCCAGCCTATATCTATAACTATATATTATGATATAATTATATTATATCATATAATTATATTGGCCTGTTGTAACTCCCCTCCCTACCTTCATAGTTAACGCAATTAATACTCTCCCATTTACTGTCACTCTACGCGATCCTAGCATCAAGGTCTCGTTGGAATACTTTGCGTAAAAAAAATCAAATGTGCAAAAAATATCCTTTTGAAATTATATTCGTGTTCCTCATTCTGGTCTCGCTTTTTGTAAAACATACGTATGTTTATTTCCTCTCGCATTATGAAAAAAAACACTATATTCATTATATTATTCGAAAATCATTTATTTTATCCCTTATATTTACTTATTTATGTATTCATACTATGTAGCGCTAGCTAGTCTGCCTTGCTGCACTATATATATTCGTGATCATGTCATTTGTCCTGCTCTACTCATACACGTTTATGTC
>NW_020869813.1:155225-169267 GCF_003789085.1 Penaeus vannamei | reverse complement strand
TTTTTGTTATTATCATTATCATTATTATTGTTGTTATTTTTGTTACTATCGTTATCATTATTATTGTTATTATAATAATCATTATCATTATTATTTTATTATTATTATTTTCATTATCATGGTTATTTTTATCCTTACATCTACTACTACAATTCCTACTATTTATATTATTTAAAATATCATTATCGTCATTATCATTACCGTTATTATCATTTTCAGTAATATGGTTGTGATTTTCATCATCACCATCATCATCATCATCATCATCATCATCGTCATCAATATCATCATCAATATCATTATCATTATTATTATTATTAGTCTCATCATTCTTATTATTATTCTAATTATTAGCAGTAGTAGAAGTATCAGTATTATCATTGTTATCATTATCATAATCGTTTTCATCATGATATTAGTATCATTTTCATTTATTACTTCTCAAATAATCATTGTTATTGTTCTTGCCATTGTTTTCTTTTTATTATTATTGTCATTTTCATTATTGTCATTATTTATATTATCAACATCATCATCATACTGAAATAATTATTACTATTTCTATTTTCATAAATTCATTAAACTTCTTTAGATAATGGTAAATGCAGTGATATCGATAATAATGATATTAACTGGAATATCTAGAACAGATGCAAGGAAAAAAAAGAAATGTAAACTTAGAATGATATATATATATATATATATATATATATATATATATATATATATATATATATATATATATAGAGAAAAATAAAAACTAAACAAAGGTTTTTAGATTTTTTTAAGCAAACAGGCTCTCATCTTCCCCTTTAACTTTGTAACCTCTTTTTTGTTCGTATTTTTTGTGTAAGACCTTTCCTTTTTTCTCATTGATCAAAGCCAGAATGACAAATTTCACGCTCCATTAAGAACAACTGAGCGTGGATTCAGAGAAGTGTCGCCGAGTGTGTTTGGTCGATAACTTACACTAGTTGGTAAATAACTGTCGTTGTTTATTACGCAGATGCCAAAACAACGTACTATTCACGGGGTGTTATTCATTAGGAAAAGATCCGGGAGTACGAAGGGGAAGGGCTGGATCAGTAGCAACTCGAGGAGGTGTCATGGCGTCTGTTTTGATGATTATTTAATTAAAATATAACCTTTAAAATAATTATTTTCCATCCCTTTTGAAAATTGAAAAGACCAAAATGATCGACCGTATTCATAGAGCATCCGTAACGTTTGTGCCGCCATGTAAATAAACCCCATGTGCTTTTTTCAATAGAATCAGACGACATGACACCTCGAGTTGCTACTGATCTAGCCTTTGCCGAGTACGAAGTGAAGGAGGATAGAGAATGCTGAGGAGTTGCTTGAATAGATGTGAAATTTGTGAGAGATTAAGTTGAATGTTGAGGAGATAATATGCATTATGTTATTAGCTAAATTTTGAAGGTATATGTAATGTTTTTAATTTCAATGTTGAAGAGATGATACGTGTTAAGCACGGATTATTATTTACCGTTGACGAGATATTTCTATTTTCATCCCTGTTTTTTTTGTTTTTTTTGTTTTTTTTTAAGGAAAGATATAATGAAATGTTGAGAAAACGACAGTTGTATTAAATATTATTTACAACGGAAAGAAGATGGAGGTGTAAAGTATGGAGTAATAACACAAGGAAGATACAAGGGGTGTTTTTAACGTAGATCAGTCTTCAGGGAAAAATTCCTTGTAAGGGAGAAATGAAATTATTCATCGAAATGAAATTATTAATCGAGTGGCAGATAAAAAGTTCTGTAAGCTTAGAAGAACGAAAGTAAAGGAAAATGAAATGATAAATTCGAGGAAGAGGGTAGATAGACAGAAGACAGAGTGTGGAGGTGAAAAATCCTTACTTGTCTGGCAATTTTGAGACATTCTTGAGACGTTAATTTGATGTCTTAGTCGGCAACTGAGTGGAAAAGGTCGAGGCAGAGAAAGGAAAGAGTTAAGGAAAAAATAACTTTTAATTCATACATTTACAATATCATTAAGACATATACATCTGTAATTTCTCCATATAAGGACCTCTCTTTTGACTACGGTTTCCATTGCTGGATCTCTTATGTAAAAAAAAAAAAAAAAAAAAAAAAAAAAATCAATTGTCCGATTTCTGGGCAGTGTCAGATTTTTTTTCAGGACAAAATGAAGTGCCGAACCACCTGTTACATTTCCTCATTTACTTCGTGTCCTTTCCTGTATTCTCCTATTTTCCCTAATTATGCGTCTCTTAGGCAAACCTGCGAACTTCAGTAATCAATCAATTCTAGCAAAAGTTCCACGTACCAGAAAATTACGGCAAAAACTTTATAGTTGGGAAAAATCTCGTGATTCTCATTACATTTAGTGCTTCCTGTGCAAAACTGACGTCGCTTTTGTTGTTAGAAACCCAAAATAATAGTAACCAAATCTGTTAATCATCTGAAGAATGAAGGCATCCTAATTTTATGAACTGGGAAAAGACCATTTGTGAAAACAACGTTCACTTGGACAGTCGAATGGGAAGTACTGAAAGTAAAATATATATACCATAATACACGACTGTTATGACTGTTACTTGGTACGATGGAATGGAAAACAACACACGAGTCTTTTTGCAAAGCCTTCCAAGTGAAAATCTTAACCCCTATATACAGTATATCCCATATAAACGCCTGTATCCTTCGGGTTAGAGACTCATCCCAAACACGAACGATGGAGCATGCATAGAAAAAATATCCTGGTATCCCTTTTATCGAAATCTACATCGACTTTTTTTTACGATAAGCAAATTGCAACTGAATCAACTTGAAAACGTTGAACAAAAAATGTACTTCCTCTTCTACATATCAATAAAAACATGAAATTAATAAAACAAAGCATAAAAGATAGAAAAGTAGAACGTACATGAAAGCACGTTCACAGTTGGCACTGAAAGGATTTTAGAGATAAAGTTGAGGGAAATATTTGTGTCTGTCGCCATGTCGGACAGTGTGGATTGATCGCTTCCTCCGCTTGTGGCTGTGAAGAGAGGGTTTTTCCTGCAGTTGCTTGGTGTCCGTGGTGTTTGAAAACGGATTTTGTGGCGAAAAGGAAAGAGCCTTTTATATCTAGAAGAGGGGAAGCTGTTTAGGAAAGGAAGAGAAAAGTGGTTTATGTGAAAGGGGAAAGTGTCCTGTGAGCGAAGGGAAAAGAGTGTGTGTGTGCGAAAATGAAAGGAGGATGGGAGAGATAGACGAAAAAAAAAATTAAATGGCAAGAGGAAGGTTTGATATTATCAGATGGGAAGGGGGGGGGGGGGCTTTAGTTATAAAATGTAACCCCATTTTACACCGAAGTGAACGACTTCATATCCGCAGTCAATAGGATATGATTCCAGGCATAAGATACCCATCTTTATCAAAACGAAGAGATTAATTTCCGCAGCCACATAGAATATGATATCCCGCAGAGAATATTTAAGGCGAAAATTGTGAGCATAACGTACGAACCAGTGGACAAAACATAAAGAGAATCTTAGTATGATTGGAAAGGAAAAGTGATTATCTGAGACGGATATATTTAAGTTAACGAAAGGAAACGGGTAACTGAAGAAAATAAGGAAACTGGTTAACTGTTAACATAAGGAGAATTGTAGTATCATGATTGGAAAGGAAAGGTGATTACTGAGACGTATATAATTTAGTTAGCGAAAGGAAAGGGTTAAAGGGAGAAAACTGGAAAAAAAGGAAACTGGTAACTGTTAACATGAGGAGAATTGTAGTATTATGATTGGAAGGGAAAAGGGATTATCTGAGACGGATATATTTTAATAAAGGAAAGGGTTAAGGGAGCGTTTTGTGTCTGAATTGCTAAAATCACATTTTTTGGTCGTGTAAAAAAAACAATTACATTTTCAGATAGTTTTAGGGACAAAAACGTACACAGGTCAGCCATATAGACACGTAAAAAAAGGAATAAAGTACTTAATTATTATTTACTTTCTGGAAAGGCCAGTGTGTGCACTCGTAAAATAACTTTGTGTTACTGATTCATCAAACTTTATGTTTTCATTTACATATTTTTTCATTAGGTTATGATTTAGAATCTGGTTGGTGATGGGGTTCTGCACACGGAATGAATGGAAAATTCAGGCCTATAGCTTAAAAAAAGGAAGAAAATTAAAAACGAAAACGAGACAGGATCTTTTCAATGCATAGAAAACGGGTAGAAATAATTCTTATTCACATCTGCTATTACTACTCACGCTTCCTTGATTCTGTATTTGTCTAATCACTTTTTTAACATTTAATTAGTTGGTACTTTATTACAGTATATATTCTCCCTCTTATTATTATCATTTTCATTAATAATGAGGATGATAATAAAATCTTATCATCATTATTGTTTTTTTTTATTATTATAATATTGTCAGAATCTTATGGTCATTATTCTTAACATCATCGCTGTCGACATCATCGTCATCGTCATTGCCATCATCATCACCATCACCATCTAATAAATAAATATATATATATATATTTTTTTTTTTTTTTTTTTTTCTTTTTTTTACAAACAAGCTATCATCTTCCCTTTAACTTTGTAATCTCTTTTTTTGTTCGTTTTTTTTTTTCCTCTGTAAGACCTTTCTTTTTTTCATTGTTCAAAGCCAGAATACAAATTTCAATTAAGAACAACAGAGCGTGGATTCAGAGAAGTGTCGCCGCGAGTCGTTGTGCGATAACTTACACTAGTTGGTAAATAACTGTCGTTGTTTATTACACAGATGCCAAAACAACGTACTATTCACGGGGTGTTATTCATTAGGAAAAGATCCGGGAGTACGAAGGGGAAGGGCTGGATCAGTAGCAACTCGAGGAGGTGTCATGGCGTCTGTTTTGATGATTATTTAATTAAAATATAATCCTTAAAATCATTATTTTCCATCCTTTTTTGAAAATTGAAAAGACCAAAATGATCGACCGTATTCATAGAGCATCCGTAACGTTTGTGCCGCCATGTAAATAAACCCCATGTGCTTTTTTCCAATAGAATCAGACGACATGACACCTCCTCGAGTTGCTACTGATCTAGCCTTTCCCGAGTACGAAGTGAAGGAGGATAGAGAATGCTGAGGAGTTGCTTGAATAGATGTGAAATTTGTGAGAGATTAAGTTGAATGTTGAGGAGATAATATGCATTATGTTATTAGCTAAATGTTGAAGGTATATGTTATGTATTTAATTTGAATGTTGAAGAGATGATACGTGTTAAGCACGGATTATTATTTAACGTTGACGAGATATTTCTATTTTCATCCCTGTTTTTTTTTTTTTTTTTTTTTTTTTTTTTTTTAGGAAAGATATAATGAAATGTTGAGAAAACGACAGTTGTATTAAATATTATTTTCAACGGAAAGAAGATAGAGGTGTAAAGTATGGAGTAATAACACGAGGAAGATACAAGGGGTGTTTTTAACGTAGATCAGTCTTCAGGGAAAAATTCTTTGTAAGGGAGAAATGAAATTATTAATCGAAATGAAATTATTAATCGAGTGGCAGATAAACAAGTTGTTCTGTAAGCTTAGAAGAACGAAAGCTAAGTAAAATGAAATGATAAATTCGAGGAAGAGGGTAGACAGACAGAAGACAGAGTGTGGAGGTGAAAAATCCTTACTTGTCTGGCAATTTTGAGACATTCTTGAGACGTTAATTTGATGTCTTAGTCAGCAACTGAATGGAAAAGGCCGAGGCAGGGAAAGGAAAGAGTTAAGGAAAAAAAAACTTTTAATTCATACATTTACAATAATAGTATTAAGAGATATAAAGCTATAAAGTTATTTTTCCACATAAGGACTTCTCTGTTGACTATGGTTTCCATTGCTGGATCTCTTGTGTAAAAAAAAAAAAAAAAAAAAAAAAAAAAAAAAACAATTGACGTCTGATTTCTGGGCAGTCAGATTTTTTTCAGGACAAAATGAAGTGCCGAACCACCTGTTACATTTCCTCATTTACTTCGTGTCCTTTCCTGCATTCTCCTATTTTCCCTAATTATGCGTCTCTTAGGCAAACCTGCGAACTTCAGTAATCAATCAATTCTAGTAAAAGTTCCACGTACCAGAAAATTACGGCAAAAACTTCATAGCTGGGAAAAATCTCGTGATTCTCATTACATTTAGTGCTTCCTGTGCAAAACTGACGTCGCTTTTGTTGTTAGAAACCCGAAATAATAGTAACCAAATCTGTTAATCATCTGAAGAACGAAGACATCCTAATTATATGAACTGGGAAAAGACCATTTGTGAAAATAACGTTCAAACTTGGTCTTATGACAGTCGAATGGGAAGTATTGAAAGGAAATACACGACTGTTATGAATGGTTACTTGGTACGATGGAATGGAAAACAACAAACGAGTCTTTTTGCAAAGCCTTCAAAGAGAAAATCTTAACCATTTTATACAGTAAACTCCATATAAACGTCTGCATCCTTCGGGTTAGAGACTCATCCCAAACACGAACGATGGAGCATGCATAGAAAAAATATCCTTATCCTGATTTAGATCCTGACTGTGATGGGGTTCTGCATGAATGGGAAAATTCAGGCCTATAGCTATTAACGAAAGGAAACGGGTAACTGGAGAAAATAAGGAAGCATTTTAACTGTTAACATAAGGAGAATTGTAGTTGATTGGAAAGGAAACTGATACGTATCTTGTCTGGTTAACTGTTAACATAAGGAGAATTGTATTGGAAGTACTGAAAGTAAAATATATATTGTTACCATAATACACGAATGTTATGATTGGTTACTTGGTACGATGGAATGGAAAACAACACACGAGTCTTTAAAGCCTTCAAAAGAAAATCTTAACCACTTTATACAGTAAATTCCATATAAACGTCTGTATCCTTCGGGTTAGAGACTCATCCCAAACACGAACGATGGAGCATGCATAGAAAAAATATCCTGGTATCCCTTTTATCGAAATCTACGTCGACTTTTTTTTACGATAAGCAAATTGCAACTGAATTAAAACGTTGAACAAAAAATGTACTTCCTTTTCTACATATCAATAAAAACATGAAATTAATAAAACAAAGCATAAAAGATAGAAAAGTAGAACGTACATGAAAGCACGTTCACAGTTGGCACTGAAAGGATTTTAGAGATAAAGTTGAGGGAAATATTTGTGTCTGTCGCCATGTCGGACAGTGTGGATTGATTGCTTCCTCCGCTTGTGGCTGTGAAGAGAGGGTTTTTCCTGCAGTTGCTTGGTGTCCGTGGTGTTTGAAAACGGATTTTGTGGCGAAAAGGAAAGAGCCTTTTATATCTAGAAGAGGGGAAGCTGTTTAGGAAAGGAAGAGAAAAGTGGTTTATGTGAAAGGGGAAAGTGTCCTGTGAGCGAAGGGAAAAGAGTGTGTGCGAAAATGAAAGGAGGATGGGAGAGATAGACGAAAAAAAACTAATGGCAAGAGGAAGGGTTTGATATTATCAAATGGGAAGGGGGGGGGGGCTTTAGTTATAAAATGTCACCCCATTTTACACCGAAGTGAACGACTTCATATCCGCAGTCAATAGGATATGATTCCAGGCATAAGATACCCATCTTTATCAAAACGAAGAGATTAATTTCCGCAGCCACATAGAATATGATATCCCACAGAGAATATTTCAGGCGAAATTTTTAAGCGTATTGTACGAACCAGTGGACAAAACATAAAAGAGAATTGTAGTATGATTGGAAGGGAAAAGTGATTATCTGAGACGGATATATTTTAGTTAACGAAAGGAAACGGGTAACTGAAGAAAATAGGGAAACTGGTTAACTGTTAACATAAGGAGAATTGTAGTATCATGATTGGAAAGGAAAGGTGATTACTGAGACGTATATAATTTAGTTAACGAAAGGAGAGGGTTAAAGGGAGAAAACTGGAAAAATAGGAAACTGGTAACTGTTAACATGAGGAGAATTGTAGTATTATGAATGGAAGGGAAAAGGGATTATCTGAGACGGATATATTTTAATAAGCGAAAGGAAAGGGTTCAGGGAGCGTTTTGTGTCTGAATTGCTAAAACCACATTTACTGGTCGTGTAAAAAAACAATTACATTTTCAGATAGTTTATAGGGCAAATGAGTACAAAGGTCGGTCATATACACACGTAAAAAGGGAAGAAAGTACTTAATTATTAATTATTTTCTGGAAAGGCCAGTGTGCGCACGCATGAAATAACTTTGTGTGTTACTGTTTCATCAAATATGTATTCATTTACATATTTTTTCATTCGGTTATGATTTAGAATCTGGCTGGTGATGGGGGTTCTGCACACGAGAATGAATGGGAAAATTCAGGCCTATAGCTTAAAAAAAAAAAAAAAAAAAAAAAAAAAGAGAGAGAGAGACAGGATCTTTTCAATGCATAAAAAACGGGTAGAAATAATTCTTATTCATATTTGCTATTACTACGATTCCTTGATTCTGTATTTGTCTAATCACTTTTTTAACAATTGATTAGTTGGTGATTTATTCTAGAGTACATTTTCCCTTTTAGTATTGATATTATTTCCATTAAAAATGGTGATGATAATAAAATCTTATCATTATTGTTATTATTGTTATTGTTATTATTTTCATTGTTTTTATTATCGTTGATATTATTACTATCAACATTACTATTATCATTATTATTGTTGCTATTATCATTACTGATATTAATATTGTCAGAATCATTATGGTCATTATTGTCATCATCATCATTATCATCAACATCATCATCATCGTCACCACCATCAAAATCAAAATCCTGATCATCATTATATTGCATTTTAATATATTAGTCATTGTATTTGATTATAGACATATCAAAAGGTGACTTTGATCTAATAAATACAGAAATGGTCATCATACACACACACTTATCTCTATTAATAAGAAGCCAACAGAGTGTATAAAGATATATAAGATAAATATATTTTAAAAAAATGATAATTAATCTCTCAGAATTCTTATAAAATCAAGAGTTCTTGGATCAAGTGTTCTCTGAGAAATAAATAAATAAATAAAATAAAACAATAAAATAACTACATTAGTCTTCCATCATAAAAATCATTTCAGAATATACCTGTTAATATAATATCACATAAGGGTTAAACCTAAGTATAGAAGTTTATTATCTTCACCTTTACATCTTTTCACCTTCTTTCACTTTTACTTTTTGCTGTCTCATCTTCCTCTCTCTCTCTGTCTGTCTCTTCTCCCTCCTCCCTCCTCTCCCCTCTCTCTCTCTCTCTCTCTCTCTCTCTCTCTCTCTCTCTCTCTCTCTCTCTCTCTCTCTCTCTCTTCTCTCTCTCTCTCTCTCTATCTATCTATCTATCTCTCTCTTCCTTTTATTTGTTTTTTGAGTATGTCTCTTTTTGCGTATTAATTATGATATTATTCATTCCTATAACATCTACAGCTTGTTATTCGTTTCATTTTCACGTTCACTTTCACATCTCACATAGTTCCTTCCCCTTCACTTTCTTTGTCATCTATCATCATCTGATGAAGTTGAAGATGATGATAATGATGGTGATGGTGATAATGATATTGATAATGAAGCTGAAGCTGAAGATGGTGTAACAAAAATTATAATAGTAATAAAGATGATGATAGTGGTAATGATAATACTAATAATGATGATAACAAAAACAACAATAATAATGATAATAATAAAAAAAATATAATAATAATAATAATGATAATAGTAATAGTAATAATAATAACAAAATCAACAATTATAATCATGATAGCCATAATAGTGATAATGATGATAATAACATCAGTAAAAACAATTATTATCATAATAAAAGCAAAAATTATAATGATAATGTTAAGTTATAATGCAAATTACAATAATTAAGATTATATCAATTATAATGGTAATGATAATTGTAATAATTATAATAACAATAATAATGATCATGATAATGATGATAGTAATAATAATAATAATGATAGCGATAATGATAATGAAAACGATAATGATAATAATGATGATGATGATAATGAAAATGATAATGATAATAATAATGATAATAATGAAAATGATAGTAATAAGAATAATAACAATGATAATAGTAGTAATGATAACAATAATGATAATAATAATAATGATGGTAATAGGAATAATAATGCCAATGATAATACTAATAATAATGATAAGAATAATAACAAAAATGATTATAGTGTTAATAATAATAGTGATAATGATGACATTTATGATATTAACAGCAGTAATAATTATAAAAATGCTAATGATGAAGATGATGATTTTGACATTGCAGATGATAATTACATTAATAACGATGAATGATATTTCAGCAATGATGATTTAAAAAATATTAATGTGATTAATAATACCTCATTTCCATGATGATAATTGCAATAGCAATCATAATTCCATTAAGGAAAATAATGCCATTTATATTGACGATCTAATTAAAAAGATAATATTGTCCTCATCATCTTATCTTATCGTGTTTCAAATCCTTTCACAAATATTAATGCAATATCACTTTTAATCAACGTATACGCTGAGCACTCTTCACTTCTTTATTCTTATCCCTCACAATTATCCTTCCTTTCTCTGTCTCTCCCCTCCATATGCCGTCAGGACAAAGTAATCCCCCTTATGGAGACAAAAAAAAAGAAGAAAAAAACGTCAGATTATTCCAAGGGAAAGGCACGTCTGCCTACAGTTCAAACCTTGACCTCCGTAATAGTGGGTTGGGGTCGAAGGTCACGTGTGCTCGGCGCCGAGGGGTAGGGGAAAGAGGGGAGACTGCTGGGAGGAGGGGAAGGTGAAGGGAATGAGGGGAAAGAGGAAGATTGGAGGGGGAAAGAGGGGGAGGATTGGAGGGTTAGAGAGAGGGTGTAAGGGAAAGAGGAAGAGAGAGAGAGGGATTGAGAATGAGGGGAAAGGATGGGTGTGTATGGGAAGAGGGGAAGGGTTGGAGGGTAAGAGAGAGGGTGTGGGGAAGAAGAGGGAGAGAGGGATGGAGAATGAGGGGAAAGGTGGAAGTATAGGGGAAGAGGGAAAGATTGGAGGATAGGAGGAAGAAAGAGTGTCAGTGAGGGGAAAAGAAAAGGCAGAATGAGCGCAGAATGAGAAGCGGGGATAAAGTAATAGGGGAGGAGAAAGAACAATATCGAATTGAAGCGTCCAAAAATAACCATAAAGAGAGAAAGTAAAGAGAAGGATAGAAGAAGCAGACGGAGAGGGGTAAGGTAGAGGAAAAGAAGAAGAAACGGAGAGGATAAGGTAGAGGAAGGTTAGAACAGCAGACGGAGAGGATAAGGTGAAGTGATAGAAGAAGACGGAGAGGGTAAGTAGAGGAAAGATAGAAGATAGAGAGGGTAAGGTAGAGTAAAGGATAGAAGAAGAACGGTAGAAGGTAAAGTAGAAAAGGATAGAGAGAAGGGTAGAAGGTAGAGAAAAAGGATAGAAGAAGCAGAGGAAGAGGAAAAGGTGAAGTAAGTGACAGAAGAAGCAGACGGAGAGGGTAAGGTAGAGGGCACTGGGGTTGAGGCGAAGGGCAAGAGGGCAGAGAGGAAGGGAGGGGAAGGGGAGCGGTATAGGCGAGTCTCCCCTGCAGTCACGTTCGCCCGATAAGGCCTGATGAGATCATCTCTCCGACTTGACCTCCGCCCGCCGCCCGTGTCGCTGTTTGTGTTCCATTTTTCTTTGCGTGTAATTAAGGTCGTTTGAGTTTAGTGGACGAAAAATAAGAAAAGAAAGAAAGAAAGAAAGAAAAATATTAAGATGATGAATAAAGGCAGTTTGTTCTTGCATTGTCTTGGAAGTATGCTTTAAAAGATGAGAGAGAGAGAGTGAAGAGAAAGAGAGAAGAGAAGAGAGAAGAGAGAGAGAGAGAGAGAGAGAGAGAGAGAGAGAGGAGAGAGAGAGAGAGAGAGAGAGAGAGAGAGAGAGAGAGAGAGATATATATATATAAGTATGCTATAAAAGATGAGAGAGAGAGATAATATATATATATATATATATATATATATATATATATATATTTATATATATATATATATATATATATATATTATATATATGCATATATATACATATATATTGTATAAACTCCCTCTCTCTCCTCTGACCGCCATCTCCTCGGCTCCACAACCTCATTGAGAAGATATTGACTCTAATGTCCAATCCTTCCCCCATCCTTCCCTCCCTCCCCAGAGCAAAATGCAGGAAAAAGGAGGTAATCCTTCCATCCTTTTCCTTCCACCCAGTCCTCCCACTTGATTTTCCCTTCCCCCCCCTATTACCCTCAACCCCTCCCTCGCTACCAAATACCCTCGACATCTCCCCCCCCCCTAGCCCACCCAACCCCAACCTGACCATATCCCATCCAACCCCATCCTTACTATCCCCCTTCACTCACCCTCCCCCACCCCTTCGCCACTCCATCCCCTTCCCATTTCCCCACCCCTTCGCCACCCCATCCCCACATTTACCCCACCCACCCCCTCGCCCACCATCCTTTCCATTCACCCCCCCCCCCCCCCCGACCCGACCCTCAACGCAAGGAAATTAGAGAACATAAGAATTTTCCAACAAGCCTTGAAGGAGACGCTCTAAGACGGTCTTCAGTTGATTGGATGAGTTAAAAAGCCACTGGAGAACACCGTCGAGAGCTCTTTGGTTCATGTGTTCATTTGATCTTTTTGTTCCCGATGTTCAGGAATGTTCATATTTGTTTGTTTCGGTGTTAGTCTATGTGTTTGTTACCGTTGTTCATTGTTCCCGATGTTCAGGAATGTTCATATTTGTTTGTTTTCGGTGTTAGTGTATACAGCTATGTGTTTGTTACCGTTGTTCATTGTTCCCGATGTTCAGGAATGTTCATATTTGTTTGTTTTCGTTGTTTTGTGTATATAGCTATGTGTTTGTTACCGGTGTTCATTGTTCCCGATGTTCAGGAATGTTCATATTTGTTTGTTTTCGGTGTTAGTGTATACGGCTATGTGTTCGTTACCGTTGTTCAGGTATACTCATATTTATTTGTTTTTAATGTTTGTGTTTATAGCTCTGTATTTTGCAGTTATTCAGTATGTTTCATATTTGTTTGTTTTCATTGTTTGGGTAAATAGCACCGTATTTGTTTTCCCTTGTTCAGGTATATCAATATTTATGTGTAGTTATTGTTTGTGTATATAACTCTGTATTTGTTCCCGTTGTACAAGCATATTCATGTTTATTTGTTTTCATTGTTTGTGTATATTGATCTGAATTTGTTCCCGTTATTCAGGTATATTCATATTTGTTTGTTTGTTTTGATTTGTGTGAATAAAACTTTTTATTTGTTCACGGTTTCGGGCATATTGATATCTGTTTGTTTTCATTGTTTAACTATATAGATATTTGTTTATTGCTTATTTCGGTTTATAGTTATTTGTTCATTTGTTTTCATTGTGTATTTGTATAATCATTTGCTTATTTATTTCCATTCTTTAAGTTTGTTTGTTGCAATTGTTCATACATACAGGTATTTACTTGTCTATTTGTATATAAAGATGGATTTGTTTGCTTGTTTCATAAGTAGTTTACTTGTATTTATAGAATGACTTGCATTATCTTTTAATTATACATTTGTTCTTCTTTATTCACTAAATTATTCATTAGTTTAGTTATGCACAGAGATGGGTTTACTTATCAATTTCCTTGTTTATTTATCTATTATTATTTTTTATTCATATAAAGTACTATTCTACTGTTTGGAAATTAGATTGTAAACTGGCTCATTATTATCATTAGCTTTATTTTTTTATCAAGCGATTTCATGTTTATTTCGTTATTATAGAAGTATTGTGACAATATTGCTGCGTTGGTAATAGAAGTGTGATAAAAATTTGCATACCGGGTGACAAGCACTGTGCGTTTTACTCACTGCAAAAGGTCGACGTAAAATGCATAAAAATATATCATAATAGTATTAGGTGATATATATAATCATATCCACATCCCACACAAATACACACACACACACACACACAACACA
>NW_020869813.1:130328-132828 GCF_003789085.1 Penaeus vannamei | reverse complement strand
TATATATATATATATATATATATATATATATATATATATGTATATATGTGTATATATATATATATATAATATATATATATATATATATATATATATATATATATATATATATATATATATAGAGAGAGAGAGAGAGAGAGAGAGAGAGAGAGAGAGAGAGAGAGAGAGAGACTCACTCACTCACTCACTCACTCACTCACTCACACTCACACACACACACACACACACACACACACACACACACACACACACACACACACACTCACACACACACACACACACACACACACACACACACACACACACACACACACACACACACACACACACACACACACACACACACACACACACACACACAGCACACACACACACACACACACACACACACACACACACACACACACACACACACACTCACTCACTCACACTCACACACACACACACAACACACACACACACACACACACACACACACACACACACACATATATATATAATATATATATATATATATATATATATATATATATATATATATATATATATATATATATATATATATATATATATATATATATATATATATAATGGCAGGAGTCAGGCTGATACTTGCAGCGTCATCGACTAGAAAGAAACACAGTGAAAAACCCTCCCTATAAAAACAGAAAATGTGTAGCCGACTCAACACAGTCGAGCCGTTCATTCTCGTAAATTCAAATCAGATGTCAAAATCACAGTAAAATCCTTTGAACTACAGAGATATTCTTAGTCTACAATTCTTATTCCATCCTACGTATTTTTCTTCTTTTTTTTCCTTTTAGATTTGATCTAACTTGAAAAAAAAGAAAAAGAAAGAAAAGAAAAGAAAAAAAGAAAAGTCTCGTAGCGTAGAGTATTTAAGTATTCATATATTCGCGAATTAACAAAACAACACAAAAGTGAAATGGGTGGGGAGGGGGGGGGGGGGGGGGGGACGGCCTGCATGTAATTAATTTTACGTTTCCTCTCTCGTCAAGTTACTCACAGACGCCGAGACACCCCGTTGGAGGAAGAACTTGGTCTTTGAAGTGTGTCACTTAGCGTGGGGTGGCTCCTCGGCGGGCGGTGCTTCTGCCACGTGATGGGGGGGTGGGGAAGGATGGGGAGGGGAGGGAGGAGGGGAGGAGAAAGGGTAGGGTGGGGAGGAGTGGGGAAGGGTGGGTAGAAGGGGAGGGAGAGGGAAGGGGGGGTAGAAGGTGTAAGGGTGGGGAGGAGAGGGAGAGAGGGGGAGGGGTGGGAGGAGAGGAAGAGGGTGTAGGGAGGGGTGGTAGAAGGGGAAGACAGGGGAAGGGGGGGAGAATGGGAAGAAAGGAGGGGGAGGAAGGGAAGAAAGGGAGGTGAGGAATGGAGAGAGGGGGGGAGGAGAGGGATGAGGTGAAGGGAGGAGGGGGTAGAAGGGGAAGGGGGGAGAAGGGGATGGAAGGGGAGGGTTGGGGAGGAGAAGGAGAGGAGGTCGATAAAGGAGGGGGTAGAAAAGGAGGAAAAGGCAGGAGAGGGAGAAAGGCAGGGAAAGTGGAGAGGGGGAAGGGGAGATCAAAAGGGCAAGAGGGAAAGAAACGTCAGGAAGTGCATGAGAAGAGGCGGAAGGGAGCGGGAGGGAGAGGAAAGGGTGGAGAGGGATCAGGGGGGAACACCCCCCCTCCCCCCCTTCTCCTCCTCCGTCCATCCTCAGTGTCTAAGGAGAAGCTGAGGTCATCTGCATAATTCCATTATCACGAAGCAATCTGTTAATCTGGGGTGGCCTTTAATACCATTCCCATATATGCATTTCAAAGTGCAGTGCTACAAGAAGGAGGAGAGGGGGAGGAGGAGGGAGGAAAAAGGAAGGAGGAGGAGGAGAGGAGGAAAAGGAGGAGGAGGAGGAAAGGAGAAGAAGAGGAAGAAGAAGACAGAAGAAGAAGAAGAAGAGAGAGGGGGAAGAAAAGAAGAAGAAGAAGAAGAAGAAGAAGAAGAAGAAGAAAAAGAAGAAGAAGAAGAGGAAGAAGAAGAAGACGAAGAGAGAAGAAGACGAAGGAGAAGAAGAAGAATGAGAGGAGAAAAAAGGAAAAAGGGTGAGGGGAATCAGGAAGAAGGAAGGGAGAAGAAGAGGAGGGAGAGAGAGGAAAGGAAGCGGAGAAAAGGAAATATGTGAGGGCATAGAGGAGGAGGAGGACGAAGGGTGAGGGAGATGAGGAAGGAGGAGGAGGGAGGGAGAGGAAGGAAAGAGGCGGAGAAGAGGGAATGTGAGGGAATGGAGGAGGAGAAAAGGGAATAGGAAAAGGCGAAGAAGATGGAATTGATGAACTAGAGGTAAGGAGGAAGAGAAGAAGAGGAAATAGAATAAGGAAAAGAAGAAGAAGAAATGAAAACAAGAACAGGACAATAAGAAAGACAGATGGAGGATACGAAAAAAAAGAAAATATAAACATCAAGGTAGAAGAAAAAGAAAAAATGAAAGAAAAAAAAGAAAAGAAAAGTA
>NW_020869813.1:122828-127828 GCF_003789085.1 Penaeus vannamei | reverse complement strand
ATCTTCTTTTTCTTTCTATTGGGGCATGTTAACCCCCCGTTTTCAAAGCACACGGTAAAACGAGGCGGTCTTTGCGCACGGTTCGACCAGCGAGAGTTTTAGTGTGTATTTATGCATTTTCTGGTTTTACATGTTCTATTTTTGTATTTTAGTCTACATGTAATTTCACACACTGATGTATTTTATCTGTTTTTTTCCCGAATAGATTGCACATATTGCACACTAGTTTTGTACAGAGAGCTGACCGAAATTATCTACAGTACGGCATACTTATAAACACTTAAAATTCCAGCCAGTGCTACAAAATTCACTTGTATTATCGTATAGATGCGACATGATGGAAGGCATAGAAAACAGTGTGTAGAGATGAATTTATTTTGTATTCTTGGAGATTTAGAAAAAAAAGCCCGAACGATAAATTGTCTAAATCAGCAAGTCCTTCTTCTCATTGTAGAAAAAAATATAACAAAATACATTAGAAAAAAACGAACATGGCGAGCTGTATAGTACTCATCACAGATAGTATATACATTTCTAAAATGACATTATGATACAGCGGATAACTATGTTGTGAATGACTCTTGCTTCTGTATGAAAGTAGCTGTTTCTCCTACCTTATAAAATAGTGACTTTGGTTTCGAAAAGAATGGCCTCGATAATGATAATTAGCAAGAAGACAAAGAAACAGGGGGAAGGCTAGGTCAGTAGCAACTCGAGGTGTCAAGGCGTCTGTTTTGATGATTGTTCAATGAAAATATAACCATTAAAATAATTATTTTCCATCCTTTTTGAGAATTGAAAAGACGAAAATGATCGACCATATTCACAAAGCATCCGAAACATTTGTGACGTCATCAAAATAAATCCCACGTGCTTAAAAAAAAAAAAAAAAAAAAAAAAAAAAAAAAAAAAAAAAAAAAAAAAAAAAAAAAAATTGACGCCATGACACCTCCTCCAGTTGCTACTGACCTCGCCTTCCCCTAGTGAACCAGGCGCCTCCCGTTCTCGAGACACGGTTCGAACTGAAGAACAGAATCGCGGAGTGGTTCCTGACTAGCAACACTACAATGCAATCGGAATGAACAACAATCCTGCGGCAGATTTTCACAGCCCTGTTGCTTATTCAACTTCACTCTACGGTTTATTAGTGCTCTTATTCGGACCAGCTGTTCTCTCTCCTGTTAATCACCTGTTGCTTCCTCTTGTCTGACTTCCTATTCCCGTTTATCAGGCCAAGTTTTTCTCTTCTTCTTCTTTAATGAGGCCACCTGTTGCTCAGCGTTTTATAAAATTAGCTAAATTTCGTGAACCAGAGGTCAAGAAATGGGGGATTGTGTGTGTGTGTGTGTGTGTGTGTGTGTGTGTGTGTGTGTGTGTGTGTGTGTGTGTGTGTGTGTGTGTGTGTGTGTGTGTGTGTGTGCGTGTGTGTGTGTGTGCGTGTGTGTGTGTGTGTATGCGTGTGCGTATGCGTATGCGTATGCGTGTGTGTATATGCGTTCATATATTCAACCAATGGCAGAAGGAGAGGCTGGCAAACTCAGAAAATAAAACAGACAGGAAAGACTTAAACCGTGAGCGACCCACCCCGAGAGCAGGTTTTGCCTCCACTTCTCGCCTCTCGAACCGTGACTGAAATTTCTCTACCGACTCCACACACATCTGACTTAAAATGACTTCTCTAAACATTAAGTTATGAATATATAATTATAGTAAAAAGATAAAATTTCTTTCTTTTCTTTATACAATAAATAATAGTATAATAATAATACCCTTAAAGCTATCTTAATTCCTACGATCTATTATTTTTCTCTTTTTTTTCAATAAAAAATAATGATACAAGACTGGAACATACGCCCTCATAGCAATTTCACAATGGGCGTGGCTTGGCTTGGGCGTCATAGGTTCCTGGAGTTCCTCACACACACACACACACACACACACACACACACACACACACACACACACACACACACACACACACACACACACACAGAAAAAAAAAAAGAAAGAAAAAACAACAACAAAAAACGCGCGTGCACAAACAGGAGAGGACGTTAAATATTTACATTTTGTTTCATCTGATTTTCTCTTTGATGGTCGTTCCCCTCCCTTTTATCCATTTTATTTATTTTTTGTTCTGTTTTGTTTATTTCTCTTTCTTTTGATCCATTTATATTTAACATCATTCACTGAACCAGATCTGTATGACTAGTATGAGTATCAGTATTATTTTTCTCGATTATTCATCATCTAAAAAATAACAAAGCAAGTATAGTCGTACATTTTTCTTCATAAGGAAGTTTATATATTTTTTCTTCTCTTTTTTCACTCTCGTCTTGGTATCCAGAGTGTTCAAGTTTGACATGCATTTGTCATCATTATCAACTTCCTAGAACTTAAAATTTAAATTACCTCCCTGATTTATATATAGCACTCGACAAAGAACAAGTTTCTCTTCCATTACACTGGTTATCATTCTTATTTTTTAATCTTTTTTCTCTCTCTTTGTTTCCATCACGTTCCCTTTACACTCGTGTTCCTAAGCGCTAGTGGAGAACCGCCAGCAGGAGAAGGGTTGAGATCAGCACACTCAGGACTTTGCTCCGTGTGGATATAGAGTCTGGAATGATAAGAAGAAAGAATATTTGATAATTATTGAGAAATGAGAGGAGATGGAATGATAAAAAATATATATATATTTGATAATTATTGAGAAATGAGAGGAGATGGAGTGATAAGAAGAAAGAATATTTGATAATTATTGAGAAATGAGAAGAGATGGAATGATAAGAAGAAAGAATATTTGATAATTATTGGAAAGAAGATGGAGTGATAAGAAGAGAATATTTGATAATTATTGAGAATTAGAAGAGGGAATGATGATAGAAGAAAGAATATTTGATAATTATTGAGAAATGAGAAGAGATGGAATGGCAAGAAAAAAAGAATATTTGATAATTATTGAGAAATGAGAAGAGATGGAATGATAAGAAGAAAGAATATTTGATAATTATTGAGAAATGAGAAGAGATGGAATGATAAAAAAAATATATATTTTGATTAATTGAGAAATGAGAAGAGATGGAGATTATTTGATAATTATTGAGAAATGAGAGGATGAATGATAAGAAGAAAGAATTTTGATAATTATTTAGAAATGAGAAGAGATGGAATGAAGGAAAGGAATATTTTGATAATTATTGAGAAATGAGAGGAGATGGATGATAAGAAGAATATTTGATAATTATTTAGAAATGAGAAGAGATGGAATGGCAAGAAAAAGGAATATTTTGATAATATTGAGAAAGAGAGGAGATGGAGTGATAAGAGAAAAAATATTTGAATTATTAGATGAGATGGAGTGATAAGAAATATTTGATAATTATTGAGAGAGATGGAATGATAGATAATTATTGAGAAATGAGATGGAGTGATAAGAAGAAAGAATATTTTGAATAATTATTTAGAAATGAGAAGAGATGGAATGAAGAAAAAGGAATATTTGATAATTGAGAAATGAGAGGAGTTGGAGTGATAAGAAGAAAGAATATTTGATAATTATTGAGAAATGAGAAGAGATGGAATGATAAGAAGAAAGAATATTTGATAATTATTGAGAAATGAGAAGAGATGGAATGATAAGAAGAAAGAATATTTGATAATTATTGAGAAATGAGAGAGATGGAATGATAAGAAGAAAGAATATTTGATAATTATTGAGAAATGAGAGGAGATGGAATGATAAGAAGAAAGAATATTTGATAATTATTGAGAAATGAGAGGAGATGGAGTGATAAGAAGAAAGAATATTTGATAATTATTGAGAAATGAGATGGATGATAAGAAGAAAGAATATATGATTATTATTGAGAAATGAGAAGAGAATATTCTTTATTATTAGTGAGAATAATGCTAAAGCTAAGATTAATGATAATAGGATTGGTGTATTATTATTACCAGTCATTCGTTTATATTACCACTTTTGTACTACTATCACCACTATCCAACTACTATCACACCTACCCTACAAGTACTACAATTACTACGATTACTATTATACTATTACCATCACCACCACAATCACTGCTCCCAATAGTGCCTTTCCTTTTATTATCAAATGACACATAAATAAACATATAAACAAGAATAACACTACATCATTTTTCCCTCAACCCTACCATCAGCTCCAAAAACTAAATCCACTTATATCTATTGCAAAATCCTATTGTGTTGACTTTGATAAATAGAACATACGGCATATGAATTTGAATAAATGTTAGAGTTATAAAATCATGTGAATTAGTTCTGTTACAGAGATTAGTCTTTTTTCTATACAAAACAGATTAAGGCATTTCCGCTATGGTTAAACTACTTATGAATGCACTGGTATTATACATCATTCCTGTACTATAAAGAATTGTTATACAGTTAATATTCACTATTGCAATAGGTTATCCCCCCATAAAAGAAAAAAATAGAGATTAAGTGACTGGAATGTTTATATATATAATCCGATGAAAAACTGTTTATATGTGTAAAGTAGAAATCAGTCATTTTGAACATTAAAACAAGGTCTTGGGTAGATTAGACAGATTAAATATTGGTTTGTAACAGTCGGGGTCACACAAACACACACATACACAAATCTTCTCTCTCTCTCTCTCTCTCTCTCTCTCTCTCTCTCTCTCTCTCTCTCTCTCTCTCTCTCTCTCTCTCTCTCCCATCTCTCTCTCTCTCTCTCTCCTCTCTCTCTCTCTCTCTCTCTCTCTCTCTCTCTCTCTCTCTCTCTCTCTCTCCTCACCCTCTCCCCTCCCTCTCGCCCATACCACAAACATCACCCCCCAAAATTCCCTGATACCGCAAGACTCCCCAACGCCACGAAACAACCCTTCGCAACCGCCTTACCCGTTGCAGCAGCCGCGCGCCCTTCCATGATAGAGGCATGGTAAGGCATATCACTCTGAATGACGGCTTCGCTGCTGTCGAAGTACATATTGAGA
>NW_020869813.1:112828-115328 GCF_003789085.1 Penaeus vannamei | reverse complement strand
GACAACAATAAAGCTTTTATGGATGGATCACGATTGAAAGAGCTTTGTGCAATCTGTGTTGTCCCTGTCTCCTATTTACCGCCCCCCCTCCTCCCTTCCATCCCTCTCCCTCTTCCTATCCCCCTTCTCTCCCGCTCCCTCCCCATTACTTATCCCCCTTCTCTCCCGCCCCCTCCCTCTCTCCTATTCCTTCTCTCCCGCCCCTCCCTCTCCCCTCCCTCTCCCACCCTCCCTCTTCCCTTCTATCCTTCTTCCCTCTCCCCATCCCCTCTCCCCGCCCCTCCCTCTCCCTGCCCTCTTCCTCCCCTTCCCTTCCCCCTCCCCTGTTCTCTCCCTTCTATCCCCTCCCACCCCCTCCCTCTCCCCTATCCCCTTCTATCCCTCTCCCTTTACTCCTTACTCACGAATGCGGAGATTTAAAAAATAAAAATAAAGAAGAAAGAATAAAAGAAGAAGAAATAAAAGAAGATGAAAAAAAAAGACGAAAGATGGAAAAAGAAAAAGAAAATAAATTGGAGAAGGAAAAAAAATATTGCAACATAAAGCTCGCTAATCTCCTCATGATGCAAGAAAACTTTTATGCAATGTCTTGGGCGATAAGAATCAGGAAAAATGGCACTCCAGAACTCAAACCGGAATAGTCCCGTCCAGTCCATTGTTCCAGGTCGCGTTATCGTCCGAGGGTGTGTTTGTTGAGGCGCAGGTGTGGTGGTGGATGGTGAGGGGGGGTGGTGGGGGGTGGGCGGTGCGTAGGTGGTGGTGTTGGTGGTGGTGGGTGGTGTGGGTGGGTGTTGGTGGTGTGAGGGGTGGTGTGGTGGGGGGTGGTGGTGGTGGTGGTGGTGATGGTGTGGTGGTGGTTGGTGGTGGTGGTGCTGTGGTGGTGTGTGGGGTGTGGGTGGTGGATGTGGGGGGGTGTGGTGTGTGGGGGTGGTGGGGTGGTGTGGTGATGGTGGTGAGGTGGGTGGTGGTGGGGTGGGTGGTGGGTGGTGGGGGGGGGTGGGGGAGGTGGGGGTGTGGATGGTCTGGTGGTGGTGGTGGTGGTGGTGGTGGGTGGTGTATGGTGGTGTGGTGGGGATGGGGTGGGTGGTGGTGTGGTGGTGGGGGGAGGTGGTGGTGGTGGGGAGGTGGCGTGGTGGTGGGTGATGGTGGTGGTGGTGATGGTTGGTGGTGGTGATGGTTGGTGTGGTAGTGGTGGAGGTGGTGGTGATGGAGTGGGTGGGGGGTGATGGGTGTGGGGGTGATGGTGGTGGTTGGTGGGTGGGGGGTGGTGATGGTGGTGGTGGTGGTGGTGGGGGGGTGATGGTGGTGGTGGTTGGTGATGGAGGTGGTGTTGGTGTGGTGGGGTGGTGGATGATGGTGGTGGTGATGGTGGTGGTGGTGAGGTGGTGATTGGTGGTCGGTTGAGGGTGGTGTGGTGGTGATGATGTGGTGATTGGTGGTGTGTGGTGGTGGTGGTGGTGGGGTGGTGTGATGTGTGGTGGTGGTGGTGGTGGGGGGGTGAGGGTGTGGTGGTGTGGTGGTGGTGATGGATGTGGTGGGTGGTTGGTGGTGTAGTGGTGGTGAGTGGTGGTGATGGGTGTGGTTGTGTGTGGGTGGTGGTGGTGGGTGGGGATGTGGTGGTGGTGGGGGTTGTTGGTGTTGGTGTGGAGTGGTGGTGGTGGTGGTGTGGTGGTGATGGTGTGGTGTATGATGGTGGTGGGGTGGTGGTGGTGGTGGTGGTGGTGGTGGTGCATTGGGTGTGTGTGAAGGTGGTGGTGGTGGGTGGTGTGATGGTGGGTGATGGTGGTGTGTGGGGTGGTTGATGGTGTTGGTGTGGTTGGTGGTGTTGAATGGTGGTGCTGGAGGGTGGTGTTTGGTGTTTGTTGGTAGGTGGTGATGATGGTGGTGTGATGGTGGTGGTGGTAGTGGGTATGGTGGTGGTGGTGGTGATGGAAAATGGTGATGGCCGCCTGGTGGTGATGTGGTGGTGGGTGGTGGTGGTGAGGGTGGGGGTGGTGGTGATGGGTGGGGTGGTGGTGGTGGGGGGGTGATGGTGGTGTGTGGGTGGTGATGGTGATGGTGATGGATGTGGTGGTTGGTGGTGGTGTGGTGGTGGTGATGGTTGGTGGTGAAGTGTGGTGGTGGGTGGTGTAGGTGGTGGTTTGGTGGGGGTGTTGGTGGTGGAGGGGTGTGGTTGTGATGGTGGGGTGTGTGTTTCGGTGGTGGCTGTGTGGTGCATGGTGGTGGAACGGTGGTGGTGGTGGTTGTGGTGGTGATGATGGTGGTGAGGTGCGTGGTGGTGGTGGTGGTGATGGTGGGGTGGTGGTGGTGTGGTGGTGGCTGGTGGTGGTCGGTGTGTGATGGTGGTGATGTGGTGGTGGTGATGGTGGTGGGGATGGTGGTGGTGATGGTGGTGGTGGATGGTGCGTGGTAGGTGGTGTATGTGCTGGAGGTGGTGTTGGTGGTTGTTGTTGGGGTGTGTATGATGGTTGGTGGGATGGTGGTGTGTGGTGCTGATTGG
>NW_020869813.1:87828-107828 GCF_003789085.1 Penaeus vannamei | reverse complement strand
CCCCGCGTGAAGTGGGAGGGGACGGGGAAGGGAGGGGAGGGAGGGGGGGGAGGGGGAGGGGGAGGGGTAGTGGATTAGGGAGGGAGGGTGGGGAGGTGAGGAGGGTGGGAGGGGAGGGGAGGGGAGGGGAGGGGGGGTGAGAGAGGGAGGGGAGGGAAGGGAGGAAGAGGGGAGGGAAGGAGGGGAGGGGAGGAAGGAGGGAAGGGGAGGGGGAATGGGAGGGAGGGGAGGGAAGTAGGGGGGGAGGGGAGGGGAGGGGGAGGGAGGGAGGGGAAGAAGGGAGGGACGGGGAAGGGAATGGGAGGGAGAGGTAGTGGAGGGGAGGGTGGGGGAGGGAAGGGGGAGGGGAAGGGAGGGAGGGGTAATGGAGGAGGGAGGTCAATTGAAGGAAGGAGAGAGAGGAATAGGGGAAGAGGGGAGGAAAGGGAGGGTGGAGGTTGAAAGTAGGGTGTTTGGGGAAGAAGGGTAGAGGGAATAAGAGAATGGTGTGGGTGTTGGGGGTTCAGGGGAAAGGTGGAGAGGGGTTAGGAAGAGGGTGGTGGGAGGGAGGGAGGTGGTTTAGGACTTCTGAGGGAGAGTGTTTGGGGGGAGGGGGGTGGGAGGGAGGGAAGGGAGGGAAGGGAGGGAGGAAGACTTGTGAGGGAGAGTGGAAGGCGTACAGGTTTTGGAGTGAGGGGAGTGATAGAGGAGGATTCAGGGAAGTGGGAGAAGAGAGGGAGGAGAAATGGGTTAAGTGAGAGGGAAAAGGGAGAGGAGATAAGTGAGAGGGGGAAGAGAGACGGAGAGAGGCCGAGGCAGGGGTGGAGGGAAGCTACTCTGGGGGTCAGAGGGGAAAGTATGGATCCTTGATATTTATTTTTATTTTTTGTTTCCCCCTCGTTGTGGGGGAAAATAATGGTGGTGACGAAAATCTTGAGCTGAGATAAAACTTCGAGCTCCTCTCTCTCTCTCTCATCTCTCTCTCTCTCTCTCTCATCTCCTCTCTCTCTCTCTTCTCTCTCTCTCTCTCTCTCTCTTCTCTCTCCCCTTCTTCTCGTCTCTTTCGTCGTTTCTCTCTCTCTCGTCTCGTCTCTCTCTCTCTCTCTCTCTCTGTCTCTCTCTCTCTCTCTCTCTCTCTCTCTCTCTCCTCTCTCTCTTCTCTCTCTTCTTCTCTCTCAGTGTGTGTGTGTGTGTGTGTGTGTGTGTGTGTGTGTGTGTGTGTGTGTGTGTTGTGTGTTTGTGGTGTTTGGTGTGTGTGTGTGTGTGTCCGCGTGCTTAGAAATGCTGCCACTGCTTCTAACACCGTTAGACTAACAGTAAAAATTAATTATTGTTTGTTGCTAATATACCATATTTTACGAATTTCATCTCTGGTCTTTAAGCAGTACACCCAACGACCTTATAACAATACTCATATACTAAAAGAAAATACAGTCGTCTTTAACAATAATAAAAAAAATAGTATTACAGTACCATCCATTAAATGATCAAAACCGTTATTACTGCGTTATTACCATCAAACCATTAGCCTTATGACAGGCACACTATAATCTTTCAAATATCCATTAATAAAGTGTAATCAACAAATTCATCCACACCTGCAGCGCCACCATCATTAGCAGAGTCATCAATAATCTTTTTCATATATATAAGCTGATACTTTGATGATCAAGTCGGCTCGCAATATATCATAAAGGGAAATCAAAATTATTATATGCCATTCCACTGAGAATATATTCTATATACCTTCTTTACTGTTGACGTTTGGAAGGAGGAGGAGGGGGGGGAGGAGGAGGTGGAGGAGGAGGAGGGGGGGGGGAGGAAGAAGAGAAAAAGAAGAGGGAGAGGAAGAAGAGAAGGAAGGGGGAGGAGGAGATGGAAAAGGAAGAGGGAGGAGGAGGAGATAGAAGAGTGAGGAGGAGAAGGAGGCGGAGAAGGAGGTGGAGGGAGGGAGGAGGTTGAGGAGGAAGGAGAGGGGGAGGGGGAGAGGGGAGGGGAGAGGGGGAGGGAGAGATGGAGGCGGAGAGGGGGGAGGGGGGAGAGGGGAGGAGGAGGAGGAGGAGGAGGAGGAGGAGGAGGAGGAGGAGGAGGAGGAGAGGAGGGAGAGGAGGAGGAGGAGAAGGAGAAGGAGAAGGAGAAGGAAAGGAGAAGAAGGAGGAGAAGGAAGAAGAAAAGAAGGGGAGGAGGAGAAGGAGGAGGAGGGGGGAGGCGGGAAGAGGACGAGGAGGAGAAGGAAGTCTCCTCTCTCTCTCTCTTCTCTCTCTCTCTCTCTCTCTCTCTCTCTCTCTCTCTCTCTCTCTCTCTCTATATATATATATATATATATATATATATATATATGTATATGTATATGTATATGTATGTATGTATGTATATGTATATATATATATATATATATATATATATATATATATATATATATATATATATATGTATGTATGTATATATATAATATCTTTCTCTCTCCCTCTCTCTTTATTTTGTTTGCCTGTCTGCCTCTGTCTGTTTCTATTTGTCTGCCTGTCTGTCTCTGTCTCTCTCCCTCTCCCTCTCTCAGAAGAAAAATGCAGATGGCACCCATATCCACCTCAGCTTCTCTCCCTGAAATGTCAAATATCAAACGAGATTTTCCGTGTGTTATCACTTTTTCCTCTGCACGATATAGCAAGTTTTGCAAGATGACTAGTTCATATATTTTCAATCAATTTTCAACAAAAGAACCAATCAGCTTCCGCGCAAGAAATATTGGCAAACTAAATGCTGAATTGGCAACTGATGCATTTACTCTCGCGAAGGGTTGCCAAGTGCTTCAGAAGTGAATGAATTTTGGGGAGAGAGAGATAGCGGGCCTGAAAAATGCTCCATTCAATCTTTGATAAATACTTGGCAATGGCGAGTGACAATAAAAAATTGGGGATCTGATCGAGTAGGTCCCGGATGCGTAGATCAGCACTGGAGATGGGAGAGTGAGAGGACGCGGAGATGTGGGTACGAAATGAAATAAATGGGAACAAAGATCGTAGATTTGGGAAAAGAGAAGAAGTGAGGAGAGGAAAGGGAGGAGGAAGGGGAGAAGGGAGAGAGAGAAGAGAGAGAGAGAGAGAGAAAGAGGAGAGAGAGAGAGAAAGAGAGAGAAGACAGACCAGACAAACCAACGCACAACAAAACAGACAGACAGCGATCGAGAAAGAAAAACCGACGGACTGCAAGAAAGAAAAAAAGAAAAAAAAGACAAAAACAAACAAACACCCAAAAACAAATAAGAAATAGATCGCGTTATTATTTTAGTTCATCGGGAAAAAAAGGAGCGTCGCGTCTGTTTCTTATCGTCCAGCGGAACAGATCCCATTCTAATGTCGCGCGGAAAGAGGTTTACGCTTTTACCAATTCCTCGGAGGGAAGCAGAGCGGAGTCTTTGAAGAAAGTGCTCTCGCTCTCGCTCTCCGTCTCTCTTTCTTTCTTTCTCTCTTTCTCGCTCTCTCTCTCTCTCGCTCTCGCTCTCTCCCTCTCTCTCTCTCTCTCTCTCTCTCTCTCTCTCTCTCCTCTCTCTCTCTCTCTCTCTCTCTCTCTCTCTCTCTCTCTCTCTCTCTCTCTCTCTCTCCCTCCCTCCCTCCCTCCCTCCCTCCCGTCCCTCTCTCTCTCCTCCTCCCTCCTCTCCCCCTCCCTCTCTTCTCCCTCCCTCCTCTCTCTCTCTCTCTCTCTCTCTCTCTCTCTCTCTCTCTCTCCCTCTCTCTCCTCTCTCTCCCCTCCCTCCCCCTCTCCCTCCCCTCCTCCCTCCCTCCCTCCCTCCCTCCCTCTCCCTCTCCCTCTCCCTCCTCCCTCTCCTCCCCGAGGCTGGCCGTAATGCAGTTTTTATCCGCGTGTGTATGTGCAGTTAGCGCTCACTTCCGGTCGGCGTTGGTGCTCTCAGCAGCTGAGGCCCCTTCTTGCTCCGAAGAGGTTGCGGCGCGCCCTTCTTGCTCTCAGCTTCTCGGTGGGTTGCTTTGGCGCCTTTCAGCTTTTTTTTGGTTATTTTTGTTTATGTATATATATATATATATATATATATATATATATATATATATATATATATATATATATACATATATATATATATATATATATATATATATATATACATATATACACACACCACACATATATATATATATATATATATATATATATATATATATATATATATATATATATATACATACACACACACACACACACACACACACACACACACACACACACACACACACACACACACACACATATATATATATATACATATATATACATGCTCGTAAATGTTTTTTTTTTGCTATCTGCCTTTGGCACACGTCTGTACACTTAAGACAAATCTATACCGCCATTCCCCACAATCACCACAAAAAGAGAAAAGAAAAAAAAAATACATTCATCACCATGACCACCATCATTATCACCACCATCCACCCCCCCCCCGACCCCACCACCATCATTATCATATATCACTACAAACCTCCTCATCCCAAACCATAACCATGAACCATTACGACCCCAAAACAATATCGTAAAACACCACCAAACAGCCAAACAGCAACTGTAGCAACGACAACAATAAAAAAAAAAAAAAAAAAAATTCTACGACCGACTCACAAGACCAACGACCAACTTAAGATTTCTCTCGTATCTTCTTCCAGGAAACATCGCATTTATTCTCCGTTCATATCCGTGATTTTTTTTTCGACGATCATTTCCTGCTCCTTTCCTTCCCCTTTCCCATAAAGGCGTTAGTGTATGTATATATATATATATATATATATATATATATATATATATATTATATATACATATCTATAATCTATCTATCTATTTATCTATCTATCTATCTATCTATCTATCTATCTATCTATCTATCTATCTATCTATCTATCTATCTATATACATACATACATAACATATATATATATATATATATATATATATATATATATATATATATACATATATATATATATATATATATATATATATATATATATATGTATATATATGTATATAATATGTATATATATGTATATATATGTATATATATGTATATAATATAATATATTATATATATATATATATAATATATATATTACAACATCTATATCTATATATCTATCTATCTATCTATCTATATACACACACACACACACACACACACACAACACATATATATATATATATATATATATATATATATAATATATATATATATATATATATATATATATATTGAGAGAGAGACACACACGGATAAACAACGAAAAACAAGTGAAGGCCATTGGATGGTCACCCGACAGGCAGCGAACTAGAATTTAATAAGGCAAGAGAGAGATTGAGGGGGGAGGGCGAGGGGGGGGGGGCATGATGACTAAGGGCTTCGAGTGTCATCATAACGACGATGATGACAAGTTATGCTGTATTTATTTTTGAGTTGTTTCTCTTTCCAGTTTTATTATTATCATTGTTGTTGTTGTTCTCTTTGTTTTTTTTCTTTTTCTTTTTCTTAGGTATTTTCTTCTTCCTTTACTTTTATATCTTCTTCTTGTTGTTACTCTAATTCTTCTTGAATTCGTTCTTAGGCTTTTTTTCTTCCTTTACTTTTATTTCTTCTTTTTTCCTCTACTTCTTCGTCTACTATTACTTCATTTCCCTTCTTCTTTCTATCTCTCCTCCTTCTTATTTTTCCTCTCGTGGTTTCTTGTTCACATTATATTTGTCTTTTTTCTCTTGTTCTTCTTCTTTTGCTATCTCTCCTCCCTCTTTCTTTCCCTTTCTCCCATTCTCCTCCTTATTTGTTTTCCTTCTTACTTATTTTTCTTCCTCTTTCCCGGTCAACGGCTGGGTTTCTCCGCTCCATTGGCGCTCCTCTGAAGAACATGTTAAGAGACACTAAAGGTTCAGCTGATCATTTGTCTTGTTTTTTGTATTTCCGTTCTATTTCTGTCTCTGTTTTTTTTCTGACTTTTTGTTGTTTTCTCTCTCTCTCTTTCTCGCTCTTTTCTCTCTTTATTTCTCCCTCTCTCTCTCTCTCTCTCTCCTCTTCTTCTTTCTCTTTCTCTTTCTCTTTCTCTCTCTCTCTCTCTCTCTCTCTCTCTCTCTCTCTCTCTCTCTCTATAGGTGGACGTAGAAGGGGAGGAGGAGAACCTGTGAGTGTGGAAGAGAGAGAGAGAGAGAGAGAGAGAGAGAGAGAGAGAGAGAGAGAGAGAGAGAGAGAGAGAGAGAGAGAGAGAGAGAGAGGAGAGGAGAGAAGAAAGACAGAGAGAGAAGGGCGGCGCGAAAAATTCAAAGAGAAAAAAAATGAAGAGAGTAGAACATTAAAGACGAAGAAGAAGAAGAAGAAGAAGAAGAAGAAGAAGAAGAAGAGTCAAAAGGGAGAGAGGATGAAAAAAATTCCCAACATCCTCCATCCCCAACATCCTCTATCCCCAACATTCATCCCCAACACACGAAACAGATCATGACGTCACTATGGGGTCTCATCCCCATCCCCAACCATGAGAGAGTGTCGGAGGGGATGGAGGAAAGGAGGGGGGGGGGAGAGGGGAAGGCGTTAAGATGAGGAAGGATGTATTTAAAGAGAACGAGAGGAGGAGGAAAGGACGAAAGAAGGAAGAGGGTGTGGAAAGAGAGAGAGAGAGAGAGAGAGAGAAGAGAGAGAGAGAGAGAGAGAGAGAGAGAGAGAGAGAGAGAGAGAGAGAGAGAGAGAGAGAGAGAGATGGAGAGAGGAGGGGGAGGAAAGGACGGAGGAGGAGAGAGAGAGGGTCGAAAGGGGTATAAATATGCTCATGTTAACCAAAGTTATGAACCAATATCTTCACCCCGGTCCATTCCCATGTGTCATCCACCTTATCTTAACTTCAAAACATTTCTGGCAGAGTCGAGGCGATTTGGGGAGAGGTGTGCGGAGGTAAGGGAGGGTGGTGGGGGGGGGTAGCGGATGAGAAAGTGAGGAAAAACATAATGAGAATAATAATAATAATAATATAATAATAAAATAATAATAATAATAATAATAATAATAATGATAATGATAATAATAATGACAATAATAATAACAACAACAATAATAATAATAATAACGATAAATAATAACACTAATAACGATAACAATAATAACAATAATAAAAATAAAAATAACATAAGAATGGGTAAATGAATTCATAGATAAACAAATACAGTAAACAAATCAACAGATAAACACTACATATCTGAAAACGTATCTCCTCTCGTACCAAAAAATAAAGAAAGAAGAAAAGAAAAGAAGAAGAAGACGAAAAGAAGAAGAAAAAGACCGAAGAAGAAGAAGAAGAAGAAGAAGAAGAAGAAGAAGAAGAAGAAAAAAAAAAAAAAACTTTTCCTTGACACAGAGCAATAAACATACCCACCTCTCCTCCTCTAACCCCGCCCGTCCGTAAAGAGGTTGCTTCGCCTCCTCTTCAGCCTCTTAGATGAACCTCTTCGCGATCGCATTAACCCAAGTTGGCAAATTATCCACTTTATCCACAATGTGTGGATATTCCCTTATGAGTTCTGCGCGCGGATTGAGGTGATCGAGGGCGCTCCCATTGAGAGCTAAATTGGCACAAAAAAAAAAAAAAAAAAAAAAAGACAAAAAGGGAAAGACAAAAAGAAGAAAAAAAAGAAAAAAAGAAAGGAAAGAAAAAAAGAGAAAAGAAAAAAAGAAAAGAAAAAAGAGAAAGAAAAAAGAAAGGAAAGAAAAACAGAAAAGAAAGAAAAAAAAGGAAAAGAAAGGAAGAAGAAAGAAAAAAGAAAAAAAAGAAAAAAAGAAAAAAAAAAAAAAAAAAAAGAGAAAAAAGAAAGAAAAAGGAAAAAAAAAGAAAAAAAAGGAAAAAAAGGAATGAAAAAACAGAAAAAGGAAAACAAAGAAAAGAAAGAAAAAATAAAAAGAAAGAAAGAAAGAAAGAAAGAAAAAAAAAAACGTTGAGGGGGATTTCCTTTATCGTGGACAGGGAAGAGAGGGGTGAAGTGGGGGCTAGAGGATTTCTAAAGAGGTTTGTGCGGGGTTTAGGGCGTTTAGTGGGGGGGTTCAGGGGTTCCACGTGGGTTCCGTGGGGTTTCAGGTTGGGAGGTTCCGGGGTTTCAGGGTTTTCGGTTTCGGGGTTCAGGGAGGGTTTCGGGATTTCAGGGGGTTCCGTGGGGTTCAGGGGGTTTCTTTCAGGGGGTTCAGGGTGGGGTTTAGGGGGTGATTTCAGGGGTTCCGCAGGGGGTTCAGGGGGTTTAGTGGGGTTTCGTCTAATTTCAGGGGGTTCCGTAGGGGTTCTAGAGTTTCCGTGGGGTTTCAGGGTTCATGTTACAGCTTTCAGGATTCCCATTAGGGATGTTGCCTCCGGAAGTGTGTCTTTCAGGAATTGCTTTTCCAATTCTGAACGCCAACTTCAGTCCTGATGTCTCGTAGCACAGGACACAGAACTTCAGAAAAGAATTGAAAAAAAGAAAGAAGAAAAAGGAAAGGAAAAAAAAAGAAAAAGAAAAAAAAAAAGAAAAGAAGAAGAAAAAATCATGCCAGATTTTTTTTCTTTTTTTTTTCAAAGTGCTTGGGGAATTCAGGCCCCTTAGGAGAAAGATTGCTCTTGCAGGGAGCCGCTGTCTAAGGCTTACTTTGGAGGGGGTGGAGTGGGGGGGGTGGGGGGTAATGGGAAAGGGAGTGGGGGGATAATGGGAGAGGGAGTGGGGGGTTAATGGGAGAGGGAGTGGGGGGTTAATGGGAGGGGAGTGGGGGGGGGCGGAGAGGGGGTTAATGGGAGAGGGGAGTGGGGGGGGAGAGGGAGTGGGGGAGTAAGGGAGGGAGGGGGGGGGGCAGAAATGGAGAGGGAGTGGGGGGGGGGGGAGAGAGGGAGTAGGGGGGGGTAATGGAGATGGGAAGTGGGGGGGGGTAACGGGATGGAGGAGGGGGGGTAATGGGAGAGGAGTGGGGGGGGGGTAGGGAGGGGGTGGGGGAGGGAGTGGGAAACGGGGGGTAGGGGGGGAGAGGGTGGGGGTAGTGATTGGTAGAGGGGTGGAGGCGGGGTAATGGTCAGAGGTGGGGGGCAGGGAGGGTAGTGGTGGAATGGGGAGTGTGGGGAGTCGAGTGGGGATAGGTAAGGAGGGGTTGTAGGAGGATGGGGGATAGGTAGGGGGTAAATAGGTAAAGAGGGATGTAGGGGGTAAGGATAGGTAAGGAGAGGTTGTAGTGGGGTGACGGAGAGGGAAGAGGGGTTTAGTGGGGTGGATGCGTAAGAAAGAGGTTGTAGGTGGGTGAGGGATAGGTAGGGAGGGGTAGTGGGGTAGTAGGGAAGGGTGGTGGGAATTGTGGGTAGAATGGTGGGGGCTTGGGAGGGAGCATTGGTTTAGGGAGAAGGGGTGAGGATAGGAGTGGGGGGTAAAGGTAAGGGTGGATGCTGGATGGGGTGGAGGGAGGGAGGGGGGTGTCTGTGTAAAGCGGGTTACGAGACATAAGTGAGGGGAGGAAGAGGGGAGTGAGGGGAAGAAGGGGAGGAAGGGAGTAAGGGAGGAGGGGAGGGAAGGAGTGGAGTGAGGGGAGGAGGAGGAGGGAAGGAGGGTTTATTGTTCAATAAAGGAATATGAACGAAGGAGAACAGAAGAAAAAGAGCAATCATAAAAGAGGAAGTCATTGCAGAGGAGGAAACGAAAAGAAATAAAACTGATACAGAAAAAAAGAATGAGACAGACGAAAAAAAAATATATATAAATAAAAAAAAATGAGAAGGATAATTCAAATCAAACAGACGAAAACACAGGAAGAATAAATCAGACTGGAAAACAAAGGCAAGAAAATCAAAAGACGGACGACAAGAACACAAATCTTTTTAAGGAGAAGACAAAAGAAAAACAACTCTGTCCTCTGGGTGTTTTTGCGGCTAAGTTTCGTGTCGCCGCCAAACCACACAAAAGCTGGGAAACCAAAGCAGGTGGAAATACACACAAGAAAGAGGACAAGAAAGAGGAAGAGAAAGATAAAAGCATCGTTGCAGAAAGCCGAGCGGAGGATTTACTAAACCACGCATCCGGGGAAGTTATAAATGTATTTTAGGAAGTTTATGGCCGATTTTGACGTGTTGTTCCTCGGCATTTGATAATTCTATGGCAATTAACCCGCTTATTATAATGGATTTAGAATGCACAATGGAAAGTCACAAAGCATCATAAAAAACATACCTGATCAGAATTCTGTTCTGAATCACAATTAATTCTACACTAATTCAATTATTATCCTTATGGCTAAACTTTACTTACAATAGAGCACTCCTTTTTCCTGATCGCAGATGTGTGTGTGTGTGTGGGGGGGGGGTGCGTGCGTGCGTGCGACAAAGAATAAGAGCAATGGAAATACAGAAAAAAACCTCCTATCATATCACTCAAATCTGAGTGAAATTCGATACTCAAAGAACTGGACGTCTACAACACATCCTTTTCCTATCAAATTAACTCTCCCTTCACTTCCGTCCATTAGTATAATTCAACTTTATTCAGATTCCATTACTAATTTGTAATATATTATCATCATGATAGCTTCTTCATCTCTCGCTCTTTACTTATGGGGAAGCAAGTTACTTAAACACAAGGTCTGTCTTTATATTTGGTTAATGAATCTGCATAGAGAGAGAGAAAGACTGAAATGGAGGGAGGGGAGGAGGAGGGAGGGAGGGAGGGAGGGAGGGAGGAGGGAGGGAGAGAGAGAAGGAGGAGGGAGAGAGAGAGAGAGCGAAGAGTGAAATGGAGGGAGGGAGGGAGGGAGAGAAGGAGGGAAGGGAGGAGAGAGAGAGAGAGAGAGAGAGAGAGAGAGAGAGAGAGAGAGAGAGAGAGAGAGAGAGAGAGAGAGAGAGATGAGAGAGAGAGAGAATGAGAATGAGAAGGAGAAAGAGAAAGAGAAAGAGAAAGAGAAGAGAAAGAGAAAGAGAAACAAACAAACAAACAGACAAACAAAGACAAACGAGCCACGAAAAAAACGAAGAAAACAGAACGAAAGAAGAAGCGAAGGTAGATAAAAAAAAAAAACAGAAAGAAGATAAAAAACAGAAAGAGAAAAGATCGAACAAGAACTAAATCGCGAGGCACGCCGAAGCGAAATCCCCGGATGGAGCGCCAGCATCCGGGAGTCGCGACGGTCTCCCTTCACCCCGTTAGCTCCTTCTCACTTCAGCATCACCTCATCCAGGCTAATCTAATCGCACCTGACCTAATCCAATGGAAAACGAACTAACCTAATCGTAGGCGCTCTGTGACATCAATAAGCGTGACGTCGTTTGCGTCCGAGGCCCTCACGTGCAGCGGAGCCTCGAGTGGGGTGGGGTGTTGTGTGGTTTCAGAGGGACGCCATATGCGATGGGCACTGTACTGTATTGGAGGTGTGTGCTGCGGGTATGTCATGTGGTAATATGCCCTAAGGGATGGTAATGAGACTATATCAATCCGTATTACTATAATTCTCGTTATCAAATCTTTACTATATCGATTAATGATCCGTATTGCTATAATTTTCGTTGTCACATCTTTATCATTATCTTTATCACTACTACTGCTACTACTACTACTACTATTAATGATAATAATAAAAAAAATAATAATGTCATAAACAATAATGATTATCATCATTATTATCATCATCAATGTCATGATTACTGTCATTATTATCATCATTGTTATCACTATTATTACCAATGTTTTTATTTTTATCACAATTATCATTATCATCATCAGTATTATAACCATCATTATCATCATAATCATCACTATCACCATTAATATTATCATTATCTTTCTCATGATAACAATAGTAATAATAATCATCATCATACTAATAATGATTACTATTATTATCATTATTGTTATTATCTTTATTATTTTTATTATCAATATATTATTTTACTATCGTTATTATTTCTATTATGGTGATGATGATGATGAGGAGGAAGGAGGGGGAGGAAGAAAAGAAGAAGGTGGAAAGGAAAAGAAAAGAGGAGGAGAGGAAGAGGAGGTAATAAGGAAGAAGAGGAAGAAGAAAGAAGTAGTATGGGGAAAGATAGAGGGAGGAGGAGAAGGAGGAGGAGAGGAGGAAGAAGGAGAGAAGAAGAAGAAGAAGAAGAAGAAGAAGAAGAAGAAGAAGAAGAAGAAGAAGAAGAAGAAGAAGAAGAAGAAGAAGAAGAAGAGAGGAGGAGGAAGAAGAAGGAGAGGAGGAGAAGAGGAGAGGAAAAAAGGAAAAAAACATAACCATTATAAACATTAATAATAAATAAGCAAATATAAAAATAAATATGCCGATTTCCTCAAACAAACAATAAACACCCAATAATTCGCGAAAAAACCTGCAAAAAGCGAGTGAGAAGAAAGTGTTGCAAACTACAGAGAAAAGACCTTAATTAACCCAAAGTCAATTAGAGATCAACGGAAAATTGCGTCAAATCAGAGGAATCATTAAGACCGTTTTCCCATTACATGACGTCATAGTTAGGAAGTGGAAGCAATTAAACAATTACGTCTTTTTTTATGACGTGGGTTTGGGATGATGCAATTTTTATTCTCAACAAATGCGAGTTGGATGGAGCCTGTGAGTGTGCTTTTACTTTCGTTTTCTCTGCGTTTCTTCCTTTTCTTTCTGTCTGTGTCTGTGCCTTTGTCTGTCTGTCTGTCTGTCGTTGTATGTCTGTCTGTCTATGCCCGTTTATCTGTCTGTCTGGGGCTTTCTCTGTCTGTTTATGTATGTCTCTGTCTGTCTGTCTATCTCTGTCTATGTCTGTATCTGTCTGTCTATCTGTCTGTGTCTGTCTCTGTCTGTTTCTCACTCTCTATCTCTTTCTCCCTCCTCCCTCCCCTCCCTCTCCCCCTCTTTTCCTCACCTCTTCCTCCCCTTCTCTACCTACCTCCTTCGTCTTCTATGAATGAAATGCCCATTTGGCCGAAAATAAAATCAAGGAAAATACACATTCTTCTTAAAGTATACTCAACCTTGTATATTCTCCTTCGTATGCCTTACCTTTAAGGAAAATACCCAGATCGTATTCCAGCTTTAAAGCACAGTTTACTCACCTAAAAAAAGAAGAGAAAGAATGTTATTAAACTTGTATTTTTCTAAATAATAGAAGACATAAATCAATAACCTTATTGTGCATTGAAAATTATATATGTAGTTTATGATTTAAATTATTTCTAAATTTTCTTTCTTTCTTTCTTTCTTCTTTCTTCTCTCTCTCTTTCTCTCTCTCTCTCTCTCTTTATCTTTTCTCTTTCTTTCTTCTCTCTCTCTCTCTCTCTCTCTCTCTCTCTCTCTCTCTCTCTTCATATGATCGGAAAACAAATAAGCTATCGACCTCCTGAAACATGAACACTAATAAAAGAAAAAGAAGAAAAGGAGGGAGAATATTTGGGAAAAAGGAAGAAGAAAGAATAAAAAAGATGAAAAAGGCAGAAGAGAACCGGGGTGAATAAAATAAATAAATGCGAAGAGAAAGAAACAAGAAACAAAGGAGGGAGAGGATATGGGAAAAATGAATAAAAATAAAAAAAAGCAAAAATAAATAGATGCGAAGAGAAAGAAATAAAAAAAAGAGGAGGAGAAGAAGAAGGAGAAGAAGAAAAAAAAAAAACAATAGAAATATTTCCGAAGTTTCTGGCGGGAAATCTTGGCAAGGGACTTACAACCCCTACAACAGCTCGTCATGGATTCTGATTCTGGTCAAAATGAGGCAAAGATTTTTATTTTCTCGTCTTTTTTTGTGGCGACCCTACAGAGCGGGACTTTTACTTTACAAATCTCTGACCGGGAAAGATTAAAAGAGAGGGAGGGGGAGAGGAAGAGGAGGGGGAGGGAGGAGGAGGGGGTGAGAGGAGGAGGGAGAGGAAGAGGAGGGGAGGGAGGAGGGAGGGAGGGAGGAGGAAGGGCTGAGGAAGAGGACTTGGGGTCAGGGGGAGGGAAGGAAAGGGGAAGGAAGTAGAGGGGAAGGAGGGAGTGGGGATGGAGGGAGAGGGGGAGGAGAGGAAGAGAGGAGGGAGAGGGGAAGTAGGGAGTGGGGAAGGAGGGAGAGAGGAAGGAGGGAGAGGGGGGACGGAGGAAGAACGGAAAGGGGGTGAGAGGGGAAAATAGGAGAAAGGAGGAGGGAGAGGGAAGGGGGGGGGGGGAGGGGGGAAGGAGGGGAGAAGACGAAGAAGGAAAGGGGGAGAGGAAAAGGAGGGAGAGCGGAAAGAAGGACAAAAACTCTCCCCTCCATCCAGCCTAACCTCCTTGGAAGATTACGCCAGTTGGCCGGTAATAGATACGCTGCTTTTTCCTCGAAATCGCCAGATATTTTGGGAAAAAACGCGCGAAAAAAGTAATGGAACTGCTTAACTTTTAGCGTAAAGATAGTCATGCAATGGTCGCGCTTAAAAGACATGGGAAGTTTGCATTAAGTTTTAGGATGCACAGAAAGCTTGAGATGAAAAAAGTCTGCGGTGCCTCCGTCGAGATTTCATAAAAACGAGCCCTTTGGTATCTTTCTGCGAATCATAATTCAGTTTCCAAGAAAGGAAAAGAAAGAAAAGAAGAAAGGGAGGCAGGTAAAACGTTTGCAAACAAAATTCAGATTCGATAACTGTAAAGAAAGGCAAAAGAGGTTTCCAACAGAAGCTCCCAAATAAATCGCATTCGTTGACAATACAACAGAAAAAAAAAAAAAAAAAAAAAAAAAAAAAAAAAAAAAAAAAAAATATATATATATATATATAATATATATATATATATATTATATATATATATTTACCATAAACTTACGATATAAAAGTGCTGAACAAATTTAATACGCCTAGCGTTAGCAAAATTACACGTCTAGAATAACGCTAGCAAAATAACACGCCTAGAATAACATTCGTTATCAAAATAACACGCCTAGAATAACATTCGTTTCAAAATAACCAAAAAATGACCATTTGATACCAATAAAGATAAAAAATACAAAAAAAATACGCGGACACGAACGCAGACGCTAAAAACAAAAGCCCACCTAAATGCGCAAACCAAAACACAAACTCGACTATGAAAGATGAGCATCAATATCCGCAGCGAACCCGCAAGGACCGTAGTATTGGCCTGACTGGATAGCTTAGCCGGTCGTCACAATGGAGTTGGAATGCCTAAACGCTCTCAAGTGTTCCGTGCAAGTTGTTGATTGAGGAATATTGTTTCATTGTCCACTTCGCTGGTCACTTTAGTTGAGGCTTCGATGAGGGTACGTTTTGGCGGGAAAGCGCTGAGGTCGGTTGGGGAGGAAGGCTGGGAATGGTGAGGGGGTTTTGTCTTCTTTCTTTTTTTCTTTTTCTCTTTCTTTCTTTCTTTCTTCTTACTTTCTCTCTTTCTCTCTTTCATTCTTTCTCTTCTCTTTTCTCTTTCTCTCTCTCCTTTTCTCTCTCTCTCTTTCCTTCTCTCTCTCTCTCTCTCTCTCTCTCTCTCTCTCTCTCTCTCTCTCTCTCTCTCTCTCTCTCTCTCTCTCTCTCTCTCTCTCTCTCTCTCTCACTCTCTCTCTTATTCTTTTATTTTCATGAAATCAATTTACAAGATTATAATAAGTTTCCTATCATTATCTAATAATTTCTCTTCCACCCGTTTTTTTTTTCATTTCTTTCCCCTCGCTCTCTGGCATACGCCTCCTGTATTTCTTCTCCCCTCTCTTCCTGTTCCTTTACTTTGAAATACATACTACGACGTGTATCTTCGGCTCCCTACTCCTCCCCTTCCCTCTCTTCCCGTCACATCACCCCTCCCCTCCCCCTCCGGTCTCTTGCCTCTCCCCTCAGTTCCCTCTCCTCTGTTCTCTCCCCTCCTTTCTCCTACCTTTTCCTCTGTTCCCTTCCCTCTCCCCTTTCTCTCCCCTCCCTCACTTCCTTTCTTGTCCCCTCTTCCCTCTGTTCCTTCCCCTCCTTTCTCTTCTCCTCTCCTCTCTGTTCCCTTCCCTCTCCCCTTCTTTCTCCTCTCCTCCCTGTTCCCTCCCCTTCTTTCTCCTCTCTTCTCTGTTCTCTCCACTCCCTCAACTCCTTTCTCCTCCCCTCTTCCCTTTTTCCTTCCCCTCCTTTCACCTCCCCCTCCACTCTGTTCCTTCCCCTTCCTTACCCTCCTCCATTCCTCCCCGACTCCTTCCTCCTCTTCCCTGCACCCCACCCCCCGTCCCCTTCCTCCGTCGTCCTTCTCTGCGTCACTCCTTCCCCTCACTCCGCCTCTACTCCCTTACTCCTCCCCCTCTCCCTCAAGTCTTTATTGGTTTGTCGGGGAAACTTTGAAGGAAACTTCCGAATCCCAACAAGGCTTTCCAAGTCATAGAAACCCATCCCCCCTCTATTTCCCCTTCCCATCCTCCCTCTCCTTCCCTCCCTATTCCCCATCTCCTTACCCTCCCCATACCAATCTCCCACCCCTCCCTATTCCCCACCTCTCCACGTCTGCCCCATCCCATCTCCCACCCCACCCATCCCATTCCCTATCTCCCCACTCCCCCACCCCTCCCCATTCCCCATCTCCCCACCCCATCTCACCACCTCTGTCCCATCCCCAAATTTTCTCCTCCCCGCCCACCTCCCCACTCCCGCCCTATCTCCTCCCTAGCCCTCATCTCCCCCCTCCCCTGCCCCCCCTCCCAAACCCCAAACCCACCGAACATCCAGTGCCACTTGGGAATTCACCAACCTAGCTGATTGTTACTCGAGCCGCAACAGTCAAATTGTTTCCATTACTTAAAAGAAAGAAAGAAAAGACACGGGGGGGGGAGGGGGATAATAAAGATATCTTTGATTAGGAATTGAAATATTATATTTAGAAGGGAGGGGGAGTTAGTTCAATTGAAATCACATCATACTGAAGTGGGATACAAAAATAATAATAACAATAATAATAATAATAACATATGGCACTGTAAAATCGCAATCCATAATTACTTTACAAAAAAATATCCCTAGTCGTTCAAATAACACAAGTTAATGGATATTTCGGATTCTAATTAACTATGCAAACAACATCAATAACAGGTATCGTGATATTCATAATTAGTTTAGGCTCGTCAGATTGTAACTTAATTCACCTATCCCATTCTCACCTCATAAACAATGATGAAATAAACTATACTAAACTATTCTCGTTGTTTCACATTTTTCTGTATCTTCTTTCCCCCTTTTTCTTGTTTGAAATATGTTCATTCACCTATTTATCTATTCATAATATGCTCTATCTTCGCTATCTGTCCTTTCATGTTGTTAATATTGCCGTTTGATGCTACATAGATATTCGTATAAGCGAGCATATATGATAATGATACGAAAGTGATAGCTGAATACATGAATACATATCTATTCGTGTACCTACATCTCTGTGCGTATGTATGTGTACACGCAGTCATAAATCTCCTAAAACGAAGAGAAAGAACCCAGGGTAATTATGGTCTCTGACAAGGCAAAATATATTGGCCAATCATGCCTCTTTCCAAGTGTCCCATGATGGTGAGGAAGGACTCTTGTAATGGGGGTCTTCTAATGGGGTTTCTGTGATGGGGGTCTTCTAATGGGGTTTCTGTAATGGGGGTCTTCTAATGGGGTTTCTGTAATGGGGGTCTTCTAATGGGTTTCTGTAATGGGGGGTCTTCTAATGGGGTTGCTGTAATGGGGGGTCTTCTAATGGGGTTGCTAATGGGGGTCTTCTAATGGGGTTTCTGTGATGGGGGTCTTTATGGGGGTCTTCTAATGGGGTTTCTGTAATGGGGGTCTTCTAATGTTTTTTTTTTGTGATGGGGTCTTCTAATGGGGTTGCTGTAATGGGGGTCTTCTAATGGGGTTTCTGTAATGGGGGTCTTTAATGGGGCTGTAATGGGGGTCTTCTAATGTTTTTTGTGATGGGGTCTTCTAATGGGGTTGCTGTAATGGGGGTCTTCTAATGGGGTTTCTGTAATGGGTTAGTTATGGTACGTTTAAGATTTGTAAATCCGGTGTTTACGGTGATGAAAAAAATAGTTTCTGATTTGTTTTCCTTTACCGCTATTTGGTTTGATTCGGGGAAAATGGGGCCAATACTCTCTCTCTCTCTCTCTCTCTCTCTCTCTCTCTCTCTCTCTCTCTCTCTCCTCTCTTTCTCTCTTCTCTCTCTCTCTCTCTTCCTTCCATCTCATCCCCTCCTTTTTATTTTGTTTTGTTTTGTATTTCTTACATATTTCCTATATGGTCGTATCCTCTTTTAAATTCTCTCTTTAATACACAGATGAAATTCCTTAAGCAACCCAATGGCATTACAAAAGTATGATTCTAATTTTATCGTTCGCTGCAACCTGTCAGTCTGTCTGTCAGCAAGGTAGTCAGTCAACCAGCAGATCAATAGCCACACAGCCAGGTAACCAATGAACTAATCAACTTATCAACCAGCCAATCAATAAATCAATTAAGTAAATAACGATCTAATCAAAAAATTATCTAAATAGATATTGAAACAGCAAACCAATTAACAAGACAACCGGCAAACCTGTCAATCAACCGACAGTCTACCACGCAGCCACCCAACCATCCAGCCAAATACATAACTAGTCAATATAACTACCAATCGACCAACCAACTAGTCAACCAAACCCACAAACCACTCGACAGTCATACAACCGATCAATCACCCCACCACCACCCAATCAGACCACCCAACCAACCATTGAGTCCCCACCCAATCCGACCACCCAACCATTGAGTCACCCACCACCCAATCCGACACCCAACCAAACCATTCAGTCACCCAACCCAACAGTCGCCCAACCCAACCAACCAGTCACCCAATCCGACCACCCACCCACCCAATCAACCATTCAGTCACCCAACCCCCAATCCGACCACCCAACACAGTCACCCCAATCCGACCCCAACAACCATTCAGTCACCCAACACCACCAGTCCGCCCAACCAACCATCCCAATCACCCCACCCACCCAATCCGACCACCACCCACCAATCCGACCAACCACCCACCCACCCACCCAATCCACCCAATCCACCACCCAATCCGCCACCCCACCCACCGACCACCCACCCCACCCACCCAATCCGACCACCCCAGTCACCCAACCAATCTAAACTCCACTCAGCCTCTCTCTCTATCCCGAGCGTCCGAGAGCGACCGACCAGCCGAGTGAAGTCCCCATGAAGTCCGTTTCGGGCGCATGATTTCAGTCGAGAAATTGAACACTCGAGTAACAGGTGATGTTTGTCGTGTGCAAATAACCTTCGGGATATTTCATCTGATTCGCGCAACACCTGTTGTCCGGCACACGCGCGCCCTCGGGAGTGCTGCCCGAGTACTCGTCGAGGCCGAGAGTTTATTGGAAAGGGATGTGGGCTGTGTTGGAGGATGGGAGGGGGGGGGGTGTTGGAGGGGGGAGGGGGTGTTGGAGGATGGGAGGGGTGTTGGAGGATGGGGGGGTGTTGGAGGTTGGGGGTGGAGGATGAGGGGAGGGGGTGTTGGAGGATAGGGGGAGGGGTGTTGGAGGATGGGGGGGGGGGTGTTGGAGGATGGGGGAGGGGTTGTTGGAGTATAAGAGGGGGGGTTGGAGGATGGGGGTGATGGAGGATGAGGGGGAGGGGGTGTTGGAGGATAGGGGGAGGGGGTGTGGAGGATGGGGGGAGGGGGTGTTGGAGGATGTGGGCGAGGGGGTGTTGGTGGATGGGGGGGAGGGGGTGTTGGGGGGGGGTGTTGGGGGAAGGGGGGAGGGGTGTTGGACGATGTGGGGGGTGTTGGACGATGGGGGGGTGTTGGAGGATGGGGGGTGTTGGAGGTTGGGGCGATGGAGGATGAGGGAGGGGTGTTGGAGGATACGGAGGTGGGGTGTTGGAAGATGGGTATGTGTGTTTAAGGGAGTGTATGTGTGTGTAGGGTGGAGGAGTGGGTTTGGGATGGGGAAGTGCGGAGAAGTGAGGGCTGTGTGTGTGTGGGGGGGAGAGGGTTAGGAGTGGAGAGCGGGGAGTGTGTGTGTGTGGGGGGGGGGGGGGGGCTTTGTGTGTGT
>NW_020869813.1:55282-60282 GCF_003789085.1 Penaeus vannamei | reverse complement strand
GGAGAAGGGAGGGGGAAGGGAGAGAGGAAGGGCGGGTCGGGTCTGGGAGGGAATAAAGGGAGGGTCGAAATGGGTATGGAATGACTAGGGGGGAAGGGAGGGAAGAAATGGAGGGGAGGATGGAGGGGAGGAGGAAATTGGGAAGGGTTGTGTCTGGGAAGGACTATAGGGGGGAGGGAGGGGGGAAATAGGGGAAGGTTTGGGTTTGGGAGGGACTAAGGGAGAAGGGAGGGAGGGAGGGAGTAGAAGAGGCTGGAAGGGAAAGGTTGGAACGGAGGAATTGAGTTTTGGAGGAAAGGGAGAGGCAGATCTAAGTCTAAGTGGGAAGGCTCGGGACAAGTGGAGGGAGAGAGGAAAAGGGGGAAGGGAGGGAGGGAATCAAATATCGAATTCAACTTGTCATTCTCGTGTCTTTCACATTTTGTCTTTAACTATGGGTTTGGGGTTCAGACATTCATGATTTTGGTGCATGACTCTCGTCCGTTTCCAACCAGCTGTCTTCTATGATTCGTCTACCGATAAATGATGTTTCTAAGATCCATTTCATTATCAAATGCAGGCCTTTGATCTCTGCACCTTCCTGACCTGACCTTGATTATATTCTTTGTTTTGTTTATATATATATATTTTTTTCTATCTATTTTTCTGTTTTTAATAATTATTAAAATGCATGCACCTTCAAATGTACTCTTAAACTAACTGACCGTTCTTTGTTTTTGTTTATATATATATATATATTATATATATATATATATATATATATATATATATATATATATATATATATATATATATATATATATATATATATATATGTATATATATATATATATATATATATATATATATTATATATATATATTATATATATATATATATATATATATATGATTTTTTGAAATCTATTTTTTACCGTTTTTAATCATTATTAAAATCCATGCACCTTCAAATGTACTCTTAAACCAGCTGACCGAAAATGCGTTCATTAAATCTTTTAGTTCGAACTTCCATCTATAACATAAGTATTAATATATCCACGTTAATACATTGCAACTACGAGACCGTAATGCGCTGATTTATAGGTAAAAGTTTGAAATAACAATATATTCAATAAATGTATTTTGGGGTAATTGATCTAAGAACATTTTTGAACGTACATCCACGAGTTTTTTTTCCTTTCTTTATTATCTTTATTAGCTTCTCTTGTTTCTTTCATTTCTGATTGCGGTTGTTTTTGCTATTTTCTTTTATTCCCTCGAGAGCCAGCGATCTAATACACAATTTTAAAATCTTGTTTTTGAAATCATAATTCTTTCCGTTTGTGCAAGACCTGGTATAAAAAATAATCTTGCTCGGTTTTGTTCAGCTGTTGAAACGAGTGTTATTAATGTTTTCCTTCTTACTTTGTTTATTTGTCTGTTCCCTTTGACATTTTCCAAAAAAGAAGAGGTGATTTCTCTTCAACTAGATATTTTCATTAACGAACCTTCATATGAAAGGAAAATGTCAACTTGTGTGCAACTTCACTAGAAACGTAGACAAGAAGTTTACATCATGAAGGTGCAATATAAAAAAAAAGAGAAAGAAAGAAAAAAAAAAAGAAGAAGAAGGAAAAGAAGGAAGAAAGAAAGAAAGAAGAAGGAAAGAAAGAAAGTAAAGAAAGAAGGAAGAGAGAGAGGAAAAGAAAAAAGAGAAAAGGAAAAAGAAAAAAGAAAAGAAATAAGAAAAAAAAAAAAAAAAGAAAAAACTTGCTAAAACAGAAAAGAAAAGAAAAGAAAAAAAACACACTCACTCATTAAAGCGAAAAATTCCACAAGAACCAAAACACATCCATCTTTGTCCGTTGATGACGTCAGGAGACAACACGACGTTAAGTTAATTAAGCAATCAATCAGTGCGGTCGAAATGCACCTCCAAAGGCTTGTCATTAACCGCCCCCCCCCCCGACGCCCACGCCCGCGCCCCCTCCTGCTAAACTTACTCCTTCGTGGGGTTATCGAAGCGTCTCCTGGGGTGCGGTGTCTGTGTCTTCCTTACTCCTTATTCTCTGTTTCTTTCTCTTTGCTTCTTCTTCGATCGTACGCGATTTTCCTTTCTGTTATTTCCATTGGTTATGCCTGTTTTTATGTTCATTTTCTTGTCTATTTGCTTACCTTTCCTACATATCTATCTATCTATGTACTCATCTAGCTATCTATCACCCTTTATCAACCTATCTGTATGTGTATATGTCTATATGTACGTATGTATGTATGCATGCATTTGTGTATGTAAATAAGTATTTATCTATCTCTCCATCTATATCTCTATTTACCCATCTGCCCATCCATCTATTGGTCTATCTATCTACCAATCAATATATATGTTTGTCTATCTATCTATCTATCAGTCTCTTCACCCTTCCATCTGTTTATCTACCTACCTACCTATCTATTTGTTTATTTATCTATCTATCTGTCTGTATAGCTATCCATCTACCTACTTACCAATATATCTACCTCTCTATATATATCTCCTAATCTCTTCACCTATCTGTCTATTCATCCAATATGTTTATCCTCCAACTATTACCCGATTCCTGGTTCTCTGGCCAATCTGCCTCATTCTACACAATTTCTCGAAAAGAGGGGAAACTCGGACGACTCCCCCCCCCCCCCCCACCCCCCTCTCCCTTTCCCCATCGCGCAGTCCAAATTGGTCAGCGCAAACTTTTCCTTACAGTAAGTAGCATGGTGGCCCTCCAGTCCTCACCACGGGGGGGAGGGGGGGGATACATTACCTCATCAACTCCATATGAGGTCGGACCGCATATCATTACTTCGTGTCTTCCTCTCCCTTTCTCCTTTCTCGTATTCTCTTTCTTACTTCCTCTCCTCTTCCGCCCCTTTCGTTCTTCTGTGTTCTATTTCTCTTGCGTTTACTCTTTATATCATCCTATTCTTAGAACTCCCCTTTTCTCATATTGCTTAGTCATTATATCTTATTGTCTCTTTCTTGTGTTTCCGCCCTTTCTCTTTTTTTTTCTTCTCTTCTTTCTTCCTTCCTACTCTTAACTCTCTGTTTTCCTTATTCCCTTTCTCTCTTCCCTTTTCCTTTGTCGTTTTCTTATACCTCACCTTTCCCCTCTTTCCCCTTTGTTTCGCCCTCACCACCTTCTCATCCTACCCTAATTCCCTTTCTCCCTCCCCTCCTCTATCCCCCTATATCTTCCCTCTTCCCCTTCTCCCTTCCATAATTCCCTTCTCCCTTCCCTAATTCCCTTCCACCTTCCCTTCACCCTTCCTTCCATCTTTTTCCTCCCTCCTTCCCCATCCCACTCCTCCTCCCCTCTCACCCCTCCCCTCCCCTCATCCCCTCCTCCTCCGTCCTACCCGTCGTCTACCCCTCCCCACTCCATTCCCTCTCACCCCTCCCACTCCCCCCGCCCCCACCCCGGCCTCCCAACACGATGTCCTAAGAGGTTAGCCAAGACTTCGTTAAAGTTAATATCCTAATCGCAAAGACACAAACAAGACGATCGCCTGACTTCATTTTACTCGATGTCTGAGATGCTAACCACGACTTGCAGCTGAGGAGAGAGCGAGGCAAATTTGAGAGACGAGGAGAGAGAGCTTAGGTGACGGTCGGTCCATGCGTTGGTGTTATTAAATGGTAATGATGATGGGGATAGAATGATGTTTGTGGTGATGATGATATAAGGATAATGATGATAATAGTAATGATAATAATACTAGTAATAATGATAATAATACTAGTAATAATAATAATAATAATAATAATAATATAATACAAGTAATAATGATAATAATAATAATGATGATAATGATAATGCAATAATATAATAATAATGATTATTATGATAATAACAATAACAATAATTATGATAATAAAAATGATAATGATAATAAGAATGAGAATAACAATAATAAGACACATAATAGCAATAAACCGGACGATTATAATTATAATGAAAATGATGATAATAATAATAGTAATAATGTAAATAATGATAAATACAAAAATGGCTTCGTGCAATTAATTCTATACAGCGGGAAACTTAAGTGTAAGCATGAGTGTATACATCTGTCATCATAGTTGGATTTCCCACTGGTGTATAGGGATTTCGCAATAGATTTATGAAAAGTAAAGGCAATGGTATTAATGGTAATCCCCAAAAATCAACCAGCCACCTACCGAGTCTTCAAAATGCAATTACAAGTAACCATTATTATTATTATTATTATTATCATTATCATTATCATTATCATTATCATTATCATTATCATTATCATTATCATTATCATTCATAATCATAATCATCATAATCATAATCATAATTAAATCATAATCATAATCATAATCATAATCATAATCATAATCATAATATAATCATAATCATAATCATAATCATAATCATAATCATAATCATAATCATTATCATTATCATTATCATTATCATTATCATTATCATTATCATTATCATTATTATTATTATCATTACAGTTTTATTCATATTGTTATTGTTATTTTCATCAGTATTATTATGGTTAGTAGCATTATTTGTAACATAGATTTGCTGTTACTTGTTTGCAGAAAACAAAAAATATAAAAACAATGAATATATATTTAATCAAGTAAAATATATCATGATCATTAAAATTCGCTTTAGAATCTAAGATAACTATTATAAAAATGCAAAATTAATACGGCATATAATTTTTTTTTTATTGAAAAGTCGTTCTGAAAGAGAAAATGGATTTTTATCAATATATTTTGCACATTTTGAACCTGCATTATGGACAGTTATCAGATCTCTTGCTGAATGAGGTTACATAATCGGAAAATCTCTTTCAGTGAAAAATACAAGTGGAATTGAATTCATCAGTCATGGAATTAAAAGATACATGAATAGGGAACATATGCTACGTATTACTGCGGTCCATTTGTTTTCATTAAAGCATACATTCAGAAGAGAAATAAAATGTCTGTCTATATCTATG
>NW_020869813.1:42782-45282 GCF_003789085.1 Penaeus vannamei | reverse complement strand
GGAGGGAGGAATAGGAAGAGGGGAGAAGAGAGAAGGAGGAGGCAGGAGGAACGAGAAACAGAGGGGTTCAGCGACGGTGAGAAGGGAGAAAGAAGGAGAAAGGTAAGTGAGGAGGAGGAGAGGGGGGGGGGATAAGAGGAGGAAAAATGAGGGACAGGAGAGGGGAGGGAACGGGAGAGAGAGTGAGAGAGAACGAGTGTGGTAGGGATAGGTAATAAGAGAATGACTGAATAGCGTTTTATGAGCGGAGTAGGACGGGGGGGTGGGGGGTGGGGTGGGTGAATCAAGATGACCCTAGGAGGGGGTGGGGGTGGGAATGATGGGAGAAGCGGCGTGATAAAGAAAAGTGATAAAGAGAAGAGGAAGTAGCCACAAAGACGAAAAGAGAGAGGAAAGAATGAGAGGAAATGAGGATACGAGAAGGGAGAGAAAGATGATGGCAACCTCAGGTGTAGCTGAGAGACACTAAAAGCGAGAACACGAATCAGTCCCCTCCCCCCGTTTCTCTCTCTCTCTCTCTCTTTCTCTCTCAAAAAAAATGAAAAAATAATAAATAGAAAATGAAATAAAAATAAATAAATAGAAAAAAATAGACAAATAAAAATAAAAACTAAATAAACAAACAAATAAACAAAAAATGCCTGATGTCTGACTGAATATATGTCTAAGAATCCCGAGGCCTCCCAGAAGAAGAATGACCCTCCCCCCCCCAAAAAAAAAGTCTTTTCGCTAGCAGTTCCTACGACGGATTTCAGTCACAGTGAACGATGGTAAAAGTCCAGCCAGGTCTTCGCTCCCCCCCCCCCGGCTATATCAGGGAGTCACACAGGGGGGGAGGGAGGGGGACCTAGGCTATGCTGGTAAGGAACGATTAAGTTGGTGTCATGTTAAAGATAGTGAAAGACAGGTAGATAGAAAGATAGATATATGAATTAATACGTGTGTGTATGTGTGTGTGTGTGTGTGTGTGTGTGTGTGTGTGTGTGTGTGTGTGTGTGTGTGTGCGTATGTGCGTATGTGTGTGTGTATGTGTGTGTGTGTCTGTAGATAGATAAATAGATAATAGATATAAACAGATTAATAGCCAGATGGTTAGATGGATAAATATCAGATAGATGCAAATAAATAGATAAACTGATAGATGGAAGGATCGACAGACACTTGGATAAATGGATAGATGGATAGATAGACATAAACATAGATAGGTAGTTAGACAGATAAATCTTTACTTTGACACCTTAGCTTCTTAGTAAAGATTAATGAGTTAAGAGGCTTGCATCTCATAAGAAGGATGTAACATTGAATATGTTCCCGGTTTAGATAGATAGATAGATAATTAGGTAGACAGATAGATAGATAGATAGTAAGACAGATATGTAGATGTTTAGATAGATAAATAGACAATTAGGTAGACAGATAGATAGATAGATAGTAAGACAGATATGTAGATGTTTAGATAGATAGATAGATAATTAGGTAGACAGATAGATAGATAGATAGTAAGACAGATATGTAGATGTTTAGATAGATAGATAGATATTAGGTAGACAGATAGATAGATAGATAGTAAGACAGATATGTAGATGTTTAGATAGATAGATAGATAATTAGGTAGACAGATAGATAGATAGATAGTAAAGACAGATATGTAGATGTTTAGATAGATAGATAGATAATTAGGTAGACAGATAGATAGATAGATAGTAAGACAGATATGTGTTTAGATAGATAGATTAGATAGGTAGACAGATAGATAGATAGATAGTAAGACAGATATGTTGTTTAGATAGATAGATAGATAATTAGGTAGACAGATAGATAGATAGATAGTAAGACAGATATGTAGATGTTTAGATAGATAGATAGATAATTAGGTAGACAGATAGATAGATAGATAGTAAGACAGATATGTAGATGTTTAGATAGATAGATAGATAATTAGGTACAGATAGATAGATAGATAGTAAGACAGATATGTAGATGTTTAGATAGATAGATAGATAATTAGGTAGACAGATAGATAGATAGATAGTAAGACAGATATGTAGATGTTTTAGATAGATAGATAGATAGGTAGACAGATAGATAGATAGATAGTAAGACAGATATGTAGATGTTTAGATAGATAGATAGATAATTAGGTAGACAGATAGATAGATAGATAGTAAGACAGATATGTAGATATAGATAGATAGATAATTAGGTAGACAGATAGATAGATAGATAGTAAGACAGATATGTGATGTTTAGATAGATAGATAGATAATTAGGTAGACAGATAGATAGATAGATAGTAAGACAGATATGTAGATGTTTAGATAGATAGATAGATAATTAGGTAGACAGATAGATAGATAGATAGTAAGACAGATATGTAGATGTTTAGATAGATAGATAGATAATTAGGTAGACAGATAGATAGATGTAAGACAGATATGTAGATGTTTAGATAGATAGATAGAGACAGATAGATTAGATAGTAAGACAGATATGTATAGAT
>NW_020869813.1:27782-30282 GCF_003789085.1 Penaeus vannamei | reverse complement strand
TCGAAATCCAGTCAGCTTATGGTACAATAATCAATATCAAGATAAGCTGCCTACCAAAATTCCATCAACGGAGTGTGCAATAATCAATAACTGTGCAAGTTTCGAGTGAAATCCTTGCTCTACATACAACAAGTAAGACGATTAAAAAGGGGGTGTGGGAGTGGACACAGGAATCAATCTATCAAAGCAAGCCCTTAAAACGACGGGATAATTATGTTTCAATTATCGATGAGCGTGACCATTATCATAATTAGCTCCAACAACCAGATGATCCACGGAGAGTCATCCATGTGAGTGCATGTCACTGGAAAACAGATGAAAAGGAAGATTGAAAAATTATACTGGGCGATAAGCTGAACTTACATAAAGCTAAGAGAGAGAGAGAGAGAGAGAGAAGAGATTGAGAGAGAGAGAGAGAGAGAGAGAGAGAGAGAGAGAGAGAGAGAGAGAGGAGGGAGGAGAGAAGGAGGAGAGAGAGAGAAGAGAAGAGAGACGAGAGAGAGAAGAGAAGAGAGAGAGACAGATGAGAGAGAGAGAGAGAGGAGAGGAGTGAGAGAGAGAGAGAGAGAGAGACTACTACTTATAATAATAATAAGATCCTCATTGTCACTATCACTGTCATTATCATTATAATCGACATTATCAGTATGATCAACGACATCATAATGTTAATGATAATACAAGCACCACCAAGAAGAACAATACGTGAAAATGAAGAATAACTGTAAATATAACAAGAACCACAATAAGAACCATTATGATCCTCAACAACATCGAAAACAATAACAATGATAATAGCTTTTGAAAAGAAGACACATTAATTTGAAAAGTGACAAGGAATAGCTGGAAATATTTCTTGTTTATGCAACTTATGCAAGACTTTTCTTGGTTGGAAACTTTAGTCATAAGGGATGAATTGCCTTTTGTGTTATAGTATGTTTGCCAGTTTTGTCATAGAGAGAAATAAAAAAATACGTCTCATAGATTTGGCTTGAATGATATTAACAAACACAAAACACACACACACCACACACACACACACACACACCACACACACACACACACAACACACACACCCACACACACACACACACACACACACACACACACACACACACACACGCACACAAACATACAAATATAAAACACATGTATGTACATGTATAAAGCAAAGTCAAAGCAGTAAACAGTAGTTTATTTTGAAATAAATGAAAATTCTTTATACGTTTCAAGTAACATATGACCATCATCACTGATAAATAACTGAAAATAACAAGATAATATTAGATTCACATATCACACATGAACAATTTAATCAATCGGCCAATAACATAGTCATTAAATTAATACATAATGAAAGAGGATAATGAGTTTTGACATTGCAATATATAAATAATTATTTAAATCATGAATTCCAATTTATATCATTAACAGATTTAAGTCAATCAACAAATTCACTTTCGACAAATGTAGAAAAGGTGTGAATGAGAATGTATAACTTCACAGTATAAGAGATGTATATGGCATGCTTAAACCACATCTCTGTCAGAAATTATATCTTTACAGTGCAGATGTATTTGACCGGTTTCGATTCGATATATCTTTTGAGAGAAATATAACATTTACAGTGCAAAGATATATTGGGACCAGTTGAATTTATATCTGCATCGGAAATGTATTTATAACAAGGATCCCATTCGACCCCAAGAGAAGTCTCACTCTATTTCTGGGACCCGTGTTTGTTTCTTCCATTTTTTTTTTTTGCTTAGAATGAGAAATGTTTATCATAGAAAACACAACACTAAACTACCCCAAAAAAAAAAAAAAAAAAAAAAAAAAAAAAAAAAAAAATATATATATATATATATATATATATATATATATATATATATAATATATATATATATATATATATATATAAATATATATATATGCCAATATCGGGAAATATGTTTTCATTACGTCAGGGTCGAATGAGATAATCGAAACCGGTTAAATCCATCTCTTGCACCATGAATATATACATTTTCATCCATAACTTTTCTACATTTGTATAATTCCAAATTAATAAAATGTGAAATACAATACTGAGATTTTCAGCCTATTGTTTTATTTCACAACACTGAATATGACTAATGATTTACATGACTATTGAAATCAAACGAATAGGTTATGTTTAAAAATGATATGTGAAATATATTATCATCACTAGGAACTATGATAACAAATGTTGAAAAGATATAACAGATATTCAAGCCACTTTGCTATGGGCCAGTTCCGCAAGCACATCCCCCTGCAAAATAAAAAATAAACAATAAAAAATCTCCCGTGTATGACGCTTGTACTCAAGCAATAATGAACAAGCACACCATAATAAATACAGGCACCCACACACACACAGCACACATTAAACACGTACATTAGATAATTATTATTATTAAGATATATATATATATATATATATATTATTATATATTATATATATATAATAATATATATA
>NW_020869813.1:17500-27549 GCF_003789085.1 Penaeus vannamei | reverse complement strand
ATATTCTCTCGAGATATCTCTCGTCTCTCTCTCTCTCTCTCTCAATTCTACTTCTCTAGTCTGTCTCTCTGACAATTGATCATTACATTTATGTTTGTGATGAATTATGACTCATGAATTGCATGATATGACTGATAATAAAGGACTACATGATAATGGAAATACTAATGATGATAATGATAATAACAATAAAAAGTATAATAGAACAATAATGATTAATAAAAAAATCTCATATAACAAATAAAAATAGTAATACATAATAATCATAAATAATAATCAATAAATAATAATCATAATAAATGTGATAATTATAATACATATATAAAAAATAATAATGATGATGATGGAGTGCTAATAACAAATAACAATTAATGAAGAGTACCGATAAGATAATCAATGATAAAAGAAATAATGAAAACAGACAATGACAGAATGATGATACATAATTTAATATTATTGATCGATGATCATATTATATGATAATATTATGATGATACACAATGAGTGATAATATCAAGCAAAGGAATTAGATTAACGTTAACATAATTTAAAAGCCGGAGAATAGAGCCTATTCTATCATATCTATACATTTAAGGTGCTCACGGATCATAGAATTTGGTCGATGAACTGGAAATTTTATTCATGTTAAGACTTTATTAGTTGCGTTTGCATTTTTTTCTTACCTTATTTAATTAACAAGAAAAACATATGAGACACACGCTGAGTACTTTACTTATCTACGGTCAATCATAGTGCTTTTTTCATCTCTCTGTCACTCTCTGATCATTAACTAATACTGTTTTTCATAGCTCACATACTGCTTTGGATCACGCCTCACACATCGACTTAATCTTTTTTTTCTCTTTTATATTTTCATTTCAAAAACACGCTTACTGAGGTATCAGCTTAATAAATAATAATTGTGTAAAAGAAAGACAAAGAAAATATTATTTTTGATATAATTAATTTTTAATAATATTAAGATAGAAATGTGATATTTTTATTCTATTACTCGGAATATGTATAATATCTATAATAATAAATATTATAAAATGAAAAAAAGATATATAATTGTAGTAATAAAATGAGTAATACATAAATAAAAAAAAATATAGATACCATAATAAAGTGTTGGATAATATATAATAATATAAATCTCGCATAACTAAATCATGTATATTATTATATATATACTCTAGTAGTTTTACCGTTTTATATTATATAATATATTATACAATCTTATAAAATATATATTTTTACGGATACAATAATACATTATAATTTTGAAGATCGGATAAGATGTCGCAGAACTGCGTCCAAAGTGAGCGGTTCTAGGTCCTATACGGAGAGGATTTATTTATTGCCTATACACCCACCACACCACATCACATGTCACACACAACAACACACACACACACAAATTTGCAATCATCACAACAATATATATATATATTATATATTTATATGACTATTTATGTGTCGATTTATTATATCTTACGATAATACTTCTTTCATATTTTTATACATTACTAATTACAAATATACCCTCCATACACTATACCTCAGTATATTATATACATACGTATAGTATATATATATAATATCATATAGGGTACCTATTTTAATAATATAATAGTTGTATACCCATAGTATAGACATTATATTTATATAACGAACAAACGCTAACACGCACACAACACATATATAAAGACCAACAGCACACGGACCACACAACACACAACAGCACACAAGAAAATATTACTTTACCACGATCATCAACCTTTGCCTGTAGACTTACACATAACACTCACTACACACTTCTAACACACTATAGAGAGAAATCGAGGGAGGGAAGAGAGAGATATAGATTAGAATGGTATTACATACTCACATCTTCCACTACCACGTCTACCACTCAAACACACCCATCCACACAACACACACTCACTACCACTACCATTCATCTCGGCATCCTCGCACATTCTCCCTACAGCACACACACACACCACAACGCACATTCTAATATATACTATTATATTATATATATAGTCTATCTATATAATTATTATATCTCTTCGAGGCTCTACGTAACAAACTTTCTTGAACATCATGAAAGATGAAGAGAGGTCAATTCTCTGCCCCCCATCCCCTCGCGTCCCTCGCCCTCGCCCGCATTTGGTTGTTATAGCACTAAGGGATCTGATCATTTTTCATATCACGGGACCGTTAATCTATGCTGCATGTTCGATGATGTTTTGACATCTTATATATCTGTTATCAATTAATTTCCGATAGAATTGGAAGATTCAGGAATCGTATAAAGGAAAAACTACACAGCGGAACCACATCACAATACACACAGCAACATAGACATACACAGATGCATACAACCAGCACACAACATCACAGATCTATACCACACATTTTACACACACACACAACACACCACACACCACATATGCTGTAGATATTCGTAATGTATAGTATATATCAGATTATATATATATATAGTATATTATACTATATATATATATATATATTTATATATATATACTATATTATATATATATATATAATATATAACATCATATTATATATATATAATATATATAGTGTATATATATATATATATACTATATAATATATATATGTATAATTATATAAAATACATATATATATTTATAATATTATATATATGTATTATATACATATATACTATAATACATAATATATTATATATAATTATATTATATCTACCTATATATATGTTATCTATACAAAACACAACCACTACCAACACACACACACACAAACACCACACACTCATATACATATATATTATATATTATCATCTATATATATATTTACTATTATCATATCTTATTTTTACATATATCATATGTGTGTTGGTGTATGTGTGTGTGTGTGTGTGTTGTTGTGTGTGTGTGGTGTGTGTGTGTGTGTTGTGTGTGTTAGTGTGTGTGTGTACATATATATATATAATATTATATATATAAGTAAGTATATATATATATAATACTTATATACTGTATAATTATATATAATATATATATAGTACCTATACTATCATATCATATATATACTTACTAACTATCTATAGTATTATACTCATATTAATATACTACTATAATATTAGGTATATATATATATCTACCTTATGCTACTTATACTACTATTCTCTCTTCCATTATATCATATATCATATATGCACATATATGCTATTATAAATGTACTTATATCATACCATATATATATATATATATATATATAGTATATATATATCATACTATACATGATTACTATATATACCTGATATTAACTATATAATTATATAAATAGTATATCTCATACCTCATTCTGTATATTCACTGTGTCAAGTATTATATATATTAATATATATATATTATAAACCTATATACTATATATCATATATATATATCTTGTGTTTGTATATTATATATATAGTATATATATATATTAATAATATATATATATACTATTATTATATATAATCTATATTATTGCTATATATCTACTATACATTATTTATATGTACTATATATCATATCTATATTAAATTATTATATATAACATATATATACTATATATAATATACTATATTCTATATATAACTATAAATAATTATATATATTAATGTATACTATATATGTATAATATATCAAACACACACACCACACACACACAAACACACACACACACACGAGTTACTGCCACACACACACATTCACATCGTTACCCTTCACACACAACCAACACACAACACACATCCTTCTCACACACAACACACACATATATACATATACTATTATTATACGTATTATATTTCATAGTTACTAATGATAATATCTACTTATATATATTACTCTATATATTAGTATACCTATCTCCTATATATCTATTATTAATAATATTCGTATATAAATAACGTGATTACATTACTAACTGTATTTATATTATTATTCACTTACTATCTGTTAATGTAACTATATTATATATATAATATCTACTATTTATATACTATTCATTATATTATTATATAACATATATACATATATATATATTATATATATATATATATATATATATATATATATATATATATATATATATATATATAATATATATATATTTATATATATAATATATTATATATTATAATATGTATATATATATATATTGTATGTACGTATATATATTTTTTTCACACATAGACACACATCACAAACTCACATTTCATAATACTCCTTTATTTCTTGTTTCATCCGAATTCCTGAAGACCTTTTCCGCCCAACAACGAAGGAAAGCGTAAAGGGAAAAAACAGAAGAAATGCGGCAGCACCTTAGACGAGGCTAATTTCTCCGCCACCCGAGTCGTGGTGAGACAATTTAATTGGCCCAGACCGTGTTTAGTTCACTAACAAGTGACCAATTAGATTTTTCACCCGAGAGGATTCTTTCGGAGAGTTTCCCCTTTTTTTCGTCGAAATTCATATTTGGAGGAAAATGTCTTCTGTTTTTTTTTTTTTTTTTTTTTTTTTTTTTTTGTTCTTTTTCTTTAAATGTCTTGAATTCTTGGAGGGAAAATCAAGGTCGTTAACTTTTCTTTCATATTTTCTTTTATTCATTTTTCCTTTTTCTTTTTCTTTGATTTTTTTGGAAATGATGTGTATGGTTTAATAACTAAAATTCACTCACATATATGTGTGTGTATGTGTGTATATATATAATATAATATATATATATTATATATATATATATATATATATTATATAATAATAATAATATATATATATAATACATTATACATATATATGTATATATATATATATATATATATGTATATTATATATATAATATTTATATATATATATATGTATATTATATATATATATATAATATATATTATATATATATATAGTATATATATATATATATATAATTATAATATATATTATATATATATATATTATATATATTATATATTATATAATAATATATTATATATATATGTATATATGTATATGATGTAATATATATATATATATATATTATATATATATAATATATATATTATAATATATTATATGTATATATATATATATATATATATATATATATATAATATATATATATATATATATATATATTACATAAATATATATAATGATATAATATATATTGTATATATATCATATAGTATATATATATATATATATATATTATATATATATATACTAGTATATACATATACATAATATATATATATATACGTATATACTTTATACTTATATCATATATTTTACTATTATACTATATATATATATATATATATATTTTATATATATACTATATTATATATATACAATTATATATATATATATATATATATTATATATGTATGTATATATGTATTATTATGTTATATATATATATAATATATATAGTATAATATATATATATAATATGTAAATGTCTATATATATATATATTTGTATATATATATATATCTATATATATATATATATATATATATTAATGTATATATTATTTATACCATTATATATTGTATGTATGGTATAGTATGCATGTATGTATGTATGATGTATGATGTTGATGTATGTGTATGTATGTTGTAACGATGTATGTATGTATGTTTGTTTGTTATGTGTGTGTGTTGTCAATGAATATGAAGAAGCATATAACAGCAATACAAATTTACTGCATGTTATGTCTGCCCCATATACATACGTGTGTATGCCTCTCCCATCCAGGTATTTCTGGAAAACACTTTCAAATGAATTTAACATCTGTTGCCCGACGATGTAGACTAAACTCACAACGAAAGAAAAACGACACGGAATTTTAACAGATCGCGGGAATATTTTTCTTTGTCATAAAACGTACGTTGGTCAGAACGATGTAAAGGGAAGATATTACAGAACATATTTTAAAGGCAATGTACGAGAGGATAATATTCATGACATTTTGAAAGAACAACAGGTATTGCAGGCATGTATAATGTATATACATATATACACACGCACACACTAATATTAGATAATAGATAGATAGATATAGAGAGAGAGGAGAGAGGAAGAGAAGAAGAGAGAGAGAGATGAGAGAAGAGAAGAGAAGGAGTGAGAGAGAAGAGAGAGAGATGAGAGAGAGCGAGAGAGAGGAGAGAGATAGTCCATGGGGGCTAATAAGATAGATAGACAATAGATATAATAATGGGTAGATAGATAGATAGATGCATAGTTAGACAAATAGATGGATAGATAGGTAGGTAGATAGACAGACAGATGGATAGATAGGTAGGTAGACCAGAGAATATATGAGTAAGATAGGTAGGTAGATAGAGATATACTCGGAGAGAGACGGACACAGAGAGAGTTGACAGAGACACAGACAAGAGACATGGCAGAAACAGAGAGAGAAGAGATAAAGAGAGACAGGGGAGAGGAAGAAAGAAGAAAGAACATGAGGGAGATATAAGAGAGACAGAGGGAGAGGAAGAAAGAGAAGAGAGAAGAAGAGATAAAGAGAGACAGAGGGGAAGAGAGAAGAAGAGAAAGAGACAGAGAGATAAAAGAGAAAGACGAGAGAGATAAGAGAGAACAAGACAGACAAAGAGACAGAAACAAAAACAGAGAAAAAAATCTTAAAAAATAAAAAAAGAAAAGAAAGAAAAAAAAAAAAAAAAAACAAATAAAAGGGAAATGAACAAAGATAGAGAAATTGTTTTCATTATTGACGCTCTGGACGCGGGAGGAAGTTACGAAGTGGTTTGATGTTGGCTTTTGTTTACCATGAAATTGGTTTTGAGTTTTACTTCATCGCCGCTGAATGACGGGATGAAAATAGTCTAGGGCAAAAAAAAAAAAAAAAAAGAAAAAAAAAAAAAAAAAAAAAGGTTTTTCTTTTTCTTTTTTTTTCTTTTTTTTTTCGTTTGTTGGAGTTTAAGTAAGAAGAGGCGATCGTTTTATATGTGTTTTGTGTTTTTTCTTCATAATTAGATGCACTTAGGAAATGAAATAAAGAAAAGAATTAGCTATAAGAAAGCGATATTTCCCGATGTATTATTTATGTAATCTCGTATTAGCAAATAGAAGATGGGATTAAATAGAAAAACTTGTGATAGGTAGATAATCGGGACAATATACATAGCGATAATCCATGTAAGAGAATAATAAACATGAAGAGAAATGAAAGAGAAGTATAGAGAAAATTATCAAAAAAAAAAAAAAGGATGATAAAAGTGCATAGATTGATGAAAGAGTAAGTCATCAAAGTTAAATAAAACGAACAAGTAAACGCAAAATTAAACATGCAACTAAACAGAAACACACTAAACTCCATGGAATAAATAAGCGAACGAAAAACAAAAAAAAAAAACAAAAAAACAAAAGACGAATTAATGGAATAAACACACCAGCGTTATTTACTTCCCCGCGAGCACGTTTTCACTCACCGGACTTTCTGGTCACATATTCGGAAAGGCAAAGAGAGAACACGGGAGTTTGTTTTGGTTCATAAAAAAGCGGACAAACAAAGAAAAAAAAAAAAAAATCAGTGGCGCAGATTGAATTTTCAACGGAACCTTTAAAACTGAGAGCACAAATACTCAAGCTAACATTCCGGTTTCTAGTGGTTTTTCTCGTGTGTTTCGCTGTTGTTGTATATGACACTGTATATGCTTAAAAAAATACATATAACTGTTATAAGTTCGTTGTATAGCGATGTATAAAATGCAAATAATGATTATGCAGATATGATCGAGGAAGAGCGGGGGAAACAAGTTAGTCTGTCAGATCGTAAGCTAACGAAAATGGATATATGTGTGTTATATGAGAGAGAAAATGCGGGTCATGCCTCAGAGGATGAGAGGAGTAATAAATAGTAATATCTCGGCGGCGAGAGAGGAGGCCGAGCTATAGGATGAGAAAGGGAGGAAGGAGGGGAACTCAGGAGGAGGGAGGTTCGCGAGGTGAGGCGAGGTCTACTACATATCGGTCGATACAAGGGACGCGGGCAGGGAAGGGAGGAAGCGAGGGAGCGGAAGGAAGGAAGGGAAGTGGGAACGGAAACGGGGAAGCGGAACGGGGAGGAATGGGAAAGGGGAAGGGAAGGGAAAGGGAAGGCGGAACGGGAGGGAAGGAAAGGAAGGGAAGAGGGAAGTAGGGAGGAGAAGGAGGGTAGGGAGGGAAGGACGACACGTTGCCGACGAGAGAGAGAGAGATGAGAGAAGAGACGACCGCGACAGAGAGGAGGACTGAGAGAGAGACCGAGAGAGAGAGACGAAGAGATGAGCAGAAAAGACGAGAGAATTGACGTATATATGTGCCATTTATCTCTTTTTAAGTTCGTGTACAGTATGTATTTAAATGCAATAGATTATGCAGACTATCATGCGAGGAGAGGCGAGAGACAGCGTTATCATTAGAGGACGAGAATATTAGAGATGGAGAGGGGAAAGGGAGGGATTGGGAGGAATGAAGGAAGGGAAGGAGGGAGGGGGGAAAAGAGGGAAAGGGCAGGGAAGGGAGGGACGAGTGTTGGGATCGCATGGAAGGAGGGGTCTGAGAGGGTTAGCCGAAGTTGTCCGAGAGAGGGAGGAGCGCGAAGGACAAGACCTAACCTTGCTGAAGAGAGTGGACAGCTGGCAAACAGGGAGTGGAGGGAGGTAGGGCAGGGGGAGAGGAGGGGGGGGGGGCCGTGGGAAAGGAGGCGGGCGGGGCGGTGAAGTGGTGGTGGTTATAATAGCGGGAATTAGGAGGGAGAGAGTATACGCGTTCAGAGGGTTACGTGACCGTGTTGAAAGGTGGTTATTCGACTATTTTAGTCTTTTCTTCTTGGGTTATTCCTCGTCCCGTTTTCATATTTTGCTCTTCCATTTGACTCATTTTTCCAATCCTTTCAACCTATGGACAGATGAGAAAGAGAGATGAACGAGAGATTGTCTGCAGATCGAACGAGCGTACGGTACCCGTCGACCTTCGTTGAGGAGACCATGTCGATGAGAACACTTTTATTATGTTGTATCTATCTCGTTATTTTCTTTCCCTTCTCTTCTGTCTTAATTAAAGAATAATGATAATAAGTAATATGAACGATAATGCTGTTGCTGTTGGGGGATGCGATAATAATCATAATAATAATATAATGGTACTGGACATCATAATTACTTACGGTAATACAACGTTTACATTACTCTTTCTACAACACATTCCATTAGTCAGGAGTGCCTGATCTTCATGAAACTGAATATTCTCAATTCCAGAGATGACGGAGAGAGAGAGACGAGAGAGAGAGAGAGAAGAGGAGAGGAGAGAGAGAACAGACGGAGACTAGAGAGGAGAGAGAGGAGGCAGAGATGAGAGAGAGAGAGAGAGAGAGATGCATATATATGTTCATTCATCCCTTCTTTCCATTTTCTTTCTCTCTCTCTTTCTCTCTCTCAAATTTTCTCTTGTTCCTCCAACTCCCCCCCCCTCTCCCTTCCCTCTCTCCTACCCCTCCATCTCTCTCCTTCCTTTTTCTATCTCTCCTCCTATCTCTCCCTACTCTCTTCTCTCTCCCTATCCCTCGCCTCCCTCTCCTCTCCCTCTCCTCTCTCTCCCTCCCTCCTTCCCTCCCTCCTCTCCCTTCCCCTCCCTCCCCTCCCTCCCTCCCTCCTTCTCTCTCTCTCTCTCTTCCTCTCTCTCTCTCTCTCTCTCTCTCTCTCTCTCTCTCTCTCTCCCCCCCCTCTCTCTCTTCTCTCTCTCTCTCTCTCTCTCTCTCTCTCTCTCTCTCTCTCTCTCTCTCTCTCTCTCTCTCTCTCTCCCCCCTCTCCCTCTCTCTCTCTCTCTCTCTCTCTCTCTCTCTCTCTCTCTTCTCTCTTCTCTCTCTCTCTCTCTCTCTCTCTCTCTCTCTCTCTCTCTCCTCTCCTCTTCTCTCTCTCTCTCTTCTCTTCCCTCCTCTCCCTCTCTCTCTCTCTCTCTTCTCTCCCCTCCCTCCCTCTCCCTCCC
>NW_020869812.1:115000-116914 GCF_003789085.1 Penaeus vannamei | reverse complement strand
TCCCGCCTACTCGAGCACCTTGAGATAAACACAGTGATGATTATCACACGAGGTAATAGACGCCCACTGACGATTCCTTAAGTCACATCACGCATCCATCTGAGTCACATCATCACATCATTCAATTAACATCGTCGTCTCTCAGAGCTCATTGTCACCTGGTATTAAACATTTTTTTCATTGATATAACAGTTATATAAAATGTTGTATTAGAGCAATAACAAAAACTGGTGCTTTATATAGTATAGTGATTACATTAAATGACATTTACGAGTAAAAGTGCCTCTCTTTTCCATTCCAAGATCAACTAGTTATGGAATTTCATGATCAATATGATTATTCATACTATCATTCACCTAAAAATCAAGATAAAGAAGACCAGTCAATCAAATCGAATATAGCATATATCCAATCGTCAAAATCAGTCATCAAATTTCATCATTCGCTTTCTCCTCTTTTACACCTCCTCCTCACTCTTCCTAAATCATCACACCAACCATACCACCATCATATCCGGCCATCATCCGACCAACCACCAAACATTGCATCATCTATCATCATCATCAATCATCATCATCAGCCATCATCACAAACATCACCACCTCATCATCCCTCATCATCACCACTATCCCCCCTCCTCCTCATCATCAATCCTATATCATCATCCCTATCGTCATCATCACCATTATTATCCTCCTTGTTTTGAATATCATGTTTACCCATCCAGGTATCCATACATTTATCTTAACCTACATCTGTTTCGCTTTTGAGTCTATCCCTCCGACACCTTTCATCTACGTGGGAGTTCTTTGACCCCCGAACCCTTCTGATATCACACACACACACACACACACACACACACACACACACACACACACACACACGCACACACACACACACACACGCACACACACACACACACACACACACACACACACACACACACACACACGCACGCACACACACACACACACGTACATAATCACGCATATACACACACGCATACATACGTGTGTGTGTGTGTGTGTGTGCTTATGAATATGTGTATAAGCAGATGGCTTTCGAATGTTTGACAGATGTTCGGTGAATGTTTTTGTGTCTAACGTCGAATGTTCACATTGAACGTTAGTGAACAACTGTTTACCACAAAAAAAGTTCACGGTTTGCAAGCATGTTTTCTGTTTTCCTCACTTTCAAGACGAATTCGGTTCTTGAAAACGTTTTTTTTTTTCTAGTAGCCATATTACCCGAATTTTGTCTGAACGTCGATCCAACGTCTGCTCATTTGGCAATCCGTCCGTCTTTATCGCGTCGATTTTTTTTCTTTTTTTTACTTTAAGCGAAGCAAAAGTAGGCACATATTCCATTTGCTTTTTTTTTTTTAGACCCCCTATACAATTTCCACTGAACGTATAATTAATCCGTCTGGTTTCAGCACTACAATTGCGTTGAATATGTATTTACGATTGGCGATCGTATTTCCGAATTTTGACGAAGGTACCGATGCGTTACACATTACACACTCGCCTCTTCGCCTGGCATAGTCTCCAAGCAGGCATGTCCACGGAGCTCCGATTGTTGCAGGCGCTCTGGCTGCTACAGTTAGCCTTCTGCCGAGCATGGAATGTTATTCTATTTATTTTGAGATTTAAAAATATATTTTTTCTTATAATTTTAATGAATATATATTAATGAATGGGAAAACCTCCTTTTCCAGGTCATAATATTCACAAAAAGATTGAATTATTATTCATAGCTTACGGCCGCTGCCGAAGCAGAGACCAAGGCTCGAGTTTTACGGAAATTCGTCTGCTAAACGGAAACAAAAGCCGACCGACGGATGATAAAGTCAATAAATTTTTTTCCATAGGTAGTATTTTGGTAAAGTTATGACTACGTATGGCTTAATGCGAA
>NW_020869812.1:97500-102500 GCF_003789085.1 Penaeus vannamei | reverse complement strand
AACTCCTGATATATAATTAGATATGGATTGTAAGATTTTATACACTTTGTCAATGTATAAAATTGAGAGATCCCGGAGATTTGTAGTCAGAACAACTTTTTATGCTTTGTGATATTTGAACTTATCATTTGTGTTAGTGGGAATGTCAGCCGATAGCTTATATAAATAAATGAGATGCCAATATGACGTTGTAAAAACTGTGACATTCGCGTCTTACATTAAGAATACCAAAACACACGTTTACTTAATAATGTATAAAAAATTAGATTAAAACTGTCAGTGTGATTGTAATTTTATCCCTATACATTGAATGTAGCCAGACGTTAGGGGGTCAGGAAAAGGACTAAAAGGAGGTCCTGATCTGCGAAGTAAGTAATGAGCCATATTTTACTTAGCATTTTCGTTGGGAAGAATGACGGTATGATTCGTGTTTACTTAAGTTGAATTTACAATTAGTTTTGGGTATTGCAACTTACCTTCAATGGTCTCTTCCAATGGGTGAGCATGAAGGTTTCGTCTTTCTTTCCGGTCTGCATGACGTGAGGGACAACAAATACACCCACCTCCCCTCTTCTTCTTTCATCTACTCCTCCTCCTTTTCCACCTCTTCCTCCTTCTCCACCTCCTCCTCCTTCTCTTACTCCTCCTATTCTTCTTTCTCCTCTTCTCATTGCCTTGTGTGGTACGAGCCATCACCTCAGTATTCAAAACATTTTAGTCTTGAACATTGAGCGTTTCGTAATACTGTTTACCAGGATACTTCCGTGTTGCTAAAACATGCACACAGTATATATTAAGACTTCAAATGTTATCATATTTACTATGTGCTTATGTAAAGATTTGAAATTTCGATAACTCAGGTTTGATTTGTTAAATTAATATCATAATCAAAGATTCGGATGCGGGTAACAACAAATTGGTTTACCTTTATTTAACTTACGCGAAGTAGAGTTGAGGAAAAAAAAAAAACTACAGCTGAATAGGCAGCATTATCTTAGTCCCCAAATGTATCCTTTTGATTTTTTTTCTTAATATCTGAAATTCATTTCTTGTTGCTTAGTTATCAGATCTAGCTATGCAATTCTTTGATAACAAGCAAAGGATAAATAAGGTAAAGAAGCATTCATAAAATAGCTATTCAAGGTAAGTATTTCGTTTATACAACGTTCATAGCTTCATCGCTTTCTCAGTTTTAAAACGTAAAAGGAAAGGTGATAACTGTCCTTTGTTTTCAAGAATGGGAATAATTCTACTATATAGGCATTCATCCGTGTATCTTTCTATTAATCTATCTATACATGGATTTGTGCACTTGCTCCCAATTCCATTCACTTAATTGTATTTACCTCCCCTGCACCACAGCCTCTCCCTTTCTCTATGAAAACAGTTCCACCCATATAAGCGAGAGTAAACAAGTAATCCTGACTTTTTCATGGAAAATAATTGAACCCAGCCCTCGAGGAAAAGTTTTGATTTGATTACACCTTTTTGCAGAACTTTAATCCACGAATAATAAAACAATACTGGCCCGTGCATGGTAGAGGAGGGCTTAGTGCAGTCGGTCTGGGAAACATTAAACGATCTTTCCTTGGGCGAAGGGGGGGGGGTTGTAATGTTATTGGTATTGGTATTATTTGTTGTTATTTGGTATTATTTGTGTGTGTGTGTGTGTGGGTGTGTGTGTGTGTGTGTGTGTGAGTGTGAGTGAGTGTGTGTGTGTGTGTGTGTGTGTGTTGAGTGAGTGTGAGTGAGTGAGTGTGTGTGTGTGTGTGTGTGACTGTGTGTGTGTGTGTGTGTGTGTGTGTGTGTGTGTGTGTGTGTGTGTGTGTGTGTGTGTGTGGTGTGTGTGAGAGAGAGAGAGAGAGAGAGAGAGAGAAAATGGCATTATACATGATAGTTTTGATGAGATGGTTCTTACACAAAAAGCACATGCTGCATAAAGAGCACAACTCTTAAGCTAATTCAGTATCCCGCAATATCTCTCTTTATCTCGCAATCCAAAGACATTCTCAAAAACCCTAATCACCTCGAAGGAAAGACGCAAATGCTCCTCAGATGAAAACTAAGACGCCAGAGAGAGAGTTGCGGAAGCCCAAGGCAGGTTCAGATCCTCTTTTCAGCGAAGGAAAGAGACTCTAATTCTACTAAACTGCTTGAATAGATAGTTTTTCTTTTTGTTCTTTTCCCCCCCTCTCCATCTGCCTTCATTTATTTTCAAAGTCGATCTCCTCCTCTTACTCGCCTCTCAAAAAACACAAAGAAACAATACCGCAGCGAAGTTTGCCGGCCTAGTAATAACCTAAGGCAAAGCTGACGTTCATTATAGACCCAACTTTGAGGATTTTACGTCTCTTCGCCAAACGACAAGAACCGATTGCTCGAGGGAAGGCGGTTTCATGCTACCCGCTCCTTGTTGGGTTTGGGACTTACTCTCTTGTATAAATAATGGAGTAATTTAATTCAACACGGGCTTCAAAAATCGCTTGTTGGCTCGGGTGTTTTGGATCAAGTCCGCCACACACATACACTCGAACACAGACAGGTACGCGGGCAAGTACACAGATGTGCAGACACATGAATGTAAATGGAAAAGTATATGGAGCTGATACACACACACACACACACACACACACACACACAACACACACACACACACACACACACACACACACACACACACACACACACACACACACACACACGTCAAGATCAATCACGAATTTGCCACTGACTTTTAACAGACATTAATCCTTTACATTAAGAACAAACCTCTCATATAAATTGCGTTTAAGCTTCAGTGCGTTCGTTCTCACATAGTCGGTGAAAATCAGCATCGTTTTAAACTTTTTCCTCGGAGTCACTGCCTCTCCATCCCCAACCACAATCCTTCCCAAAAAAAGAGAGAGGGAGAGGGGAGGGAGCGAGGGAGAGGAGAAGGAGAGGGCGAGGAAGAAGGTAAGGGGGAGGAGAGGGAGAGAAGGAGAAGGAGAGGTAGAGAGAGGGAGAAGGAGAGGGCAAAGGCAAGGTGAAAGAGAGGGAGAGAGAGAAGGGGGAGAAGGAGAGGGAGAGAGGAGAGGGATAGAGAAGGAGAGGGAAGAGAAAGAGAGAGAGAGAGAAGAGAGAGAGAGAGAGAGAGAGAGAGAGAGAGAGAGAGAGAGAGAGAGAGAGAGAGAGAGGAGAGAGAGAGAGAGAGAGAGAGAGAGAGAGAGAGAGAGAGAGGAGAGGAGGGAGGGAGGGAGGGAGGGGAGAGAGAGGAGAGAGAGAGAGAAAAGGGGGGTGGGAGACAGATAGACAGACAGGCACACACATATATAGGGAAACAGACAAATAACAAACACATACATACAGACAGTGAAAGCGAACGAGCAACAGCGAAAGAGAGAGAGAGAGAGAGAGAGAGAGAGAGAGAGAGAGAGAGAGAGAGAGAGAGAGAGAGAGAGAGAGAGAGAAGAGAAGAAGTAAGAAGAAAAAGAAGTTTGCAAAGATCCGAATTAATTTCTTCCCCAGACTCGAAGTTCAGCCAAGAAACTAATTCCAGGGACCATCTCTGCGCATCTTTTAAAGGGGTCTAGCGTTTGTCTGGTCCGTGATTATCCATTCATACCTGCTAATTGCCTTCTTTGGCCAGCGCACGCAGCGGAAACTCACCGATCGTCTAACATGAACTTTGGAGAGGACGAATTTTTGGCCAAGACAAACTGAATCCGGCGAGTTTTAAAGGGGCGTGTTTATCTTTTTTTTTTTTTTTTTTTTTTTGAGGGGAGGGGGGGAGCGTTGATTTTTTTTTTTTTTGGTTTTGTTTACTTTCTCCTCCCCCCCCCCCCTCTCTCTCTCTTTAGTTTCTGAAGTCGTGTTTATCTAAACTTTTGCTGAGTATAAACATTTCTGCTCATGCATGAAAACAATGTGAAAGTCTGAAAGGTAAATACTTTGTTGTTGTTCTTGGTACTGTGGTTATTATTTCTAGTGGTAGTAGTAGTAGCAATAGTAAGAGTAACAGTTGTAGAATATATGTGTGGGTGTGTGTATTACACACACACACACACACACATATATAATATATATATATATATATATATATATATATATATATATATATATATATATATATATATATATATATATATATAATATACATACATCTTTTCTCTCTCTATATATGTGTGTGTGTGTGTGTGTGTGTGTGTGTGTGTGTGTGTGTGTGTGTGTGTGTGTGTGTGTGTGTGTGTGTGTGTGTGTGTGTGTGTGTGTGTGTGTGTGTGTGTGTGTGTATAACTGAGGATATATAACTTGGCTGAGGAATGTGATTTGAGTCACAAGAACGGAGTGATTGCACGCCCCTGGACCAATGTGAAATATCTTACATCTCCTCCACATTGTTGGGTTCCTGGGCAAGCCAAATAATTTGATTGTTTTTGGAAAACATAATTATGATACTATATACATGTATAACGTATAATATATATATGTGTGCGTTTGTAGGTATGTGGGTGTGTGTATTTCTGTGTGTATGTTTCGGTATGTGTATGCAAAATTTTCTTTATGTCTATTTGAATTTCCTTTTCTCTCCTACTTACTCTTTAGTTTAGCTTCATTACTATTATCTTCATCATAATAATCACCATTATTATCATTATTATTATCATTATCTTCCTCATTATTACCACCATTGCGCCCTTCCATTCCCTCTCATCCTTTGTTCCTCTCTCTTGATCCTGTTCTCCGCCTGATTCATCCTCCATCCTCCATCCTCCACCTTCCTCGAGTCGTGAATCATTGTTAACTTTGCCATAAATTCAGGAGGAGTCGACCGGTGATAAATCAGAGTGTGTTTTCATCCAGTGAATCAAGGAGGAAGGAGCAACACGGGGTCTGTTCACCACGGGGGGGTGGGGTGGGAGGGGTGAGGAACGAGTGGGGGGAGGAGGAGGAAGATGAGGAGGAGGTTCTTACAGCTGGAGGGGGAACGGAAGGGGGGTTCTTCTCATGGGTGAACTATC
>NW_020869812.1:60000-62500 GCF_003789085.1 Penaeus vannamei | reverse complement strand
AAAAAGAAAACCTCATTAAAGAAGCTCATAACACACACACACAAAAGATAACAATAATGATAATAATAAAGTCATACGAAAATAAACATTGTAAATACAATACCAAGGAAGTGACGGGAAAAAAGAGAGTGAAATGTACATAAGAGAAAGGAATAAACAACGAAGGAATAACAAGAAAAAAAGTAAAACAATGACAGCAACGAACATGTAATAATGCAATAATTAAGCTAATCATTATCTTCCTGACATTCACTAATCACGGATATTTCGTAATTAGCGCAGATTACACGTTAATTATCATTATTCCCTTCTCATTTCACCATAGATAACGATGCCATGATAATCATTTCCTATAACAGACGGAGGTTCAACATGGCGATAATTTGTAACTAGATAATTAGTGACTGACTAATGACATTGATGGACTAAGAGTATTTGTCTAAGGAATTGTAAGGAAGGATCTTGTATATCCTGATTGCAATTGTTAGGTTGCAATAAGAGTGATAATGAGGATCTTGCTGGCCTCATGATGGCGTTGAATATGAGGAGAAGGAGGATGTTGAGAATGATGAGGTTGACGATGAGGATGATGTGGATGATGATGATGATAAGGAGGAGGAAGATTGGTGATGATGAGGATGTGGATGATGGTGATGATGATGATGGGGATAATGATGAATATGATGATAATGAAAATGATGATAATAATAATGATAATAATAATTGTAACAATTATGATAACAACAATGGTTATTGTTACTAATACTATTATTAACACATATTTACATATGTGTGTATGCTCCCCCCTTCTCTCTCTCTCTCTTCCCCCCTCCCTCTCCCTCCTCTCGCATCCGTCCTTCCTCTCCCCCCCCCTCTCTCTTCTCTGCTCTTACTCTCTCTCTCTCTCTCTTCTCTCTCTCTCTCTCTCTCTCATCTCTCGCCTCTCTCTCTCTCTCGTCTCGTCTCTGTCTTTCTCTCTCATTGGTCTCTCCTCTTTCTCTCCTTTCTCTTCTTCTTCTCTTCCTTCGATCTTCTCTGCTCTCTCTGAGTCTCTCTCTCATTCTCTCTCTCTCTCTCTCTCTCTCTCGTCTCTCTCCTCTCTCTCCTCTGCTCTCTCATCTCCTCTCTCTCTCTCTCTCTCCTCTTCTCTCTCCCTCCCCGTCCCTCTCCTTCTCCTCTAAAATATCCCTCCCCCCCCTACCTCTCCTCTCTCCTCTCCTCCTCCTTTCGGCCTCCCCCCCCGCTTCTTCTCTCTGGCTCTCTCTCTAAAAATAAAAAAAATAAATAAGATAAAATAAAGCGCTATAGAGATTATGGGAAGAAAGACGGGAAAGGAGACAAAAAAAAAAAAAAAAAAAAAACGTGTAGAAGGGACGGTCTCTGGAGGGAAGAGGGGGGGCGGGTGAGAAGCCCCTGTGATGGACGATGATGAAGGACTTGAGGAAGAAGGTGGTATCGATGAGAGATAGACAGAAGGAGGGAGGAGAAAGGAAGAAGGTAGAAGGGAGGAGGGAGGAGGAGGGAGGAAGGTGGGAGAGGGAGGTGGAGAGGGAGGGAGGAAGGTGGGCTAGAGGGGAGGAGGAGGTGGGAGAGGGTTGGAAGGAGGAGGGAGGAGGAGGACAGACGGAGGTGGAAGGAGGAGGGGAGTAAGGAAAGAGGTAGAGAGGAGGAAAGGGAGGAGGGGAGAGAGAAAGGGAGGAAAGAGGGAGGGAGGAAGAGCTAGGAAGGAGGAGAGGGACGGAGGGAGGAGGATGGAGACTGGTGGGGAGTGGAGAGGGGGCCAAAGGGAAGAACGCTTGAGGCTAGAAAAAGAAAGGGTGATGAGGAAAGAAAAGAAAGAAAATCGAGAATTATGAACTTGAAAATTAGACATTCTTACACTTTCTTATAAACATAGGGTATAAGGAAGAAATATAAAATGCTGAGGAATAAGGGTTACCTCAAGCGTTTCATGAGCAAACGACACACATACATAATCATATTGGCTTTGTGTGCTCGGCTTGATGGTATATATATACTATTATTTTATATTATTCTATCATATATATTTTATATTATTTGTATATATATAAGATCATATGAAGGAGTAAGGTATCTCATCTTTTGATTACTTATATCAATATGTATGGGCTAATATTATATACCACTCATATATAATATATATAGTGTATATATGATATATATATAGATATATTATATATATATAGTATTGGTATTATATATATATAATATATATATAGTATTATATATATAATATAATATTATATACGTATATATAAGCAAGTTATAATATATGTATATATATAGTATATTATATATATATATATCTTATACTATATTATTTAATATATTGTGTGTGTGTGTATGTGTGTTGTGTGTGTGTGTGTGTGCGTGTGTGTGTGGTGTGTTTGTGTGTGTGTGTGGTGTGTGTTGTGTGTGTGGTGTGTGTGTGTGTGTGTGCGTGTGTGTGTGTGTGGGTGTGTGTGTGTGTGTGTGTGTT
>NW_020869812.1:37500-42500 GCF_003789085.1 Penaeus vannamei | reverse complement strand
GCAAAAAGAAAAAAAAGAAAAAAAAAGAAAAAGAAGTAAAAACCATTATTTAACACCCAGCTGAAAGCCTTGTTATCGGTGCTTAATTATCTTTGTGACTCCTTTACCCATTCGTATATTTTGTGTTTGATTTACGTAATTTTTAAATCAAAGGACGCTCGTGCAAGATGGCTAATTATCATATCCAATTTGCTGTTTGTAAAATTTTGTTTACAATGGCTGCAATGCTTTTTCGTATTTGGAAAGGAACATTCACACGACCATGTTGTTGCTGCTACTACTACTACTACTACTACTACTTATTACAACTATTACTATTACACTAAGACTTCTATTACTACTACTATTACTATTACTACTACTACAACTACTACCAGTACTAGTACTAGTAGTGCTACTACTTCGACTACTTCTAATGAGAATAATGATGATAATAATGCTAATGCTAATAATGATGATAATTCTGATAATGATAATGATAATGATAATAGTAATGACAATAATAATAATGGTAAAAATAATAATAATAACAATAATGATAATAATAATGATAACAATAATAATAAAGATAATGATAATGATAATGATGGATGGTTATAAAGATAATAAAAGCAGTAATAATAGTAACAATGATAAAAATGATAACTATAATAATGATAAAAATGATATTAATAACAATAGTAATACTACTACTAATACTATTCCTACTATTAATAATAATTAAAGTCCCAACAACAATAATGGTAGAAATAATATTATTTAAAAAATCATATTATTAACAATAATGTCCGTTCATAATGATGATGATAATGGTGATGAGAATAATAATGCTAATAATAGCGAACATATTAGCAACAATAATAAAAACATTAATAATAATAGTGTTAATAGTATATTATAGTAATAATAATAATAATAATAATAATAATAATAATAATAATAATAATAATAATAATAATAATAATAATAATAATAACAACAACAATGACAATAAAGATTATTATTATCATCATTATTATTATCGCAATAATAACAACAATGATGATAATATCAACAATGATAATAATAATGATGATAATAACAATGATAATATAATAATAAAAAGAAAATATTGTGATCATGGATGTGGGTCATATGATTAGGGAGGTCTATGTTATAACAAAACTCTTATATAATGTGATATATGATATACTTATGAGCTACACACTGTCAGGGTGACAGAATAAAAGTCTAGGGTGTAGGAAATCTGAATAACAATAAATAACAATATCCCCCCCAGGATACAACAACAATAACAACAACAATACAGAAAAAAACAAACGAGAACAGAAACAAGTTTTAATACCGCGTAAACATGAACGCAAACCTATAAACTATTCCTAAACAGCGTATCATAAACATGTAAAAGTTAATGAAATTTCATGCTATGAACATGCTCATGTTGTTAAGTAAGGACATCACAGTTTTCCTCTCATTGCTTCGATATATTACCCTTTTAATTTCGCTTCATAATTACAAAGATTTCAAGGTTTATATTAAATGTAAAAAAAAAAAAAAAAAAAATCGCTTCATAATTACAAAGATTTCAAGGTTTATATTAAATGTAAAAAAAAAAAATCTCCCAAAGAAACTGTTTGGTTGAGAATATGCTTATGGTCATGAGAACATGTCAAGGCAACAAACCCAGTGCATATAAGCAACTGAGGCGATTCAACAACATGAACCGAGAAATGGCAAGGGAAAGACCGTAACTGCGCACTGCAGGATAAGGCTCCGGCCAATGAGTTCGTGTTGTGTTTATTTTTACTCTCGTGTCCCTGCAAGGAGCGAGCACCGACGCGATTGCATGCAGGGTCAGTTAATTAACGAGGTCACATAGACAAACATACAAGGTCAAAGGAACTCTGCGGTCTTACTTAGACGAACAATGGCTAATGAAGTTCGTATGCCTCTCGTAAAATGCGAGGATATAGTTATTTTGATTAGCAGACGTTAATAGAGAGTGATCTCCGAGTCGAAATGCTCGCGTGGAGGCAACAAAAGGACGAACCCGAGACCTCTAGCTGGGAAGGAATAAACCCCCTTATTCACAATAGATTGAGACATCGTGGGTGTTGCGTGAGATTCCTAATGAATACTGGGCCCTTTTTCCCAACCGCTGCTTTTATTAGGTTTTTGATAAATCGCCTGCTCATTGTCCCAAAAAATGGGAGATTCTCTGATTAAACCTGGCGCAGCATCGGCGGTAAAGTGATCTCTGTGAGACCCAACGACGGATTAGAACTTTGCGTGACGCTCCCTCGCCCTCGCCCCCCTCCCCTGGCCCCTCGCGTGCTTGGTCGTTCCTCCGTTCTGCTTGGTCTCTGCAGGTGGGCTTTGCTGTGCCTTTGAAAAATTGCGCCGTTATTAGAATCATTCATTTGGACATCTGGCTTTTTTGCGAAATTAAGTTTTTAATAGTTCTGTTTTCATTGTGTAGTGTTTATTTCCTTATTTCCTTTCGTATAGCGTGCGCCGGGAGGTCCTGTTTTTAATGCATGACAAATTGTTAATTGTTCTTGTTACATAGGTTTCGTAATAAGATTTGCACGCCAAAACATGGTGAAGTTCTCGGTGTTATGACTTCATATCGGGATTGCATCAATGACCGCTGCTAACATCCTCCTCTCTTTTCTTCGTTGAGTTCTTTTTCCTTCATTCTCTCTCTCTCTCTCTCTTTTTACTATTGCTTTCTCAATTCTCTTTCACTTCTTGTTTTTACTGCTGCTACAGTCCTCCCCCTCCTCTCCCTTTTCTTTCACCTGAAGTTTCCAATTCTTCCACCTCCTCCTTCTCCTCTCCTCACCGCCACCACCACCACCTCCTCCTCTTCCGTTTCTTCCCTCCACCCCCCCCCCCGCCTCTCCACTTCCTCCTCCAGCCCCTTCCCCCTCCCACCTCCACTCCTTCCCCCTCTCCACTCCTCCCCTCTATTTCTTCCCACCACCTCCCTCTCCACCTTCCCCCTCCTCCCTACCCCTCCTTTATTCCCTCCACCTCCTTCCCCCTCTACTTCCTCCCCTCCACCTCCTCCTCCACCTCTCTCCCCCTATCCCCTCCCATCCCCTTCCCCTCCTCCACCTTCCCCTCCCCCCCTCCCTTCCCCTCTCCATTCCCTCCCTCCACCACCTCCTCCAGATGCCTTCCTCGCCTCCCCCGCTTCAGTCTCCACCTCATAAAGGAAAACATCTGTCGTCGCGAGAGAAGGGACGAGAGAAGGGGAGAGTTCGGCTGCTACGGATATTCGCCAGCGGGATAAGGGAAAAGGCGATGATACGATCTTGTACCGTTGATCTTGATAGCGTCGAGCGGATGGCCTTTGTTGGGAGTCCATTCGACGGTCGAGGTCAATGGAGGACGAGGAGGAAACAGGGGAGGAGGAAGAAGAAGAAGAAGAAGAGGAGGAGGAGGAGGAGGAGGAGAGGAGGAGGAAGAAGAAGAGGGGAAGAAGTGGAGAGCGGAGAAAAAAGAGAGGAGGAGGAGAAAAAAGAGAGGAGGAGAATGGGGAGGAAAAAGAGGAAGAGGAGGAGGAGGAAGAGGGGGAGAAGTGGAGAGAGAAGAAGAGTAGGAGGAGAAAAAAGGGAGGAGGAGGAGAAGGGGGAGGAAGATGAGAAAGGAGAAGAGGAGGAGGAGAAAGAGGAAGGGCGGAGAAAGAGAAGGAATTATAGAAATGGAAGGATAGGAGGGAGAGGAGGAGATAAAGGGAAAAGAGATAAGGAGGAGGAGGAGAAAGAGGGAGAAGAAGAGAAAGAGAGGAGGAAGAAAACGAGGAGAAAGAGGAGTGAAAACAAGAAAACGCAGAGTAAGAGTAGGAAGAAGAAGTGTCCATCGAACTGCGGTGATCTGAGAGAGAGAGGAAGAGCAGAGAACGAGACCAAAAGAACACGAGGAGGAGGGAAAAAAGGCCATTGACTGCCGGTGGTCTGAGGAAGGAGAAGAGAAGGAAATGTGCGATAATGACGTAATAAGAAAGGAGACGATAATAGCTGCAGACGAAGGGAAGGGAAGACGAAGGAACAGCGGACTTTTAGAAGAAATTTGTAGCTGCAAGAACTACCTAGCGCCGGAACAGTTCCAGATTGAAAATAAAGAAAAGAAATGAAAAAAAGAAAAAAGAAAAAGTCTTTCATTTTCCCTCCTTAAGAATAAAAAAAAGAAAAAAGAAAAAAGTCTCTAAATTTTCCTTCTCTACAATCTTCATGATTAAAACATGCAACCAAAGATTTATATTGGACTATTTTTTTTCCTTTTCTTACTGGACTTTCTCAGTACTGAAAACCTTTGTCATGAACACTTAAATGACGGATCTGGAATCTATTTCAAAATCATTGCACTTTTCGCCGAATTTCCTCGCTCGAAATAATGGCCTTACATTTTTCAAGATGACGAATGAGTTACGGAAGATAGATTCTCTTTCACTTCTCAGAGCCTGGAGAGAGATGAAGAACATGTGGCTGGAAATGCAATTTTTATAGCGCTGCGAGAGCAAGGGCCACAAGGAGATGGCGTATTCTGGGCTAGATTATTACGGCAAAATAGAGAAGAAAATAAGCATATGGGTGGTTTGTACAAACAATAATCTGTGAATAGTATGTATATATATATATATAATATATATATATATATATATATATATATATATATATATATATATATATATATATGTATGTATACATATATATATACATATAAATTATAAATTATATATGTATATTTATATATTATTCAATTTACGCTCTCTCTCTCTCTCTCACTCACTCGATCACACACACACACACACACACACACACACACACCACACACACACACACACAACACAAACAACAATTTATGCTGTGTAGTGCCGTGGTAGTTTTCTTGTCTAGCCAATCTTGCTGACCTGCGTTCCATTCCCGCTCACAACCAGTGGATGGTAGCCCCCGGCCATTCCTCGCTCACAGGGGGTAGTTTAGAAGCAAAAT
>NW_020869812.1:27500-32500 GCF_003789085.1 Penaeus vannamei | reverse complement strand
TTTTTTTTAAAGTTCTTTATATAGCTATTTTATATTGTAAAAATGAGAGTATTATCATTTGTAGGAAGTCCTGGTTTGCGGCAATTGATGCTAAAAAGTGTGCAAAATATGTATATATGTACATAAATCTATCTATCTATTATCCATCTATCTATCTACCTATCTATCTAAATATCTTTCGATCTATCTTTCTATCTATCTAATCTAATCCATCTATCTATCTTTTATCTATCTACCTATCTATCTATTTATATAATTTTTAAAGGTCGCTAACTAACTATAAATGTACAGGATGAGTTTGTTAAATTATAGGTATGATTATGATAATAATAAAGGACATGATAATATTCATGACAATGATACTAATATTGATAAATATAATAATGATAATGTTGTTGATAATGATGATGATGATGATGTTGATGTTGATGTTGATGTTGATGTTGATGTTGATGTTGATGTTGATGTTGATGTTGATGTTGATGTTGATGTTGATGTTGATGTTGATGTTGATGTTGATGTTGATGATGTTGATGTTGATGTTGATGTTGATGTTGATGTGATGTTGATGTTGATGTTGATGTTGATGTTGATGTTGATGTTGATGTTGATGTTGATGTTGATGTTGATGTTGATGATGACTGATGATGTTTTGTTGTTGTTGTTGTTGATGATAATAATGATAATGATAATAATAACAGTAATTATAAGAAGAATTCCGATATACTGATAGTGATGTTACCGATAATGACGATGATAATGATAATGACACAATCTGGCTTTTAGCTACAAGGCTATAAAATTAACTGAATTTTTCATAATACGTATAATTCATTAAGGAAGTAGATACAAATTATAACTGATGTAGAACTATCAGCAAATTCTCGTATTCTTAGCAATGAGACACAATTATTCCTGAACTCATGAGATACTCTATAAGTCAAATTGACCAACATGCCATATTAGGATTAGATAGCAAGGTACTGGTGTTTATTGTAGATCGGAAATTACGATGTGTGTAGGCACAAGCAGGTTAGGATACCGTTGGGGGGGGGGGGTCAGGGCTAGTATACGCTCGAAAAAAAAGAAAGAGAAAAAAAGGAAAAAACATCGTTCAATCACCTTCGCGAACATTGGCATTTTCCTGTATACTTTTTGACATGGGGGGGGAATTAAAAAACAGTATTAAAAAAATATGTGTTTTCTTGATAACTGTTAACCACACAAGACATTAGAGAAAATGCAGGAGAGAGGAATCAAGAAAAGGAATAAAAGATAAGGATGATGATAAAGAAAATAAGGAACTAGATAATGATTTTCAAAAATAAATGATCAAAAATTCTAAATTGAATGAAAAAAGTGCATCTTTGGAAGAAAAGCAAAAACAGCTCCACACACACACACACACACACACACACACACACACACACACACACACACACACACACACACAAATAATAACATAAACAAAATAAAAAAAAAATAAAAAAAAATATTTAAAAGAATTGTGCAATGTCAAGTACAAGCATATAATTCTGACACAAGCCTGATAATGATAGGCATAGAGTGAAGATTATGTATTATGTACATAAATGTCAAACGACCTTCAAAAATATATCAGAGAGAGATAGACAGGCTCAAAATAAGAATTCGGGCTGCGTCATGTGTTGGAGATTACTAGTTTACATTTTGGATATTAGGGAACGTGTTAGATACTAAAAATATATAGGTTTGACACGATGACAGACAGCGTCGACCGAAAAATATTTCATGCTGGGGTTAATTTTGAAAGACAAGGCTATCACAAGAAAAAGTGAAACCACGATAATAATAGCATCAGCAACAACAACAGCAACAACGACAACAAGCAGCAGCAGCAGCAACAACAACAACAACAACAACAACAACAACAACAACAACAACAACAACAACAACATCAACAACAACAACTGAGTTTTGTAGATTTCAACATTGTACAAGTGCAGGGCAGAAAGTGATCATTCCAACAAAAGGCAAGAAACTCGTACACTATTAATCAAGAATAAGTCTATAGCACATTGTGATTTGTCTTATTAACATTAGTGGAAAAAACTGCCAGGATTATGCAGACCATATATGGAAATAAGGAATGACGTAAGAATTACACAAGTTGCTGGGAATATAAGAAGGTGAATGAATTATTCGAAAGAAAGATGGACTAAGGAGGTGGAAAAAAGGCTAGCATATGAGGGGACAGATAAGAAGAACGTCTTTGAAGATGAGTTTCTCAGAGAAGGTAGAAGAATAGGATGCTTTGGTCTAGTTCTAGGAAAGGGCGGGTGATGCGCGAGTTAAGGGAAGTGGGAAGATAAACTTTTTCTTCATTCTTCTTCTCCTTCTACTACTACTTCTACCACCACCACCACCACTACTACTTACTACTACTGCTACTACTTCTACTACTACTATTACTACAGCTACTACTTACTACTACTACTACTTCTACTACTACTACTTCTACTACTGCAACAACAACAACAACAACTACTACTACTACTACTACAGCTACTACTACTACGACTACTACTACTACTACAGCTACTACTTACTACTACTTGCTACTACTTCTATTACTACTACTACTACTTCCAGTTCTTCTTTTCCCTGTTTCCCCATCTCCTTCTATTATTTCTCCTTCTTCGTATTCTTCATCCTCTTCTACTTTTTTCATCTTCTCTTCCTTTTCCTATTTTTTCTTGACTCTCCTTTTTTCGTCTTTTCTCTTATTTCCTCATTATTATTATCATAACAATAATGATAATGGTAATAATGATGATAATAATGATAATAATAATAATATTTATAATTTTAATAATAATGATGATAATAACAATAATGATAATAATAATAATGATAATAATAATAATAATAATAATAATAATAATAATAATAATAATAATAATAATAATAATAATAATAGTAATAATAATAATAATAAAGATAAAAACAATAATAACAACAAAACAATAATAATAATAATAATGATAATTACGATAATAATAATAATAGCAATGATATTAATATTTGATAAAGACTACAATAATAACGATGGGATGATGCCTCTGACTGTTATTATGGAATGACAGTAATGACAATGACAGGTTTATGGTTAATTTGGGAGATATGGCAAAAAAAAAAAAAAAAAAAAAAAAGATAAAAAAAAATTATGATGATACAATCTATTTCATTGCAGATGATCCCTCCAAGGCAAGTCTTTAAGAAATGAATTCACCTGATCACTGGAATCTTTAAATAAATGTCAGATCCTTTTGTGAATAATCCTTTAGAAAGCATAATAAAAAATCCTCAGTGATAAAAACAGTGGTTAACAACCTTCACACACTCATGTCTTTTGACTGAAACCTCCAGCAGTTCTACAACTCCCCAACATCAGCCATTCCTTTCATATATTTTTTATCTTCTGTGTGTCGATTTTTTTATTGTGAAGGTATTTATTCTCTTTCTTGCCTTTACTTACATCTATCTATCTTCTTGTATTGTAAAGATATTTGTTCTCATTCATACCATTTCTACTATCAATCTATCCATTTGTCTATCTATCTATCTTTCTATCTATCACCTATCTATCTATCTATCTATCTATCTATTTATCTGTCTATCTATCTATATATCTATCTATCCATTCATCCGTCTATCTATCTCTAAAGATATATTTTCTTCTTCAACTTTGGCCTAAGCACACAGATTCCCCAGCTGGTTTACCCAACATCAGCTATTCCTTTCATATATTTTTTATGATCTGTCTGTCGATTTTATTGTATTGTGAAGGTATTTATTCTAATTCTTACCTTTTCTCAACTCTATCTTCTTGTATTGTGAAGATATTCGTTCTCATTCATACCATTTCTACTATCTATCTATCCATTTGTCTATCTATCTATCTACCTATCTACCAATCTATCTACATATCTATCTACCAACCTATCTATCTATCCACCTCTCTATCTATCTATCCATCCATCCATCTATCTATCTCTAACTATATACCTTTTCTTCAACTTTGGCCTAAGCACACAGATTCCCCAGCTGGTTTACCCTTTTGAAGTTACCTTGTTTATTCATTTGATTTATTAATGCTTCCCAGATGTGTGTTTAACTTCCCACTCCATAGCCGTGTAAATTTCCTTAATTATTTACTGCGATTTTTTAACTGTTTGCATCTTACTAAATGATGAATTGTAGTTGGATATTTCGTGGTGTTTTCAGCGTGGATTTTGTTTGATAGTCTTTTTTTTATGTATCTGCTTCGGAAGTGTATTTTGGAATATAAAAAGAGTATCAGTTATGTCAGATGTTTTCTTATTAAATGCTAGTTATTGTTATTATCATTAATATTATTATTATCATTATTATTATTATTGTTATCATCTTTATTATTACTTTTATTATTATTATCATTTTTTTTTTTTTTTGGGTGGGGAGGTTAATGAGTGACTTGAAATTCCGACTCTAGTGTAGGCCTAAAATACTGAGTATTTCCATTCACATGGTTGTGATAATTTAGCATACAAATTGCAGTATAGAACCAGTCTGCAGAATCCACTTAGAGCTAGAATATTACTCACGTAAATATTTCTAATTAAAACATTTGCAGCCCAGACGCTCCTAGACAGTATTGTATCTTTTCATTATCATAATGGAAGATTCATCTTGGGATAAGAATATATCATAACGACATGATACAAAACAGGTCTTTTCTTTCTTTCTTTTAGCTCAAGATTATTCTGCAATATTCAGAAAGAGTGAAAGGGAACGGAGAAGAAAAACAGCTACAAAGTGCAGCATGCTAAAAGAACATACGTTTAACATAAACTCACCGACGCACAGCACCCGAACCATCTCGCCAAAACGTGCAGATTGTAAGCATCCACGTAATACTAATATAATATACTTTAAAGGACAGTTAATTTGCACAAGAAAATCCTGCAGCAGCCACTCCT
>NW_020869812.1:0-2500 GCF_003789085.1 Penaeus vannamei | reverse complement strand
TTTCTCGTGTTTTTTTATTTCTTCTCCACTGTGTGTGTGTGTGTGTGGTTTGTTTGGTTTGTTAGTGTGTGTGCTGTGTTTGTGTTTGTGTGTGTGTGTGTGGTGTGTGTGTGTGTGGTGTGTGTGTGTGTGTGTGTGTGTGTGTGTGATGTGTGTGTGTGTGTGTGTGGTGGTGTGGTGTGTGTGTGTGGTGTGTGCGTGTGTGTGCGCTGCTGTGCGTGGTGCCGTGCGTGCGGTGCGTGCGTGACTGTGTGATAATACTGAATAAATAAATCTCACATTCTCTAAACCTATAATTATCAAAAGAAGAAGATACGAAGAAGAAGAAAAGAAGAAGAAGAAGAAGAAGAAGAAGAAGAAGAAGAAGGACAGGAAGAAGAAGACAAGAAGAACGAGAAAAGAAGACCGCGAGAACAAAAACAAGAACAAGAATAAGAAAACAAAACAATAATACAATTAATAAGCAGGAAGTCGCCGTGAGTCAGCCCAAGGAGGGCAGAGTTTAGAAAGAGACGAACAACTCAAGATAAAAGAACATAAATGCAACTCTAAGAACACCCCCTCCCCCCCCCCTCCCCTCATGCTCTACTACCCCCCCCCCCCATCCCTCCACTCCCTCTGGGTTCCTCCTGGATCCGTGGGGGAGGAGGGAGAGGGAGGGGAGAGGGAGATGGAGGGAGGGAGGGAGGAGGGGGGAGGGGAGAGGGAGAGGGAGGAGGGAGTGAGAGAGAAGAGACAGAGAAGAGATTAGAGAAAGAGAAAAGAGAGATAGAGAAAGAAAGAGAATGCAAAGAGAAGAAGATAGAGAAAGAAAGAGAATGAGAAAAAATTTAGAAAAAGAATTCCCACAACACGAGCATACATACAAACACACACGTGAATGCGAAACCCTCCCCAGCCATACACACTTTCTATAAGACATCTCCAGACACCCCCCCCATCCCCCCCCAAAAAGACTCAAACAAAAACCGAAATTTAAACTTACAATTCTGCAGCATATTCCCCGCCCCCTCACCCCCAAAAAAAAAAAAAAAAAAAAAAAAAAAGGAAAACAAATAATTAAAACAAGTACATCAATTTTAAATTTACGATTCTGCAGCATCTACATATTTTAAGGAATATAATGAATCTCTTCCTGCTCTCTTTCTTTCTCCTCCTCCTTCCCGTCCCTCTCTCTCTCTGTCCCTCCTCTCTCTCCATCTCCTCCTCGGTCTCCCTCCTTTCCTCCCTCTCTTCTCTGTCCCTCCTCTCTCTCTCTTCCCTTCCCTCTCTCCCTCCTTTCTCCCTCGTCTCTCTCTGTACCTCCTTCTCTCCTCTGTCCCTCCCTTCCTCTCCTCTCTACCCCCCTCCATTCTCCCTCGTCTACCCCCTCCCGTCTTTCCCTCGCTCCCTCCTCGGTGTTCCTCTGTTTCCTCCCTCTCTGCTCCCTCCCTCCCGTTCTCGCCTCTTCTACGTCCCTCTCGGTCTCCCTCTCACCTCCCTCCCCTCCCCCCTCGGCCTCCCCATCCTCTTCTCTCCCTCCCTCCTCCCTTTCCCTTCTCCTCCCTCCCTCCCTCTCAGGCCACTAACAAACAACACAAGACACTCCTTTTCGTGCAACTGTCAAAGACACAAACAAAAAAACCAGATACAGATCGGGCATGTACACGTATGTTAACACATCATACACGTATATTTGCGTTTATAGTGTATTTACGTAGACATATACATGGATTTAACATTTCTGGAATCTGGAAAAGTTTTTACTGTCAATTACCATGGTTCTCACCACACGGGCGAAAGAAGTTCACACCATAGTACTTACACATACAGAGGTAACACTACAGCACGCGATTTACACACAAAACAACACACACAAAGTACGAACACAGCAACAATACATACACACAGACGTTAGTCAATAAACCATACATACCACAAACCCTTCTACAACAAAAATACAGGTTAACACAAACGCACAGCGTAACACATACAGCACACCAACACATACACACACGAAAGCTCACTACCTTCTTTTCTCTCCTTTTCCCTTATCATCTACCTCGTTTCTCCATTCTCCCTTCTCCCTCTCTCTTGCCTCTCTCTCCCCTCCTCGTTCTTTATCCGCATGTTTCCCTTACTTTCTCTTGATCGCACCCTTTCACCTGCTTCCTCTTCCCTGTTCCTGTCTCTTCGTCCCATGTCCTCTCTTCTCCACTATCTATTAATTTTCCTTTTTCTCCTTCTCTCCCTTATTCTCCTCCTTACTCACTTCTTTCCCTCCTCTCTCTTCCTCCCCCATCCCCTCCTGTTCCCATTCTCTCGTCTTTTCCCCTCGTCTTCCTCTTCTCTTCCTTCTATTCTACTTTTCTATCTCCCTTTTGCTCTCTCTCTATTTCTCTCCTCCCCTTTCCTTTCTCACTTCTCTCTTCCCCTCCCTCCCTTTCCTTCCTCCTTCCTTCATCGTTCCCCTCCTCTTCCTGTCTGATTCCTCTTCCTGCCCTCGCCTTCCCTCCTTCCT
>NW_020869811.1:729346-731764 GCF_003789085.1 Penaeus vannamei | reverse complement strand
TGGGAGATCAAGGGAGAGGATGCTGGCTGTGGGAGATCAAGGGAGAGGATGCTGGCTGTGGGAGATCAAGGGAGAGGATGCTGGCTGTGGGAGATCAGAGGGAGAGGATGCTGTGGCTGTGGGAGATGCAAGGGAGAGGATGCTGCTGTGGGAGATCAAGGGAGAGGATGCTGGCTGTGGGAGATCAAAGGGAGAGGATGCTGGCTGTGGGAGATCAAGGGAGAGGATGCTGGCTGTGTCAAGGGAGATCAAGGAGAGGTGCTGGCTGTGGAGATCGAAGGAGGAAAAGTTACGGTCAGGAAAATCCACTGATTGTGTTGCAAGGATATTTTTCCTACCTTTCATTTTATTATCACAGTTATCGTTGTTATCTTATTGTTTTTATTCTTATGATAGAGAGAGGACATAAAAAGGTTGAAGCTGAAATAAATGTCGATATTACTAAAAATGAAATCAATTCAAAAACGCAAAAGAAAAGGATTTAAATGAAATTCTTGATACGCTTAATTAAGAGAATAACATTACTCCCATGGAAACACATAGACCAATTCTTAAAAAACAGATAAACAAATAAACAGATTAATAAAAGCAACATTTTTCACATTAAGACGAAATACAAACAACGATATAAAAATCGAATAAAAATTATAATAGTAATGAAAAATAAACAAATAAATAAAACATTTTTTTCACATTAAGACAAAATACAAACAACGATAATAAAAATCGAATAAATGAATAAAAAAAAATAAAGAAACACAAACATTCAATAAAAGCCTCTTTTACATAAAGACAAAATACAAACAACGGTAATAAACATCGAATAAAAGAATAAATAAATAGATAAATAAATAAAAACAACGTTTTCCACATCAAGACAAAAATACAAACAACGATAATACCCCCCCCCAAAAAAAAAAAATCCTAAAAAATAAATAAAAATATATATACAAATAAAAATAAACAAAAATAAAAAATCAATAAAAAAAATCTAAAAAAATAAAACTAAATAAACAAAAAATAAAACGAAACCGTAGTTTTCGTTCCCAAGACATTTTCGGCCATAAAAGGAAAGCGCTCCGTTGCAGAGGCATTGCACGTTCATGCCCCCTTCTCAATAGAGCGATGTTTTGATTGATAGATACATAGAGAATATAAGTGTGAGGAGAATGCGTTATTGCAGAGGATAAAGTGCGTTTTCATCATGTTCAAAGAGAGAGAGTTGCAAAGACGAAATGAAATTGAACGCGGGTTTATAAGCAAGGAAAGTGTTTGGGCAAGGAGTGTGTTTGTGTGTGTGTTTGTTTTTTTCTTGATTTTGAGAGTTTGTTTTGTTTGTTTGTTTTTTCTTGATTTTGGGTGTTTGTGTGTTTTTTTTTCTTGATTTAATGTGCTTGTATTTTGTTTTTCTTGAATTTGTGTGTTTGTGTGTTTATTTTTTCTTGATTTTTGTGTGTTTGTGAGTTTTTTTCTTGATTTATTGTGCTTGTTTGTTGTTTTTCTTGATTTAATGTGTTTGTTTGTTTTTTCCTAATTTTGTGTGTTTGTTGTTTTGTTTTTGTGTTTGTTTGTTTTCTTGATTTAATGTGCTTGTTTTTTTGTTTGTTTTTTTCAGAATTTTGTGTGCTTGTTTGTCTGTGCTTGAATTAGTGATGGCAATATCTTCTCGCCTTTCCAATTTCTATCTACATATATATTATTATCTATTCATTTTTATCTCTTAACTATTATTAATCCATCCATTAATTGCTATCTATCTATCTATCCTATCTATCTATCTATCTATTTTCTATCTATCTCATCTATTTTCTATCTTCTATCTACTAACTATCTTCTATATATCTATCCTATCTATGAACATCTATCTCATCTATCTACTCTATTCTATCTATCTATCTATCTTCCTTCTATACTATCCATCTTCAACATTATCTATCTATCCATTGCATCCGTCTATCTATCGTTCTATATTTGTTTCTCTCCTTCCACATATACACTACCATAAAGACATACGTATAAATATCAGAGCAAATATTATCAAAATTCCCAAAAGAAAAAGAAAAAAGAAAAAATAGCACTATAAGGGAAAGAAAAGGGGGAGGGAGGGGGAGGAAAGCGTATGGAAGAGGGGGGGGTGGAAGGGGTGGGGGGGGGGGCAGAAAAGGAGGAAGGAGGGGGGAGAGTGTAGGGAAGAGGGTGGTTGGGGTGGGGCGTAAGGAAAGGAAGGGAGAGGGAAGAAAGGGGAGGTAGGGGAGGGGGCATGAATTAACGAACCTGAAGGGGAGAAAGAGAGGAATTGGAAAATGAAGATAATTATGGATGGTAATCATCTGAGCAAGAATAAGGATAAAGGACTTTGGTGATTTTCATTTCCAACTCCAAACGTTAAAAAAAAATATATATGTTATTTTTATGAAC
>NW_020869811.1:721846-724346 GCF_003789085.1 Penaeus vannamei | reverse complement strand
GTGTCCTCTGATTTTGTTACATTACAGACAGACACCCATGTGTTAATTGGGATAGAGAGATAAAAAGAGAGATGTGTGTGCGTGTTTTATATATATAATATATATATATATATATATATATATATATATATATATATATATATATATATTATAATATATATATATATATATATATATTGCATATGTATGTCTAAATTGAAAGAACATCGCAATCCCCTTTTCCGACCAGCGACTTCCTCTCTTTTCCCTCCTCTTTGACTACCACTTCCTTCACCTCCCCCCCTCCACCTCCTCCCCTCCTCCACCTCCTCCTCTTCCTCTAACCCTCCTCCCCCTTCCTCCCACCTCTCCTCCCCTCCTCCCCCCTCCTCCCCTCCTCCCCACCTCCTCCACCCCCCACCTCTCCTTGACCTCAAGGACGACCAAGGAGACCCCCAAAGAGCCAATGTGAGCCTCGGGAGTGTGTGACCTCTCCCAGGGCGGAACAAAGGCACTCGCTCACAACCCACAAGTGTCTCGGAGTCTTGGCTGCAGCGAGAACAATAGACAGATGGCTGGGAGGTGTGTGTGTGCGGGCGTGGGGTAGGTCTACTGGTCTATTGGTCTGGCGGCCGGTGTGTCTATCTATCTAGGTGTTTGTTTGTATGTGTGGTTCTAGCTAAGAGGTTGTGTGTTTTGTGTGTGTGTGTATGTGTTTATTTGTCTACCTGTCTCTTTGTCTATATGTCCGTCTATCTATCTATCTTTTGTCTATCTTTCTATCTGTTTATCTATCTGTTCATTTGCATATCGTTCTCCCCGCCCTTTCTCTATCTGTCTATCTACACATCTATCTATTTGTTTATCTAACTATCTATCTATCTATCTCTCCATTCATATATTTCTAAATCTCTCTCTTTCTCTCTTTCGCTCTCTCTCTTGTTCTCTCTCTCTCTCTCTCTCTCTCTCTCTCTCTCTCTCTCTCTCTCTCTCTCTCTCTCTCTCTCTCTCTCTCTCTCTCTCTCTCTCTCTCTCTCTCTCTCTCTTACTCTCTCATTCTCTCTTTCTTTCAATCTATCTATCTAGAGGAAGCGAAGCAACAAGAAAGAATAAAGACAGCAAAGACTAAAAAAGGGAAGAACACAGGAAAAAGGAGGAGAACGAGAGAGAGAGTGAGAGAGGGCGAGACAGCGAAATAGAGCAAGACAGAGCGAATATAATAGATAGAGCGAGATAGAGTAAGATAGAGCGGAGCAGAAAGAGACAAGTGAGACAAAACGAGACAGACCGAGACAGAGTGAGACAGACCGAGAGAAAACGAAGCAGACGGAGATCGAGACGAAGAGCGAGACAAAACGAGACAGACCGAGACAGAGAACGAGACAGACCGAGACAAAGCGATACAGAGAACGAGACAAAAGAAAAGAGATCATACAAAAAAGAAATACAAAAAAAAATATAGATATGAGACAGATCGAGACAGAGAACAGCACAACCCGAGACAGAAAGACAGAGACGGACAGAAACCAAGACAGAGAACGAGACACAACCGAGACAGACAGAGACAGAGAACGACAGACAAGACAGAGAACGAGAGAAACCGAGACAGAGAAGAGACACCCGAGACAGAAACCGACCACAACCCGAGACAGAAACCGAGACAGAGAACGACACACAACCCGAGACAGAAACCGAGACCGAGACCGAGACAGAGCCCGAAGGAATGGGCACGGAGCCGAGCGAGAGGCAGAGGTCCCAGGACTTTGTAATTGTTTTCCCCGGAGTTAATCACAGTTGCCAAGATGTCTCATCAAAGGCGGAGGCACAGTTGGGCAACTTATTAACCCCTGACTCTCTTGGAAGACTTAATTGTTGCAGAAAGTTTGACAAAGGCGACTTCGGCGGGAGCTCGAGGTGGGGGTGGGGGGAGGGGGGGGGGGGGGGGAGGTGGAGGTGGAGGTGGAGGTGGAGGAGGAGGAGGATAAGGAAGGAGGGATAGGGAAGAGGAAGATGTGGAGAAGGAGGAGAGGAGGAGGATAAGGAAGGAGGGAAGAGGAAGATGTGGAGCAGGAGGATGAGGATAAGGAAGGAGGGGGAAGGAAGAGGAAGATGTGGAGGAGATAGGAAAGAGGGGAGAGGGAAGAGGAAGTGGAGGAGGAGGATAAGGAAGAGGGGGAGAGGGAGAGGAAAAATGTAAAGGAGGACGAAGGGAAGGACGATAATATTACGAAGAGGAAGGACAAGAACGAGGATAAGAATGAGAATAAGAACAACAGATAAACCAAAAAGGAGAAGGGGAAGGAATAATATTACAAAGAGGAAGAACAAGAATAGGTAAAAGAATAACAATAAGAACAGGGCAAGAAGAGAGAAGACGGAACAATCTAGTGAAAGAGGAAGAGGGACAGAAGGAAGAAAGACGAAGAAGAGAAGGAAGAAGAAAAGAAGACACGAGACAAGAAGGAAGAAGAAACGAAGGGGAAAGAAGAAGAGGACGAAGAGCAAGACGAAGGAAAGGGAG
>NW_020869811.1:704346-706846 GCF_003789085.1 Penaeus vannamei | reverse complement strand
GAGGGAGAGAGAGAGAGAGAGAGAGAGAGAGAGAGAGAGAGAGAGAGAGAGAGAGAGAGAGAGAGAGAGAGAGAGAGAGAGAGAGAGAAGAGAGAGAGAGAGAGAGAGAGAGAGAGACAGAGACAGAGACAGACAGACAGACAGACAGAGAAAGAGAGAGAGAGAGAAAGAAAAGAGAGAGAGAAATAGAAAAGAAAGAGAGAAAGAAAGAGAAAGAGAGAGAGAGAGCCGAGAGAACACCGTGTTGATAAACAGAATCGGCCAAAACGGCTTTCTCACCGCGCATTTGTCCAGAGCTGCATCGAAAGATTGATTGCAGATTAAGCTTAGATTCATTGTGGGAACCATTAACACTACAATACCCAGCCATGACCCGAGCCTTCCCAGCGCCCACATCGACCCAATGACGCAAGGGCATAGAGTCGAATATCCTCCGGCACCCGACCCGGTGGCATAGGACCTTCGGGTGACCTATAGTGGCCTTAGAGTAATTAGATAGGTAATAAAAAGACTTTGATGGAAGTATATGAGAAATAGGGTGTGTAAGCACGCGCCAAGCCATTGCAAGGTAAGCTGTGGTGTGGTGTGGAGGCTCGGAAGGCCGCTCGTGGTGGTGATAGAGGCTGTGGAAAGAATTTTTTTCTTGTGAGGGAGAAAGGAAACTGTGGAAGGACGATGGAATATGGAGGGAAAAAAGGAGAAGAGGAGGAGGAGGAGGGAAAAAAATGGATTGATCGTCTGCGGTTTGGGAGAATCTTTGGGTTTTTGGGAAGATGACTGTTTTCTTTTTTTTTGTATATATAGTATTTATCTGTGGTGTTAGTTAAGTGATGGTATTTCCCAAAAAAATATTATGGCAACAGTGATTAAAATGCGCTTGTTGGATTCCCTTCAACAGAAAAACAAAACAAAACAAAAACAATCCATTACCGGAAACAAAAAGAAAAAAACAAAACAAAACAAAAACAATCCAACCCAAATAAAAAAAAACAAAACAAAAAAAAAAAACAAAAACAATCCAACCGAAATAACCAAAACAAAACAAAAACAAAACCGGAAATAAAAGGAAAAAACAAAACTAAAAAATCTATTACCGAAAAACAGGTCTCGAAGAACACTTTCACCTTGGAAGGAAAATGAAAACGTACATCATAAAGGACCGTCGAGAAAGGACAGCTGTAAGTATCTTATAAATCATTGCAGTGTTTTGTCTAAGTATGTAAATTTATGTAGATTTCTACCATCAATATACTTCGAAGTTTTGAATTAAGAAGCTGCCAGTCATGTTACGTACTCTCTCTCTTATATATCATCTTTTGTATTTGATTATTAGCAAAACAAAAAAAAAAAAAAAAAGAAAAAAAGAAAGAAAGAAAGAGATAAAGAAACCCATTTATGTTTTCATGGAAGTGCAAAACACAAGGAGAGAAAAACGAAATAATCTTGACATGATAATCTTTGGGGAGGAATCACTCACGCCATCTATTAGCGCACGGGTGATTCTCTCTCTCTCTCTCTCTCTCTCTCTCTCTCTCTCTCTCTCTCTCTCTCTCTCTCTCTCTCTCTCTCTCTCTCCTCTCTCTCTCTCTCTCTTCTCTCTCTCTCTCTCTCTCTCTCTCTCTCTTCCTCTTTTCTCCCTCTCCTCTTTCTCCCTCTCTCCCTCCCTCCACCCTCTCCCCTCCCTCCCCCCTGTCCCATTCTCTCTAACATTCATAGTTTCCCATTTTCTTTGTCTCGTTTTCTATTCTCCGCAGAATTAAAATTTCCCGAAGATAAGTACATTTTACTCTGCCAAATGTGTCTGCGTCAAGTTCTTTCATAGTTTAAGATGGTTTAAATCTGCAGGAAATTAAAATCGCTAATTATATTTTGAGCGAACCTTTGTTTCTGGATGATTATGAAATAAGTTTTCCGAAACTTTTTAAATTAACGCGGGAAAGTTCGAAGACAATATCAGCGAACGCAAAACCTTTGCTTGGAAAATTTTTGATATGGGATTTGTGTGAGCCTCGGTTTTATTTTTTCTTCCTTTGTTTCTTACTTGTTTACTTTGTTTCTTACTTCTCTTTCCCTGGGTGTTTTTCTTTTGTTTTTTTTCTTTGTTTATTTGTTATATTTTTGAGAGGAATGATTTTAATATGTTATAATCAATATTTTTCCATAAACTGACTTATGATAATTCATTCACTCTCGTCAAAGATAACGCATAATAAGAAAGAAAAATATATATCCGAATACGACACTGAATTTTGTTCGAGAGAGAGAGAGAGAGAGAGAGAGAGAGAGAGAGAGAGAGAGAGAGAGAGAGAGAGAGAGAGAGAGAGAGAGAGAGAGAGAGAGAGAGAGAGAGAGAGAGAGAGAGAGAGAGAAGAGAAGAAGAAGAAAAATATATATATATAAAATATCAACGTTCGTTCCTTCCCCCTTCCCCCCCCCCCCCCCCCACCGAAATTTGGACGAGACAAACAAGGAACAAATGCATACCCAGGCTGGAAGGAGC
>NW_020869811.1:699311-700694 GCF_003789085.1 Penaeus vannamei | reverse complement strand
TTATATATATATATAATATATATTATATATATATATATATATATATACATATATAATACCACACATAACACATACACACTACACACACACACCACATATATATAATATATATATATATATATATATATATATATATATATATATATATATATATATATATATATATATATATATATATATATATATATATATATATATATATATATATATATATATATATATATATATATATATATATATATATATTTATATGTATATATATACATAGACACATAAACATTTACAAAAGAGAATTGTAGAAAGAGAACGTCTATACAGATAGGCTGTTTTCATGTGTATCTGTATTGAAACGAAAAAAAGAATCAATAGCCTATTGCAGAATAAAATATATTCGTTGTAATATTAAGTACACACTTCAAAATCATGTTAACGAACGAAATTCAACATTTTTCCGAAATAAGAAGAAAAGGAAATAATATATATCTAACACAACACAAAATTCAACAAAACGAAAATACATATCACAGCTATCCAACTTTCCTGATAATATCGAACTCAATATAAACGAAATAATACGGAATTTATCCTATTTCTAAATTTCCCATTTTCTCCGACTTATATTTTCGTAAAAGAAAATGGTGGATCCTCTCGCCTTGATCGGGGTCCCTCTGCGGTCTGGCTCGGCGACGAAATTTTCATGGCAGACTATTATTTTTTCTGTTATTATTTTCTGTTGATATTTGGTAATCCGTTGATGATGGGCGAATAATTATAATAATTATAGTGATATCACTGGAATATTCACTATCATTTTTAGTCAAACAATTAAGATTAGTGACATTAGAAGTAGTGATAGTGGTAATGATATTGGTGATAGAAATAATGATAATATTTATGTTACCAATAAAAACAATAGTAACTGAGATACTAATAACAAAAGGAACACAAACAATACCAAAAATAAAAATAAAAGCAATGGCAGCTTGAATGTCGTTAATAATCATAATCTAAATAATTATGATAATGATATTAATAATATTGATAATGATACTACAACTACTACTTATACTACTGTTGCTACAAATGATGAGAATGGTACTGCTATTACAAACACTAACAATTATGATGACAATAATAGTAACAATTATTATAACAATAATGATAGTAATAACGATATCAACAGCAATATTAATGTTAATGATAATATGCATATTAATATTATTGTTTTCATCAGAACCATCATCATCATCGTCCTTATCATTGCTAATTTTACTACTATTACCATGGTTAATATAATCATTATGATCATTATCATTATCATTAGTATTAGTATCAGTATCAGTAGTAGCAATAGTATCACTATTATTATTGTTATTGTTACTA
>NW_020869811.1:689311-694311 GCF_003789085.1 Penaeus vannamei | reverse complement strand
AGAAGAGAGAAGAAGAAGAAGAAGAAGAGAGAGAAGAGAGAGAGAGAGAGAGAGAGAGAGAGAGAGAGAGAAGAGAAGATAGAGAGAGAGAGAGAGAAAGAAGAGAGAGAGAGAGAAGAGAGAGAGAGAGAGAGAGAGAGAGAGAGAGAGAGAGGGAAGGAGAGAGAGAAGAGAGAGAGAGAGAGAGGGAAAGCTTAATTAAATGGAATTCATTTTGATTAAAGGGAAAAGATAGATAGTCTGGAAAGGTTTTAAAAAATAATTTGATACACAGACAGCAAAGGGGAATAGAAATAAAAATTCGGACAATAAGCGAAGCCCAAAATTAATCCAAAGATAAATGGATCTGAAGCTTACACAGAGTCCCCCCGCCTCCATACCACTACCTCCCCCCAAAAAAAGAACGAAAAAAAGATAATAAAGATAAATGAAATGAGAAATAGGATAAGAGAAAGTTTTTTACCACTTTTTGCCAATGATTATATTCATATATGTTCATATTGAAGGATGGTGAGATAATAATGATGATGATAATGACTATTATAATAATGATGATAATGATAAAATAATAATATCATAAAATCATCATATATCAATGTATAGAAGGAAAAGTATTGGACACTGAAATGAGATCAGTAAAAGCATGAGAGTAATAATGATAATAATTTTTAAAAAGGATAATGATAATGATGATAAGAGTTAGAATAAGAATAAGATGATGATTATGATAATGATACTGATAACGTTAATAATAAAGATAATGACAATAATAATGATGATGTTGATAAAGTTAGGAATGGTAATGATACTAATCAAAATTATAATAATGATGATAATGATAATAATGAAAACGATAATGAGAATGATGATAACAATAATGATTATAATGATGGAAATAAGCATAAAAATGATAGTAATGATCAATAATAATATAATAATAATAATAATAAATAATAAATAATATAATAATAATAATAATAATAATAATAATGATAATAATAATGAATGTAATAGCAATGATAATGATACAACACATAATTATAATAATAATGATAATGATAATGATAATAATAATAATAATAATAATAATAATAGTAATAATAATAATAATTATATATGATTGTAACAATAATAAACAATGATATAATGATAATAATAATAATAATAATAATAATATAATAATAATAATAATAATAGTAAATATAATAATAACGATAATATAATAATAATAATAATAATAAATAATAATATAATATGATATATATGATAATTAATAGTTAAATGATAATAATAATAATAATATATAACAATATAGATTATGATAATATAATACAATAATTCATAATAATAATAATAATAATAACAATAATAACAATATAATAATACAATAATAATAATAATAAGATATAATGATTATAAATTAATGTAAACTGAATATAGTATACAGTAGAATAATAAATGATAACAATAAAGTAAATAATGATAATAATGACAATTATTATCATCATGATCATATCTTAATGTTGATAATAATAGTGGGTGATAATAATAATGATAATGACATCATGATAAAAAAAATATAATAGTAAAGAAAAAAAAGAAATTGATAATAACAGCAAAAATCATTACTTGAATTATATATAAAAAAATCAGTGAAAATATAATAAAAACATAGCAACATAAAATCGTTGAAACAAACATAAACCCTTTTTACTAACTCATTATCCCTCTAAGTTTAGTCCGTGGGTTCGCAACGGCCAAGCAACTGCATGATGCTCCCACCCGAACCATTAACAAGTGTGTATTATCGCATAACTGGGCAATACTCTCGTTCGGGTTAGGTAACGACTCTTGCAACATACACAGAGAAATAGTATGAAAAGAATGGAGAGAGGGGGCGTGGGAGAGAGAGAGAGAGAGGAAGAAGAGGGAGAGAGGGAAGAAGAGGGAGAGAGGGAAAGGAGAGGGAAGGAAGGGAGAAGAGGAAAAGGAGAGGGAGAGAAAAGGAGAGGAGAGGGGAAGGAGATAGGGAGGAGAGAGAGAGGGAAGGAAAGGAGAGAGGGAAGGAAAGGAGAGAGGGAAGGAGAGGGAGAGAGGGAAGGAGAAGAGAGTAGAGAGTGAAAGGAGAGGGAGAGAGAGAGAAGTGAGAGGGGGAGAGGGAAAGGGAGGAGAGGGAGGGAGGAGGGAGGAGAGGGAGGAGAGGGAGGGGGAGAAGGGAGAGGAGAGAGAGGGAGGGAAGGGAGAGAAGGGGAGAAGGGAGGGAGAGAGGGAAGAAGAGGGAGAGAGGAAGGAGAAGGAGAGGGAGAGAGGAGGAGAGGAGAGAGAGAAGAGAGGGAGAGAGGGAGGGAGAAGGAGAGGGAGAGAAGGGAAGGAGAGGGAGAGAGTGAGGAGAGAGAGAGGGGGAAGGAGAGGGAGAATAGAGGTAGAGGGAGAGAGGGAGAGGGGAAGGAAGGGAGAGAGTGAAAGGAGAGAGAGAGGGGGAAGGAAGGGAGAAAGGGAAGAGAGGGAAAGAGGGAAAGATGAAAGGAGAGGGAGAGAGGGAAGGAGAGGGAGAGAGAGAGAGAGAGAATGAAAGAATGGAAAATAGAGACTCTTCCCCCTCAACTTTCCCCTTCCATCTTCTCTCCTTCTGTGTGTATATCTCCTTTACCTCCAAATTCCCTCCCTTCCTCCTCCCCTTTCCCCTTATCCTATTCTCCTTCTCCTCCCCCTCCTTCCTCCTCTCGCCTCTTCCCTCTACCTTCCTTCCTTCCTCCTGCACTTCTTGGTGCAATGCCACATTTTCTTGACACTATATGGTGATGGATTCTGCCCTGGGTGCCAACATCTCTGCAACGAGGGGAAAGGTAGGGGGTGAGGCGGTGAGGGAGGTTGGGTGAGGGGAAAGGAGGTGGGAGGGGAGGGGGGGGTTGGGTGAGGGGAAAGGTGGGTGGGGTGAGGAGAAGGGAAAGCAGGTGAGGGAAGGAATGGGTGAGGGGAGGGAAGGCGGGATGAAGGTCTGGGGAGGGTGGGTGAGGGGGAAAGGAGGGTGGGTGTTGGAAGGGAGGAGGTTCGGGGTGAGGGGAAAGGAGGGCAGAGTGAGGGGATAGAGGTAAGTGGAAAGGAATCGGTGGAGAAGGTAGGGGGAAAAAGCGGGGAGAGCAAAGAATAAGAAGGCAGGGGGGGGATAGGTAGTGGGAAAGTGAGGGGAAATAACAAAAGGAAAACAGAAGGGAAGGAGGGGAACTGCAGAAAGAAAAAAATGTAAATTATGGAAAAAGTAATACGAAAAGAATTTACTTTACACTCACAAAAACAAATAATAATTATGATAATGTTAACGATGATAATAAGGATATTCATAATAATGATTTTAAGAATCAACAGAACCATGACAACGACAACAAAAACAAAACCTTGATAAAGAGGAGAGAAGTAACCGCAATAAATATGATAATGATGGTGATAATGATAACACCAATAACATTTATCATAATTATGACAATAATAAAGATAGTAAAAAATATTGTATAATGGATCATGATCATAATGATAATGATAAGAATAACAACAACATCAATGATGATAATAATGATAACAACAACAACAACAACAATAATAATAATGATAATAGAAATAATAATGATTATAACAATAAAAAAAAATAAAATATTACAATAATAATATCAAATGACATTAATAATCATATAATAATCATTAATATACTACCTAATAATAAGGATAATAATAACATTAGCAATAATAACAACAATATTAGGCAAAATTTTTACTTTTAGTAATAAGATAATAATAATAATATTAATAATAATAATAATAATAAACAATAATAATAAATAATAATAATAATAATAATAATAATAATAACAATAATAATAATTAATAATAAACAGCAGGCCAACAATAATGATAATAACAATGATAACCTGTAATGATCCTACACATAGCAGAAATGTAGTACAAATTTTTAATAAACAATATGATGAGTGGCAAGGATAATAAATATATAATGAAATACAAATAGAAATAATAGTAACAAGATGGCAATAACAAAGATAATAGCAATGGACAATATTGGGCGCATGATTACAATAGTGAATATAAATGATAAATAAACGATAATGAATATGATAACATTAAACACCGATACTAACAATAATGATAAATAATAAACTAAGGGATACTAAAGATAATTGATAATAATAATACTAATGATAACTCGATAATAATGATACTAAAGATAATGATAATAATAATACTAATGATAATGATAATAATAATACTAAAGATAATGATAATAATAATACAATGAATATGAATACTTAATATTACTAAAGTATAAAATAAATAATAACAATAAATGATAATAATGATGAAAAATAAATAATAACAACAACAACATAAATAAATAATTAATAAGATACAAATAATCGATGAATAATAATAATAAATATAATAATAAAATAATAATTAATGATAATATAATGAGGGATATATAATATAATAATAATAAGACACTAATAATATATATTAATAATAATAATTGATATATAATATATAAATAATGAGGATGATAATAATAGATAATAAATAAATAATAATAATAGCATAAGTAATAATAATGCTAATACTATAATATAGATAATAATGAATAAAATATAATGATGCATAATAATAATAATAAAACAATAAAGATAATAATAAAAAAATAATAATAACATAAAAAATGATGATATAAATAAATAAACAATAAATAATAATAATAATAACCAATAATAATATAATAATAATATAATGATAATAATAATAATGAAAATTAATAGGATAATAATTAATTAATAATAATATGATAATGGTAATGATAATAATGGTGATGTAATGATAGTAAAGTAAAAATACATAATGTTAATGATGATAATGATAAAGCAATAATAAAAATGACATTTATAAAAATGATGAAACATAACATAACATAATAATAATAATGTTAATGAAATTGATAA
>NW_020869811.1:674311-676811 GCF_003789085.1 Penaeus vannamei | reverse complement strand
TTATTTTATTATTATCTTATTATTATCCTTATTATTATTATTATTATATTATTATTATTATTATTATTATTATTATTATTATTATCATTATTATTATCATTATTATCATTTTTATCATTATTATTATCATTATTACTATTCTTTTTGGTTAGGTATATATTTTTGGAATCATTTTCTGATCTGCTTATATATACATTTACTCTTCTAGAACGCTTCAGCTGACCTTCCTGAGATGAGCTTTTTTCTCTCTCTCTATCTTCTTCTTTTTATCTTTATTGTTATCATTTTTTTCCAGACTGACCTTCTCGATGCTGGTTTCAATAGGAGCCTTGGACGTCACACTGGCCAGGTAGGTGCCGTGTTTTTTTTTTCTCTTCTTTCTTCATTATTATTCTTTCGTATTTCCCTTTTCGTCTTCATTGTTATCCTTTTGATGTATCTCTTTATCTCTTTTTTTTTCTTTATTCGATTTCTTTTTGCTGTATATCTTTTTTTTCTGAGGATATATTCTTATCCTTTTCTATTTTCCTCTTCTTCTGTCTCTTTTTATAGTTTAATTTTCCTTCCTTCTTCGTTCTTCCCACATTTTCTTGCGTCTCCTTCCCCTCTTTCCCTTGTTTATTTCCATTTTTTAATTTTATCTCATACCTTTTTTTATTCCCTTTTTCTTTTCCTCTGTTTTTTCTCTCCCATTTCATTCTTTCCATCCCTCCATCAGTTCCTTTCCCTCCATCCTTTCCTTCCTTCTCCCTCCCTCCTTTCATTCCTTCCCCCCCTCCTTCCTTTCTTTTCCCTTCCCTTCTTCCCTTCCTTACCCTCCTCCTTCTCTTTATTCCCCCCCTCTTTCCCTTCCTTTCCCTCCCTCCTTCCCTTCCTTTTACCTCAATACACATTAATCCTTCCCCCTTTTCTACCATTTCCTCCAACTTTCCCTCCTTTTTCCTGATATTCTCCTCCTTCCTTCCTTTCCTAACTTCGGTCTGCATCCCTTATACACCCTAATTTTCCCTTCCATCTCCTCCTGATCCTGATACACGCTAACCCCCAAGTCACATCCCCCTTAGTCCTAACTTTCCTTATCTACCCTCACCCACCCTCCTTCCATTTTCCTTTCCCTCTTGGTACATCCTCCTTCCACTCACGTTTCCCTCCCTCCCCTTCTTCCCTCTTCTTCCCCTCTCAGCTGTTCTCTGATTTCCCTCTCCCTCCGTTCTTCCCTCAGACTATCCTCACTCCTCGTTCTCCTCTCCTCCCCCACCCACCCCACCATATATCAGAGTACCCCCATACCAAACCCCATTACCTTCCTACCCCAACCCCATCCCCAATCCCTTCCTATCACACCCCTCCCTTACCTTGTCTCCTGACCCAACCCTCCATCACATCCCCTCCCTCATCTCCCACATGCTCTCCCCATCCCCAATTCCATCACACCCCTACCTCCCTCCTCCCCTCCCCAACCCTCCACCACATCCCCTCGCTCTCTCACCCCATCCCTCACCCAACCCCTCCCATTTCCCAACCTCATCTTATCCCCTTCCCCAACCCTCCATTACATTCCCACCCCCTCCCCCACCCAAACGTCTCCCCATCACCTCCCCTCCATCACCTCATCCCCTCCCCCACCACCAATCCCTACCTCCCTCACCTCATCCCTTCCCCACCCCAACATCTCTCCATCACATACCCTCCTCACCTCTTCTCCTCCCCACCCCAACCCCTCCCCTCCATCACCTCCTCTCCCTCACCCCACCCCAACACCTCCTCCCCCACCCTCTTCTCCCTGACCTCTCTCCCGCCCTGGATCCTCCACACCCCGAGGTCCATAAGCCTATAAAGGGGCGTTCGTTTACTCCCTCGAAGAACCGGCCCGTCCAAGAGGTTTGTGTTCTCGTCTTGGTGCTTATGGTTCTGTTCCTTATACTTTTTGTATTTAGAGGATTCGATTCTTTGTTAATAGGGTCGTAGAGGTTTCTTGTTTATTTTTTGGTTTGGTTTCTGTTTTATGTAGTACTATGTTTATAGGTTTTGGGATTTGTTTGTTTTTGTCTTTATTATTGCTTATTATTATCATGTGTGTGTTTTTAGTGTTGGTATATAGACCGATATTGATAAAATGGAAGTTCAATGATTTGATTATCATAATTTTAATAAAGTCAGCATTTAATAACCTAATTTAGCTTCCAAACTGTGAAATTATAAAAAAAAAAAATAAATAAAAAAAAGATAAGCAAAAGATATTTAAAAAGAGCATAACCTCCAGAAATGAGAATTAAATACAATATAACTAGATAATTAAGAATATTAACTCGATTTGAAACGCTAGCAAACTTTTATTGCGAGACAGAAAGAAGAAAAGGATATATAATGTGAAAAGAAAGAAGACAAAATGCAATTCCATACACATTTTTCCTCCATTACTGTCTTTCACATTTTAAAAAGGAAACAAAGAATTCCATATCCTCTAAATTCCCGGATGTTCAGACAGACAGGTAGACAG
>NW_020869811.1:656811-659311 GCF_003789085.1 Penaeus vannamei | reverse complement strand
ATAACGATAATAATCACAACAATAGTAACAATAATAACAATATCAATAACAATAATAATTAATATCATCATCACTACTATCACCGATACTATTATAGTTATCATCATCACTATCATCAATTAATATTATTATCACTATCATAATCATTATCATTATCATTACAAAAACAGATCAGATAATCAAGACCTAGTCGACGTCAACACCGCAGAGAACGAGAAAACCCCCGAAGAGGATGACTTCCATTGTCCGAAACCTTGACCCAATGAGCAATTCCTCGGAGCGCGATTTGATCAGCGATTGGGCCGGGTTGGTGGATGATTGACAGGTGATTGACAGGCTTGCTTTAGGCTCCTCCTCCTCCTACTCCTCGACTCTCTCTCTCTGCCTCCTCCCCCTATTCTTCCTCCTCCGCTTTCCTCTTTCTCCTGCGTTCCGTTGGTTGGCTGGAATGGCGAATCGGAGGAAAGGATTAGGACGGAGAAATGACAATGATGATAATTATGATAATAGTAATAATAACAATAATGATAATAATGATAATACAAATAATATTGATAATAATAATAATAGCAATAATAATCACAATAATAATAACAATAATAATAATAAAGATATTAATAATAATAGTAATAATAATGATAATAATAACAATAATAATAATGAAAATGATAACAATATTAATAACGATAATGATAATAAAGGTTGACCGATAGAGGGTTGAAGAAGAGAGAGAGGAGAGAGAGAGAGAGAGAGAGAGAGAGAGAGAGAGAGAGAGAGAGAGAGAGAGAGAGAGAGAGAGAGAGAGAGAGAGAGAGAGAGAGAGAGAGAGAGAGAGAGAGAGAGAGAGAGAAGAGAGAGAGAGAAGGACGAAGAGAGAGAGGAGAGGGGAGGTAGAGAGGAGAGAGAAGAGAGACAAGCAGAAGAAAAAACATAGAAATACAAACCAAACCATAAACAGATAAAAACAAAACAAAAAACAGAGACAGAAGCAAAGATAAACAAAAGTTAAACAGATAATCCACAAAAATGAAGTTCCGCTTTGGTACGAGAGAATCGAAACCCTTTTGGAATTTAATAAAAAGAGTTAAAGAGGATTCCACATTCGCAGGTGCTGTTCTTGCGACATCTCCACCTTCCCGATATGGCGTGTTTATTCTGTGAAGAGTTTCATTAAATTCTAATAAAACGACGGCAGTGAAAATAAATATATAAGTGCTTGTGAGGCACCTATAATGAATAGGAAAAAATCGTACTGATGATAAAATATGGCATTACCAGAAATAATAGATATATTCACCAAATAATAATAGTGGAAGCAATTTCCTTCAAAAAGAACACTAATAAGAAAAATTGTAGTGAACAGTAGTAGTGCAGTTTAAACAAAAGAAATATACATAAAAGCGTTTCCAAATACATATATAAATAAACAGATGGAGAGATAACAAATAGATAAACATAAATAAATGAATGTGCAAATGGGTATATATATATATATATATATATATATATATATATATATATATATATATATATATATATATATATATTATATATATATATATATATATATATATATATATATATATATATATATATATATACATATATATATATATATATATATATATATATATATATATATATAATATATATATACATACATACATACATACATACACACACACACACACACACCCACACACACACACACACACACACACACACACACACACACACACACACACACACACACACACACACACACACACACACACACACACACACACACACACACACACACACACACACACTAACATATATATATATATATATATATATATATATATATATATATATATATATATATATATATATATATATATATATACATATATATATATATATATATATATATATATATATATATATATATATATATATATATATATATATTATATATATATATATATATATATATATATATATGCACGTTTGTATGTAACCATAACATTCACATCCCACAACCCGTGGCACAAGCACACATCCCGACGCAGAGACCAATCAGCACGAAGACGAAGGCAAAGCCAAGCGTCCAACGGCGGCGTCACAATCCTCCGCGAACGGATGCAGCCGCGATCGAACACAGAGGCTGGAGGGAGAAGGTGACTGATCGTGGCGTAATGAACAGAGTGAGATGAGCGGATGAACACTTTGAACACTTGACATGGGACGAGGAGAGAACGGTGTCGTTGTTGGGGAAGGGTTGGTGATTTGATTTTGATTTTGTTTTTGTTTTATTTGTTTGTTTAGGTTTTGTTTTGTGTTCGTTTATGGTTCGGGGTTTGCGTGGTTGTTATGTGGTTGTCTTGTGATCTGTTTTCGAGGATTATGTGGTTTATCGTAAGTGTTTATGTTTGTTATTCATAATGTATAAACATCTACTCTGTTTTTATGCCTACAACCATCCATCTATCTGTCAAACGACTTACCTTCTCTACAA
>NW_020869811.1:646811-649311 GCF_003789085.1 Penaeus vannamei | reverse complement strand
ATTTCGTTTAAGAAAAAAAAGGAAGAGAAAAAAAATTAATGGAAATACTAATGTTTTGATTTTGTGTGAGGTTTTGTTCTATTTTTTTTCGCTCCATATGTTAATGTTTTCAGAAAGTATATGTTCTATTTTCCTTATTATGTGATCATTCATGTACGCACATGCATACGAACGCATCCATGCACACACATACACACACACACACACACACACACACACACACACACACACACACACACACACACACACACACACACACACGACACACACACACACACACACACACACACACACACACACACAACACACACACACACACACACACACACACACACTTCCACCCACACACAGACAAACACACACACACTCCCACCCAACCACACAAACACACAAACAAAGACACACACACACACATACACAATCAAACAGACACACGTACACACTCGTAAATCCATGTACGTATAAGCAAGCACGTGAAATATCCTCCCTGTTCTATATGCATTTTCCTTGCCAAGAATTCACTCTACATCGAATTTCACTTCCTTTGCTTCCCCGTCCACCGTGCTTGCTTATCCATGCCTAAACTTGCTCACATATATCTTCCTTGCCCTTCCTCCTTCCTTCCTTCTTCCTTTTACCTACCTTTCCTTCCTTCTATCTATCGCTTCCGTGGCGAGTTCCATCCTACTGATAATAGACGGATCCTTCATCACATATCTCTTTCCTACACTTCCTCCTTCTTTCCCTCTTCCTTATCCATTTCTCCCTCCTTTTCTATCCATTCCTTCCTCCTTCCTTATCTATTCCTTCCTCCTTCCTTCCCTCTTCATTTTCTATTCCTCCCTCCTTCCTTCCTCCTTCCTTATACATTCCTTCCTCCTTCCTTCTCTCTTCCTAATCTATACCTCCCTCCTTCCTTATTTGTTCCTTCCCTCTTCCTTATCCATTCCTTCCTTTTCCTTCCCCTTCCTTATCTATCCCTTCCTCAGCAAGACCCATCCTACTAAGATACTAGAAGGCTCTATCTTTTATCTTTTATCTCAGGGGGGGGGGGAGGGGGGCGATCCTCGTCAATTCCTTTTCAATATAAGTGGGGCAGAAATTGGGATTTTTAGACCGTGCTGGAAGAGGGAGAGGAGTGACGGAGGGGGGGTGAGGGGGGGAGGGGTCGTAACTTCACGCTGAAGTTGAATTTGCTTTTCTTGAGTGACCTTTATGCTTTTTTTTTTTTTTTTTTTTTTTGGGGTACATGTCTTTGTCTTTTTTGAGGGGAAGGGTACATTTTTGGGGTGTGGGAGATCTATATTATTAATTATCATTATTATCATTATTATTATTATTATCATATTATCACTATCATTATTATCATTATCATTATATCTCATCATTGTTATTATTATGATTGATGTTATCATCACCATCATCATCTTTATCAGTATCATTACTATTACTATCATTATCATTATTACTATTATTATCATTATCATTATTACTATTGTTCTTACTGTGGTTATTGAATTTTTGATGATTTTCATTATTTTTTTCTATTATCATCATTATCATTATCATAATCATTATTATTGATATTTCATTATGATTATCATTAATATTATTATTGTCATTATTGTTATTATTATTGTTTTTCATTGCTATTATTATCATCATTATCATTATCATCAGCATTCATGTTTCTTTATCATTAACTGTCACTTTTTTTTTTACTATTATTATCATTGTTATTATTATCATTATTATTACTCTCGTCACCATTATTGTTGTTGCTTCTAGTATCATTACTTTTATCATTATCATTATATTCATGTTTATCATTATTCTTATTATTATCAGAATCCTTATTTTTAATAATAGTAGTACAATCATTATTATCATATAACTGTTCATGTCATCATATCATTCACATATATATATATATATGTATATATTATATATATATATATATATATATATATATATATATATATATATATATATATATATATATATATATTATATATATATATATATATAATATATATATATATATTATTATATAATATATATATATATATAATATATATAATATATATAATATATACTATATATATATATATATATATATATATATATATATATATATATATATATATATATATATATATATATATATATATAATTATATATATATATATATATATATATATATATATATATATATATATATATATAATATATATATATATATATATATATATATATATATATCTATATATATATATATTAATCATTATCATTATTACTATTGTATGTTAATGTTTACACTTATCATTATATTGGTAACTAATATGACCATTATTTCTATTACTATCGTTATGATTATAATTGCAGTTACCATTACAGCATTACTACTGTAATTATCATATCACTGTTAGCGTCATCATTAATAGTAGTAATAGTATAGTTATTGTTTCCCTTCATCATCATCAATATTCGCATATTCTTG
>NW_020869811.1:626811-641811 GCF_003789085.1 Penaeus vannamei | reverse complement strand
TTGTGCTGTGTGTGTATGTATGTGTTTTGTGCGTGTTGTTGTGTGTGTGTGTGTGTGTGTGTGTGTGTGTGTGTGTGTGTGTGTGTGTGTGTGTGTGTGTGTGTGTGTGTGTGTTGTGTGTGTGTGTGTGTGTGTGTGTGTGTGTGTGTGTGTGTATGTGTGTGTGTGTGTGTGTGTCTATGCGTGTGTATCTGTAATGCATATATCTGTATATTAATCTATGCACGTGTATCCATATCCGTACACCTCCCTCCGTACCCCAGCACACCCCCCACTCCCCCCCACTCCCTTTTCCCTCCCGCCCCCCACTCTCCCTCCAGCAATACCCACAGTCATTCCCACACGAGAAAGCTTTTAGGAAACCGCCTTCCGGACTCTCCTTCGTTATAATGGGCCCGTCTCTCCCACGTGCTCCCAAAGGCGGGGTCGTGTTTATGGGCGTTAAGGAAGATGGCAGCGTCGTCGTCCTCCTCCTCCTCCTTGGGCGCCGGAATACGAGGAGCGTCCCCCGATTGAGGCGAATGGAGGGATGAACTAATTAACGGAATAAAAGGGATATGATGATTGATGGAATAAAGGGATTTGCTAATTGATGGAATAAAGGGATGAAACTAAATTAACAGAATAAAGGAATTTGCTAATTGATGGAATAAAGGGATTTGCTAATTGATGGAATAAAGGGATAAATTAATGAGGAATGGATTGATGATAAGATACATATAAAGAAAGGTACAAAGTTGAGTAAATAAACAGATTACTGAATCTGAATAAAAAAAACACAGATAAATGAATAGATAGCATAAATGGATAACAGATGTAATCAGGAATGAATAGATAATAAAATAGTGACACAGAGAGATAGATAGATAAGATAAATAAACAGATAAATGAATGAATAAAACGTAAAAAATATGAATAGACAGCATAAACGAATAAAAAATACGATCATTAATTAACATAAAGGACTTGGAACCGCATTCTCTCGACGTGACAGTTGTAACAGCCTACGGTACAGAGGGCTAATGAAGTCACAGAGACAGCTGCTTGAAGTCAATGGCCTCCTTCTCCTCCTCCTTCTTCCTCCTCGCCCCCGTTCTCTCCTCTTCTTCCGTGCCTCCTTCTACCTTCTTTCTCCCTTCCCCTCTCCTTGATTTCATCTTAGTTTATCATCTTTTTTTTCTACTTCTCCCTAGCTCCTACTTTCTTGTGTCCTTCATGTTTTTTTCTTCGTATTCTCCTTCTTATTCTTCCATGCCTCTTTCTACCTTCTCCCTTCCTCTCTCCTGTCCTGCTCTCTCTCTCTCTCTCTCTCTCTCTCTCTCTCTCTCTCTTCTCTCTCTTCTCTCTCTCTCTCTCTCTCTCTCTCTCTCTCTCTCTCTCTCTCTCTCTCTCTCTCTCTCTCTCTCTCTCTCTCTCTCTCTCTCTCTCTCTCTCTCTCCTTCCCTTCCCAGTCATTCCTTCCTGCCCCCACTTATTTCTTCTCCCTTATCACCCTCTTTTCTGTATTCTTCCCTCACTTCTTCCCTTTTCCTCCTCCCTTCCACTCCTCCATTCCATCCTCTATCTTCGCTCTTCTTTCTCCTTTATTTTCTCCCTTTCCTCCTCCAGCCTCCTCTGACTTTTCCATTCCTCCTACTTCTTCTCCCACCCTTTATCTTCTCCCTTCCTCCCCCTCTTCCTCCTACTGCTCCCTCCATCTTCTCCCTTCTTCCCGTGTATTCCCTCTCATCTCCCTTCCTTTTTCTTTCCTCCGGTAACTCCCCTTGTCTTCCCCTTCCCCGTCTCCTCCTCCCTTTCGTGTCCACCCCCTGCTACTCCTCCTTGCCTACCTTTATCTTCGCCCTTTCTTCTCCCTTATTTTCTCAATTTTCCACTGCCGCCCCCTTTGCCTTCATCTTTCCCCCCTTCCTCTTCTCTTCCTTGCCCCACATCCCCTTCCTCTTCTCCTCCTTGCCCCCCCCCCATCCCCCTTTCCTCTCCTCCTCCTTGCCCCTCCTCCTCTCCCTCCCCCTTACCCCCCATCCCCCTTCCTCTCCCTCCTCCTTACCCCCCACCCCTCTTCCTCTCCCTCCTCCTTACCCCCACCCCCTTTCCTCTCCCTCCTCCTTCCCCCCACCCCCCACCCCCCTTCCTCTCCCTCCTCCTTACCCCCTCCCCCCCTGTCCGCGAAGCCTCCGGGAGTTGACGATTATTAATGGTGACAAAATAATCGTGAACAGCTCTGGCCATTCCGACGCCATTAATTGAGAGGAAGTCGAAGTTAATACGGCACGGCGGTCCCTCTCTCTCTCTGTGTGTGTCTGGTACTCTCGGGATCTCTCGCTCTCTTGTTGTTATTGTCTCTCTCTCTCTTTCTTTCTCTTACCTTCGCTGTGAGTGTGTGGTGTCTTCTGTCTCTTGCTCTCTCTTTCTTTCTTTCTGTCTGTCTGTCTCTTTTCAAACTCTCTCTCTCTGTCTGTCTCTCTCTCAAACACACTCTCTCTGAATCTCTCTCTCTCTCTCTCTCTCTCTCTCTCTCTCTCTCTCTCTCTCTCTCTCTCTCTCTCTCTCTCTCTCTCTCTCTTCTCTCTCTCTCTCTTTCTCTCTCTCTCTCTCTCTCTCTCTCTCTCTCTCTCTCTCTCTCTCTCTCTCTCTCTCTCTCTCTCTCTCTTGAGAGCTGGAGTCATTCGGGAACTGAGGGGGAAGGGGGGGATTAGACAGCTAGTTTTAGTTGTTCTTTTGCTTTTCGTTGCTATTTGGTTCATGCATTTGCAATTTCGTAATTTCTTTCTCTCCATTTTCTGTTTTTTGTGCGTCTTGGTTTGTATTTATTCGTATGTTTCTCTTTCTCTTTCCTCTGTGTGCCTTTCTCATTTCCTTTTCTTCTTCTGTTGCTTCTCTCTCGCTTTCTTTACAGTGCTTATCGACCTCCGTTTTGTCTATCTATCGGTCCGTTTATCTATTTCTATATACACACGCGCACACACACAAACAAACACACACACACCCCTCCCACCCCCGCCCCCTTACACACAAACACACACACACACACACTTACACACACTCTTACACTAAAAACAACAACAACAACAAAACACCGCACACAAACTCAATACAAAAAAGTCTTCCTTTAACGCTCGGATCCATTCCTATTTCGAGCCGTTCGAAGCATCGCTATTGGTGTTCCGAATCCCTAATGATACCTGTAATCTCGGGAGGATCAGCCAGGTAACTACAGGTACAGGTGTTCCAGGCAGGGGGACTACGGTGGCACCTTCCTTCACTTTGGCATTAAGGGGTTTTGATTAAAATGCGTCGCGGCTGAAATGTTGCTGGTTAAGAGGCTTTGTGATTGGGTGGGAGGGTGTGTGGGGGTGGGGTGGGGAGTTGTTTATTGTTTATGTGTGTGTGTGTTTTATGTTGCTTTTTTTTCTTCTTTTTTTTTTTTTTTTGGGGGGGGGGGGAGTTTTTGTTATTTCTTTTTTTTTTCGTTCCATACTCTGTCTTAGCTTCTCTTCTTTTTTTTTTTGCTCTATTATCTCTCTCTGTCTATGTCTATCTATCAATCTATTTCCCCACTTCCTCTTCCCCTACCTCTAACTTTCCCCTTTCTCTCTCCTACCCTCTCTTGCCCTTCCCCTCCCTCCCTACCCCCTCCCTCCCAACCCCTTCTTCCCCCACCTCCTTCTCTCTATCTCTCTATCCATCTCTTTTAATCGTTATGTCTTTATTCCCAAGCGCCTGTTATCACCTGATAGCAATGTGCTTCCGGTGTTCTGTGCATGTTATTCTAGCCTCTGTGCTGTAATGAGGAGACACTTAACACCTCCCTGGATTTAATTAGATCTTAAATGGCCGTTTCCGGTGTCTTGCAACGTGCAATTTGCAATTCGCATGCCACTTGCCACGTCGTCAATAACCTGAAACGGTTTTTTTCCGACAAGAGATTTCTGAAATCTTGCTTGCATTCCTGTTATTCAACGTTGCAAGCATGGACTTTTTCGTAGGGAAATCTATTTTGGAGATGAACAAAAAACAAAGGGAAAAAATAACGAAAAAATATGGAGCTTCGTTATTGAACAAAAACAAAAAAAAAAAAAAAAAAAAAAAAATGTCGGACAATACTATGTTCAGTAAAGCCTTTTCTATGAATAATAACACAGCGTTACTAATTGCTTTAAATCTGCAGGTGTGCATTATATTAACAGCTGCAACAACTTGTGAGTGTGTGTTTGCACGTGTTAGTGGCTAGCGTTCTGAAGAGGTCTCGTGTAATACACAGATATAAACAGTTTTCTTTACAAAATTGTCTATTTTGTTGTCATTTTCCGTAATCTGCATTGATTATGATACTGATATTGATGATATGATAATAATGTGATGATGATGATAAAAAATATTATAATAGTAATAATAATAGCAGTATTGATAAGGCTAACATTAATGATAATGATAATAGTAAGGATAACGATAATTATAATAAAGATTTTGATGATATGATTGAAAATGATGATGATATATTAATATAATGATACATAACTATGAATGATAGTAACAATGATATCAAGTTGTAATGATAATGGTGTTGATGAGGATAATGACGATAAAAGTAATGACGATAAGAAATAATATTCGATAATAACAAAAATACATAATGATAATAAAAAAACTATAATGATGATAATGATCAATAAGAATAATAGTAACGATAAGATATGGACTACATAATGATCATAATAATACCATTGAATAATAAGGACATGATAGAATAATGATAAGGATATCATAGCAGATAATGATGATGTATGATAATATGTACTTAATTTATGGATAATGATAATATAATAAAATGTGGATTATATAACTAATAATCATGATTCAATAATAGTCATGCTAATAGTAGAGTTGGTAGAAATTACAATAACAATAATGATAAATGATAACAATGATAATAAAATAATAAAATGAATTAATAGTAATAAACTGAGTAGTAGGAATTACAATAATGATAATGATAATATACGAATAACGTATACTAATATAAAAAATAACTAAGAATAATTATTTTAATGATAATGATAATACTAAGAATAAATAAATTAATGATAATGATAATACTAAGATATATTAACTATATTATAGATTAATATAAATAACTAAGAATAATTAATTATTATAATGATAATTAATGATTATACTAAGAATTAAATTATTTATTATATTATAGTGATTAAACTAAGAATAATATATCAATTATTATGAATATATTAGTTATAATATAATACTAAAATAAATTATATGAGCATTGATTAATGAAAATACTTAAGAGATAATTACATAATGATAATATAATACCTAAAAATATTACAAATAATGATAACAGTGATAAACCATCAATAACAACAACATTGTAATAATAATGATAAATAACAGTAACAAAGATGCAAAAGAAGTGAAAAAACAGGAAAGTATTTTTGAGTGTTGGTCCGGCTCCTCCTCCTGGGAACTTCCTAATACAAAACGCAAACACTTCCCTCCCCTCCTTCCCTCCTCCCTCCCCTCCTTACCTTTCCTCCTTCCTTCCTTCCTTTCCTCTCCTCTTAACCTTTCTTCCCTCCCTTCCCTCCCCTTTCCTTCCTCTTGCCCTTCCTCACTTCTCCCCTTCCTTCCTTCTCTCCTCCATACCTTATTTTCCTTCTTACCCTTCCTCCCTCCCTTTCCCTCTCACCTTCCCTCCTTTTCCCTTCCTTGCCCTCTCTCCTCCCATTGCCTTGCCTCCGTTAGAAGAACGCCCCCTACCCCCCACCAACCCCATAACTCCCCACCCCCCCCCTCCAACAATCCCTCCCCCTCTTCATCCCTCCAACAACCCCCCACCCCCACTCTCATCCCCCTTCACCGCTATCTATAAAACCCCCCCAACACCACCCCCCCCTCCCCTCTTCCAACACCACCACCTTCCCACCCCTTCCCCCCTCCAAACCCCCACTTCCCACCCCTTTCACCCCTACCAACACCCCACCCACACCCTCACCACCTACCCCTTCCACCCTCACCACAAATACACAACGAGAACTGTTAACACCCTCGAGTCTGTGCAGGTGTGTTTGTGTTTACGACCGACGTAGGCTAAGGCAGTGTTGTCGGGTCCGTTAGTGGCATAATGGGAGTTGCGACGGCTCTTGGTGGAATTCTGCGAACACTCGGCTGTGCGACGTAGGGGGGAGGAGGAGGGGGAGGAGGGGAGGGAGAGGGGGGAGGGGAGGGGGTTGTTCTCTTTCTTCATCATGCTGCGCGGTGGGTTGGGGATCCTCATATTATTTTTTTTTTTTTTTTTTTTTTTTTTTTTTGTCTCTGTTTGTCTATTTATCTGTCCCACATATATATTTACTCTTTGTTAATCCCTCTCTCTCTTCCCTCTTCCCTCCCCCTCCCCCTCCCTCCTATTCCTCCCTCTTCCCTCTATCCTCCCCTCCCTCCCTCCCCTCTCAAAAGGAGAAGGAGGGAGGAAAGGGAAAAGAAAGCAAACGACCTCCTCTTCCTTTTCCCTCCTTCTGCAGACCCCACCCCCCCCCCCACCCCAACCCGCGTTCCCCCGGCAAAGGAGAGCATATTCGCCGCCATAAATCCCCAAAGAAGGTGAAAATCCTCCCCCTTTCTTTGGCTGGGACGAGAGCGAAGTGATTGTGTGGAGATGGACCGCTCTTCCTCACTCTCTCTCTCCCCCCCGGGGTGTAGTGGGCCAGAGGGACGTGCGCGGGCAAGCTGGCACCGTAATGGATGGAGGCATTAATGTCTCGTTTTGGTAGGCTACTAAAAATCATTTAAGCACTCATTTTCGGCACTCATCACGACCCAACGTATACAAACATCATCAAGGGACGACGACTTGGGAGAGACTGGCCCTTAGTTCATTCTTGACTGCGGTGAAGTGAAGTCGGAGGAGAGAGAGGGACTTCGCTTTCAGAATTCGCAAAAGGAGGAGAGCGCGCTGTGGTACTGTGGTTAACGCGAGGCATCAATGTCGGTCGAGAGCGCGTGTGTTTTGCTTTTGTCTCTATTACGAGGACGTCGCGTAGGTGAGTTTCTGCGCGTCTAGTGTTTATGATACGAGTTGTTCCGGATATAAATGTGCGTGCGGTAATGCGTTACATAAAAGCAAATTGGAAGCAATCAGAAACAAGTTAGGTATAATCATCTAAATCTTCATCAAAACGAAGTAGCGGTGGCGGTGTGCTTGTGTGCGCGCGTGCAATCGTCAGGCCTCTGTGCATTTATCGGAATGCGAAAGTGCATAGCCATAGCCATTTATCCAGCGGTGTATTTAAGCGCATCACCATTTCCCGGCATATCGAGGGACGGCCTCCATTCCCAGACTCGGAAATTCGTCCCGCGGTTCCAGAATGTAACCCCCGGAATGGGCTGGAAGTGCAATCTCTTCGGCAGACATAACACTCACAACTCGAGGCCCCGAAGATATTGGATTTCATTCTTGGCTGCCGGAATCATTCGAGAATCAGACGCGCGTGACCCTCTGGCAGCAGCTCGGGAGGAGGTGCTGGCGGAGGGATGCCTCGGGGGAGGAGCTTCTGACGGGGAGGTCGGGGACGTTACCCGGGTTCATGTGCAGGTAAAGTCTTCAAGTCGTACTCTCTCTCTCTCTCTCTCTCTCTCTCTCTCTCTCTCTCTCTCTCTCTTCTCTCTCTCTCTCTCCTCTCTCTCTCTCTCTCTCTCTCTCTCCCTCTTCCCTCTTCCCTTCTCTCCCTCTTCTCTTCATCTCTTCTTCAGTCTTCTCTCTCTTCTCTCTTCTCTCTCTCTCCTCTCTCTCTTCTCTCTCTCTCTCTCTCTCTCTCTCTCTCTCTCTCTTCTCTCTCTCTCTCTCTCTCTCTCTCTCTCTTCTCTCTCTCTCTCTTCTCCTCTTTCCTCTCCGCTCTTTTTCCTCTCTCTCTCTCTCTCAGTCCCTCCCTCCCTCCCTTCTCTCTCTCCTCTCTCTCTCTCTCTCTCTCTCTCTCTCTCTCTCTCTCTCTTTCTCTCATCTCCCTCTCTCTCTCTCTCTCCTCCTCCCTCCCTCTCTCTTCCTCTCTCTCTCTCACTCACTCTTTCCCTCATCCTCTTTTAAAATGTTATTCTATCTGCCGTAAGAAACGTGTTCTCCCAGTGAACTCGAATCGCCCACAGAACTTGGGTCTTTGCATTTAAGTCACTTGTAATTTGTACCCTCGAGACTCTCAAAGGATCCGAAAATGGTAGGTCGGAAGCCCCCCCCCCTCCCCCCCGACCGGCGACACCTTATTATCGGGAGGGGAGATACAGCATCCGGCCCATCCGAAGGTCGTTTTCTCCCTGTGGGTCAACTGCCACGCCTACGAATACTTATCTGTGTGAAAAAAGGGGAGGAAATGGGATTCATTTTATATTTTTATCAACTTTTTTTTTTTTCTTCTTTTCCTGCTCCTCCTCCCTCACCTCCCCCCTCCCCCTCAATCCAAAACCGAATCACAGTTTAGGATTGGTGGGGTCGAGGAGGTAGGGTAAGAGGGGAGGGAGGGGAGAGGGGGGGGGGAGGGGGGAGATCGATGAGCGAATACTAAAGCTCTTCGACGTACATCCGAACCCGAAGAGAAATCCGTCACGTATTATTTTTATTCCCCTCTAAAATGAGGAAATATTTCGAACACGTCGTCGACACGATTCTCATCTTACCATCCAGAGAAGACGTAAAGAAAAGGAGAGATAACGACAAATAAAAACCCCCTAAAATGCTTTAAAGACAAGAAGACGACTGAAGCCACGAAGAGAGGTTTCAGAATCTCGCGTCGAGGTTGGGCGAGCGGGCCTGGAAACAGTGAATGCTGGAAGATTAGGCGATAACTGCTTCTAACCCCGGCACCGCTTGGCCCTCGTCGACGCGTACGATAACTTCCCCGCGAGTGCCACTGCAAATCCACGCATTTCTCGGCGATTTCTTGCCACCGAACCTCCGAATGAAATACAGGATCCCCTCTATACAACGAAGGGAAATATAAAAAAGGCCGTTCTATCGAGCTGAGACAGGACGCCTCCAAAACGAAGGCCTTGCAAGCAACATCTGGCAACTGCAGGGGAGTCTCTGGAAGGAAAAGTGTGGATGAGAGTTGGTCCTGCGTTTCAGCAACTTGTTCCAGGACGCGTTATAGCTGAACCGACAAGCCCGGGCCGGAAGGAGGACGGAGGGCCACATCCGGGAACACACTGGCACCGCTGGCCCTCCTTTTTCCTCTTAGATAAATAGTTGGCGCTTCGTGTATCGCCTTTCCGACCCGAAGGTGGGATCTGGGACGACGCCGACGGTTCCTCCCTCGGGTTCTGTCTGTTGCTCGGCGTGACGGCATCTGTCATCTGGGTCTTCGAAGACGCGAGAGAGAGAGAGAGAGGAAGAGAAGGAGAGACGGAGAGAGAGAGAGAGAGGAGATCGTCTTCTCTCTCTCTCTCTCTCTTTTTTTTTCTCTCTCTCTCTCTCTCTCGTCAGTGGAAAATCGAGTATAAGAGCAAGACTGTGATGGCATCTTCGAGTGTCCGGACTGTGATATTTTTTGTAAGTAGATCTTCGTCTTTTTCGATACATACTGTTGGTGATCATTGGTGATATGTAAATGTTATTATTTCATTTAGGTGCATGCTCTTCACTAAACAACATTAGTAATTCGTTATAGAATAATTAACATACATTCAAGCATTATAAACTAAAACATCAAAGTAGGCATTTACAACGGCAAAAAAATCCTGCCACACCACCCCCACCCACACACTTCGCCCGACACACACCCTCTCGCAGCCATTTTCACTCTGTATCATATCCAACATCCTCACGCAATCAAACATCAAGACAGCAGTAGAAAGCCGTTGGGGAGAAAAAAGCCGAGTTTGGCTTAATTTGGCACCACCTATGAGCTAATTTGAATTAGCGCGCGCACTGGGACCAAAGCTGTTACCACGTCCGTATCGACCAATCCCCCAAGCTCTGCGCTGATTGGTCGAGCGCCCGGCGAGGGGACACGCGCATGCGCACTCGCTCGCCAGCTGCTGCCTCCTCGGCGCCCCGAATATATAAGAACAGATATAAACATATATGTAGTTTTATATTTTTCTTTTTGCCTTTTTTTCTACATTTAACTTTCCCACACGGAATTTTAGCAGGTAGCAGCTGTTAGTTATATTTGGGAAAGTGTGGGATGGAGATGGAGAATTTCTGTTCAATTGGGTTCTGGTTTTAGTGTTAACGAGAATATTCCCCCTCCTCCCCCCTTCTTTTTTTTTCTTCTTTTTTTATTTGTTTGCTATTTTTCCCTTCCTCGTGTGAGGTCTGAAAGAGTCTCACGGCGATTCGTTAGAGTTTAAGGAAACAAATAAATCAACAGTTTATATGGGGCTCTATAACTCAGGCAGAATTTGTATCTTTTTTATAGAGCGATGGTGATAGATCAGGATATATGAATTTTTATTGACAAACATCTTTTTTTCCATGAATATATCAACGAGTATTTCAAAATGTTTCGATTGATATGCATTTTCTGTTTGTTTGTTATTTATTTGATTTATTATCCCGACAAATGCCTTTACAAATATTATCGACACCGATATATATTTTAGTTTATTTGTAATTTTCGTTTTTCATATTTATGTCTTTGAGTTTTATTTAGTTTATATTCATTTATCTATTCATCTACATGTGTATATATGCTCATCTCTCCATCTACATATTTATCAATGTGTCAATCAATCTATCTGCTCTTCTATCCCTCTATTATTTCTATCTCTGTATGTAAGTATACGTATGATATTTTTATTTAGATCAGTTAATCTGCGTGGTCATATTATCTCATATTTTCGTAAATATTCGTTTGTTAATTCCTGTTATTTTCCTGGCTAATGATAGTATCTCTGTGTATTGTTGAGGGTATTATTCCACAATTTTCTTGTCTTTTTTTCTTTGTACTCGTTATTCTCTCTGTCTGTGTGTCTCTTTCTCTCTCTCTCTCTCTCTCTGTCATGTCTCCTCTCTCTGTCTTCTCTTCTCTTCTCTCTCTCTCTCTCTCTCTCTTCTCTCTTCTCTCTCTCTCTCTCTCTCTCTCTCTCTCTCTCTCTCTCTCTCTCTCTCTCTCTCTCTCTCTCTCTCTCTCTCTCTCTCTCTCTCTCTCTCTCTGTCTTTCTTCTCTGTATGTGCTTTTTTTTTCACTTTCTTTCTTTCTTTTCCTTTCATATCAATTTATCACGTTTTACCTTCCTTCCTTCTTCGCAAAGAACCGTGTGATTTTCCCCTTCCATTCAATCTATTGTTTCTTCTCTCATTTATTCTACATCTCTCTTCTTTCCTTCGCGTTTCTCCAACACTTCTTGCCTTAAATCGTCCATTTCTCTTTTGCCTGAATACCTTTTCATTAAATAGAAATTGCAGCTCTCTCTCTCTTAATCTTTCTCTCTCTTTTAAGATCCCGCCCTCGCTCGCTGATTCCGTTTATTGTTTCCTCTTATTTTCTTGATTAGATTTTTCTTTTTTTCTTTTTTTAATTTTTTGGGTATGCCTTTCTTTTTCTCTTTCTTTCTCTCTCTCCCTCCCTGACTCTCTTCTTCCTCTCTACATAAACACACACGCACGCGCATGCACTCGCATATTACTCTATTACTTACACACTCACTTCGCTCACGCTCATTCACTTTCCTATTCCCTCTCTCCCCCCTTTATCACCCTCTTTTTCCCCCTACATCACACACCCCCTTTATCCCTCTGTCTCTCCCCACATCCCCCCTCTACTCCCCCCTCTATATCCCTCTGTCACCCTCTCTCCCCTCTGTCACCAGCTCCCCCTCCACCCCCTTCTCCCCCTCCCCCTCTCCCTCTCCCCTCCCCCGTCCCCTCCCTGTCACCCCCTCCTCCCCCTCTCTCTGTTGGCCATCAAATCCCTCTCCCCTCTCTCACCCTGTTCTGCTGATTACATTCATTCCACTGTCCTGTCTATTTCTATTATTTTTTTCTTTTTGTATGCCTGTTTTATGTCTGTCTGTTTCTTCTGTCATTTTGTTATCTCTTCTACTCTCTGTTTTGTCGAAGTCTTTCCGTCTTTTTCTTTTTCTTTCCTTCCCTGTCTCAATCCTTTTATCTCTCTCTCTCTCTCTCTCTCTCTCTCTCTCTCTCTCTCTCTCTCTCTCTCTCTCTCTCTCTCTCTCTCTCTCTCTCTATCTATCTATCTATCTATCTATCTTTATCTTTATCTTTCTCTTTCCTTCTCCGTTTCTCTGTTTCCCTTTCCCTCTTACCCAATTACACCAGTCATCCCTGCTTCTCCTTGGTATTGATAACTCCTCTTCATTTTTCCTCTCTCTGGTTTCGAAAACATAATCTCTCCTTCCCTACCATTTCTCCTTCTCCCTCTCTCCTTGATTTATCAGTCTATCCCCCTTCCCTTTCGTTCCCTGAAAGCTGTTCTATATATTCTGCTGTAATTATCTTGTTTCCTCCGCTGTCATCGTCCACTTTGCCTTCCTCGTTTTTTTTCCTTCCTTCCATTCTCGTTTATTCTGTTATCTCCCTCTTCCTGCTTTTCTGTTCGTCTCTCTGTCTTTCGTTCTCAGACTATTTGTCTTTCAGTTTGTCTATTTTCGATCTTTTCATCTTATTTTATCTATCTTCATCTCTTTATCACCCTCTATCTCTTTCTACTCCTGTTATCGTATCTATCTTTCATTCCCTGTCTATTTGCCATTCAGATTGCCTGTCAGTATCTTTCTATGTCTACCTATCTTTCTTCGATTTTTTGATTTCGCATTGTCTTTATGTATCTGTCTATCAGTTTGTCTATGTCTTCCGGCCTATCTAGCAATCTAAATATTTATAGATGTGCCTGTGACTATGCTTGCGTGTGAGTCAATGCTTGTGTTTGCATTTAATTCTCTAACACTTCCAGTACTGTCTCCCTGCTTCCATTTCCCCCCCTCTCTTTCTCTCCATTCTCATTGGATATTCAGCTTCCATTTCCCCCACGGGTGAGTTACTCGTTTATCCTGTATTTTCCCTTTCCCTTTCGATTTATTCCCCCTCGCGCATCCTCCCTCTTTCGATCTGCCCCGATTTCACTCCTTTTCCGCATCCGTTTCAAATCTGTTTATCCCTTATTTCTCCCGATATCGCCGTGTTTGTCATACCTTCCTCCGCCTCTCCGCTTCTCCTCCCCTTTATACACACACACGCATTCTCCCCTCTCTCCCTTACTTCCCCTCTCTCTCTCTCTCTCTGTCTCTCTCCCCTCTCTCCCCCTCCGCTGGCCAGACCCCGTGAGCAATACGGCTGCGTCGCTGCCTCTCGATCAATAGACTTGCTACGTTTTTAAATTAAAAGAGAAAAGACGTTTGCGCACACGATGTAGGGACGAGGGGAAAAAAGAGAGACAGCGAGAGAGAGAGAGAGAGAGAGAGAGAGAGAGAGAGAGAGAGAGAGAGAGAGAGGAGAGAGAGAGAGAGAGAGAAGAGAGAGAGAGAGAGAGAGAGAGAGAGAGAGAGAGAGAAGAGGAGGTAGACGAGGGGAAAAAAGAGACAGCGAGAGGGCGAGGGAGAGAGAGAGAGAGAGAGAGAGAGAGAGAGAGAGAGAGAGAGAGAGAGAGAGAGACAGAGAGAGAGAGAGAGAGAGAGAGAGAGAGAGAGAGAGAGAGAGAGAGGAGAGGAAGAGAGAGGAGAGAAAGAGAGAGAAAGAGAGAGAGAGAGAGAGAGAGAGAGAGAGAGAGAGAGGGGGGGGGGGAAGAGAATGAGAGGTCCCTGTCACCCAGTAATTTTGTGTTTTATTTCCCTGCCTCCGTTCACATCTTTCCCTCTTGCAAATGCAATGCAGCATCAACATTCTTTTTTTTTCTCTCTTTCACTTCCTCCCCCCCCCCCCTCCTTCCCTTCCCCCCAACATTTAAGGTGGAATTAGGGAGAAATTCGCCCTTTAAGACTGCGGAGCGTGGAGGTGAAAGGGATAAAAATAAACAGATTGGAAAGAAACGAAAAGAGGAAGAGAGAAAGCTCATGAGGATCCCGCCATTATCCCTTAAAAAGTGTTGAAATAAAACTTGGCGACAAGATCAACAAAGGTGCAGGAGCCCGAGGTAGGTTGCCAAGGGGAGAGGGGCGAAGAGGGGAGAGGGAAGAGGAGAGAGGGGCGAAGAGGGAGAGGAGAGGAGGGGGCCGAGGGTTGCAGTTTGTCGGGTTAGAGGAGGGAGAGAGAGAGAGAGAGAGAGAGAGAGAGAGAGAGGAGAGAGAGAGAGAGCGAGAGCGAGAGAGAGAGAGAGAGAGAGAGAGAGAGAGAGAGAGAGGGACGGATTGGGGAGAGGCGAGGGGAGAGGAGGGCCGGGTCGGGTCTGCGCAGGAGTCGGCGGTGGCAGCGGCGGCGGCGGCGGCGGAGGCGGCGGATGGCGAAGGAGGCATCGGGGAGAGCAGCGTCGCCGAGGAAGGTGTCGACGGCAGCCATTGCAGCCACGTCGAAGTGCGTCGCCTCCCCCCCTCCCTCCCCCCGCCGTTTCGACCTCGAAGCCTCCGCCGAAAACCATTGGATTTTTGTGTGCGCGCCTGCAGGAACCCGGAGGCACGGAGAGAGAAAGAGAGAGAGTGAGAGCCAGAGCAGGCGAACGAGTGAGAGAGAGAGAGAGGGAGGACGAGAACGCCCCTTCGCCCTCACGGGGTTTCATGAAGGTGAGAGGACATCCTGGAGTGAGTTTCTTTTCCTGCAAAGGTCGGGGAGCCTCTGGCCAGCGCGTCCCTCGGAGGTCCTGCAGGAATCACGCTTATTTGTCTTTCTAGTGTGTGTAGTGCCCGGATTTAACTTAAGATTTTTGGGTTTCTGTTTCTCTTATTTTCTTTTTTTTTCTTTATTTTCTTGATGGCGCCTGTCTTGGAGATGATCCCCGGAAGTGTCCTCTCAAAGTCCTCCGGAGTTAAAAGGAATCTAGAAGTTCGTGTGTCTTTATTTATCTGTGTTGCATGGACATTCTTCTTCTTCATATGGTTATTCTT
>NW_020869811.1:609311-619311 GCF_003789085.1 Penaeus vannamei | reverse complement strand
TCTGTCTCTGTCAGTCTGTCTGTTTTATCTATTCATCTGTCTGTCTGGGTTTCAGTTTCCTCTATCAATATCTATCTTTCTCTCCTATTTCTTTTCTTTCTTCACCCTCTCCCTTTCCTCTAACTCATTTTCCTCTCTCCTTCTTCTTCCTTCCTTCTTTCCCTTTCCCTCTAGCAGTCCTTTCACCTACCCCTCACCCTCATCCTTTCTTCGTCTCCCTCTTCCTGTTTCCCTCACTACCTCCTTCTCCCTCCTTCGCTTCCTTCATCTCCATCTCCTTCTCCCTTTTCTCCCAGTATTTATCTCCTCTTTTTGCGCTTCCTTCCTTCTTCCTCTTCCTCTATCTCTCCCTCCCCTCCTCCTCTCTCTCTCTCTTCTCACTTTCTTGTTCTCTTTTTTTACCTCCCTCTGCCTTCCCTCCTTCTCCCTGCCTCAAGGAATGCCACATTTTCCTCTTGCACTTCCTCTCCCTCTTCCCTTTCTCTCCTTGTCCCTTTCCATCTCCTCTTTCATTTTCCTTCTCCTTCTCCTCCCCCTTTCCCCTTCTTTCTCCTTCTCCATCTCCGCCTCCTCCTTCATTTTCCTTCTACTCCGTCTACATCTCCTTCTCCATCTCCCCATCCCCCTTTCATTTTCCTTCTCCTTCTCCTTCTCCCCCTTCTATCTCCTTCTCCTTCTCCATCTCCCTCTTCTTTCTCCTTCTCCTTGTCTCCCAATTGCTCCTTTAGTCTCCAGAAACCTCTAGGAATGTCGACCTGTTCCTCTTGCACTTCCTTTCCCTTTCCTCCCCTTCATTTTCCTTTTCCTTCTTCGTCCCCCTCTCCTTCTTTCTCCTTCTCCTTCTCCATCTCCCCCTTCTATCTCTTTCTCCTTCTCCATCTCCCCTTCTATCTCCTTCTCCCTGTCTCCCAATCGCTCCTTTAGCCTCCCAGAACCTCAAGGAATGTCGTCCTGTTCCTCTTGCTTTAATCCCAGTCTTTGTCCTGATCAATATCCCCCTTCATTTTCCTTCTCCTTCTCCCTCTCCTTTCCCCCTTCATTTTCCTTTTCCATCTCCCCCTTCCTTCTCCTCCTTCTCCCTCTCCTTCTTTCTCCTTCTCCTTCTCCCTCTCCTTTCTCTTTTTTTCCTTCTCTCTCTTTCCTCCTTCTCCCTCTCCTTTCTCCTTCTCCTTCTCCTTCTCCTTCTACTCTTCTCCCTCTCCTTCTTCTCCTTCTCCTCTCCTCTTTCTCCTTCTCCATCTCCCCTTCTTTCTCCTTCTCCCTGTCTCCCAATCGCTCCTTTAGCCTCCCAGAACCTCAAGGAATGTCGTCCTGTTCCTCTTGCTTTAATCCCAGTCTTTGTCCTGATCAATATCCCCGGAGCAACAGCGACACAGGTGGCGAAATGTATAGAGGATTCTCTCTCTCCTTTTTTAACTTTTTTTTTCTTCTCTTTTTCTCTTTTTTGATTGCGTTTTCAGTTTCTCGTGTTTTTTGTTTTTTTTTAGGGTTGGGGGGTTTTGGGGGGGTTTAAGGGGAGGTGGAGGATTGGAGGTTTTTCAGGAGGGATGGGGGAAGGGGAAGGGGGAAAGGGGGGAGGAATTGGAAAAGGTATGGGGGGGTGATTATGTTTTTTTTTTTTTTTTTTTTTTTTTTTTTTTTTTTTTTTTTTTTTTTTTGATGGGGGTGCGTTGCGTCGATGCGCGGAAATTTGATTGGGTCCCCCCTGCGTTGCTTCCGGTGATCATGTCCATTTTCTTTTTCTTTTTTAAGTTTTTTTTGTGGGGGGGGGGGGGGGGGAAGAGTGTTGCCCATTTTTCTTTTCTTTTTTCATTTCTCTTTACGGTGCAAATTTGTTTTCTTTCCACTTTTTTTCTTAGCGTTATTGATATTCATTCATTATCTTTTTTCGTTTTTTTTTAGAATTGAGGATTATTATTGATTTTATTTTTTATATCGATTATGGGAGGAGCCTAATAATGGTAAAGATTAATGGGTGATTAAAATGAATATTAATGATAATGATGATATTAATACTGGTAATAGTTGATTATTATAATTTGTCGTTCTTCTTCCTATTATGTTGTTCCGTTTATTATTTGTTATTATTATTATTATTGTTATTATTATTATTATTATTATTTTATTGTTATTATTTGTATTAATTATTATGTTATTATTATTATTATTATTATTATTATTATTATTATTAGTTGTTGTTGGCACTATTATCATTGTTATTAAATAATGTTATTATTATCATTATAAATTAATTATCTTTCCATCATCATTTCATTATTTTCATTAATTTATTAATTGTCGCTGTTATTATTATAATGTCATTAGTACTTTGTTAATAATTCATCAATAATTATAATGATAATAAGGATAATAATGATAATAAATAAAACAATAATAACAATAGTAATAATAAGAAATTGATATTAAATGATAATAATTAATTTTTTAATATTATTATATTATTATATAATTATTATATTTATAAAATGTCATATGATAATGATAAAATAATGGTGATAATGATAATAATAATTTATAATAACAATAATAATGATTAATAATATGAATAATAATAATAATAATTATAATACATATATTAATCATGATAGTATACATTAATAATGATAATAATGATAATAATAATAAATAGTAATGATAATGATAATAATGAAGACAGACAACAGACAGAAGAGACAGAGAAAGCAGAGAGAGAGAGGCAGAGAGAAGAGACAGAGAAAAACAGAGAAAAGGAGAAAAAGAAAAAAAAACAGGGAAAAAAGAGAAAGAACAAATAAGAAAAGAATAAAAGAAGGAAAGTGAATGAGAATAAGAGAAAGAAAAGCGATGAGTCCCACAGAACGTAGGTGTAAGGCTCACATAACGTGAGAGGTCGACGGAGCAGGCAGGAAATTACATAGGCACGCGCTGGGTGGATTTATAGCCAGACGAATAGGGAGAGATAAAGAGGGGAGAGAGGAGAGGAGAGGGATGGAGGGAAAGGGAGAAGTGGGATGGAGGGAAGGGAGGAAGGAGGGAGAGCGAGAGGGATGGAGGGAAAGGAGGAGAGAGGGAAGGGAGGAGAAAGGGAGAGAAGGGATGGAGGGAAGGGAGAAGAGAGGGAATGGAGGGAAAGGAGGAGAGAGGGATAGAGGGAGGGGAAAAGAGGGGAGAGGTGGAAAGGGAGACGAGAGATGGAGGGGAAGGGAGGAAGGAGGGAGAGGTGGAAAGGGAAGAAAGAAGGAGAGCGAGAAGAATGGAAGGAAGGGAGGAGAATGAGAGAGGTGAAAAGGGAGGAGAGATGGAGATCAAGAGGGATGGAGGGATAGGAAGAGTGCAGGAGACGTGAAAAGGGAGGAGAGAGGGAGAGGAAGAAAGGGAAAGCGAGAGGGATGGTGAGAAGGGAGTGATAGGGAGAGATTGAGAGGGTGTGGGAAAAGAGGAATTAAAAAAAAAGACGAGAGATAAAGAGATGGTATGAATAAGAATAGAGAAAAGGAAGAAGAGAGAGAAGATAGGGAAGAGCTGGAAAAAAGAGAGAGAGAGGAAGAGATGGAGAGGTCAAGAAAAGAGACAGGCAGAGAGAGAGAGAGAGAGAGAGAGAGAGAGAGAAGAGAAGAGAGAGAGAGAGAGAGAGAGAGAGAGAGAGAGAGAGAGAGAGAGAGAGAGAGAGAGAGAGAGAGAGAGAGAGAGAGAGAGAGAGAAGAGAGAGAGAAAGAGAGAAAGAGAGAGAGAAAACAGATACAGAAAGAATTGAACAGAACAAAGAAAGTAAGAGAGCCCCCACCCCACCCCCCACACCCCACTCCGAATTCAAAATGAATTTCTCTACCCTCTTCCCTGTCCCTTCCTCCACCTCCCCCCCCCTTCCCCTTCCATCCCCCACCATTCACCTCTCCCCCATCCTCCCCCTCTCTCCCTCCCTCCCCATATCACTTCACGGGATTCAATCTAAATGGAACCGGGTCGGAAAATATGTGTACGTGTGATGATGGCGTGGGGAGGGAAGGGAGGGAGGAGGGGGGGGGGGGAGGGGGGGTGGATGGGGAGGATGGTTATGGGGGAGTCTGTTGTAACTATCCCTCCCCCCACCCCCTCTTCCCCCTAGGCCGGTGCTAAATGTTGGATGGAATAGGGTGGAAGAGGGAAGGGAGGGAGAAAGAGAGAGAGAAGGACGAAGGAAAGGAAAGAAGAGGAAGAGAAGAGGAGGAAAGGAAAGGATGATGAGAAGTAAACATAGAGGAAGGGAGAGAAGAGGAGAAGGGGGGATAGAGGAAAACAAAGAGGAAGGGAAAGAGAGAGGAAAGGAGGGACAGACGGAAACAGAGAACGAAGTAGAGAGTAAGCAAAAGAGGACAGATGGAAACAGAGAGCAAGAGAGAATGGGAAAAAGAAGGAAGAGAAAAGAGAGTAATAAAGGAGGGAAGAAGGAAACAGAGAAGGAGGCGAAGGAAGATGAGGAAGAAGATCCGGAATCACTCCTCACAAGATGGAGTTAGGAACGTCTTTGGCCTTCCTCATCTCTCCCTCCTCTCCTCTCCTTCCCAATCCTTCCCCTTTATTCCATCCGCGTCCTTCTCATCTCCTCCTACCCTCCTTGCCTCTTCGATTCTCTCCTCTCCCTCCTCTTCCTTTTCCTTCCTTCTATTTCTACCTATCTCCCTTACTCCAATCGCCCTCTTCACCAGCTCCCACAATCTGCCTCAAACACCTCCTCCAACAAACTTCTCTCTATCTCACCATTCATTCTCCTTCTCTTCACCAGCCTTTTCCCCTCTCGAATTCTTCCCCTTTTAACCTCCCCCCCTTCTCCACTTCACGACCGTCCATCCCCAGGATCTCCACCAGCAGCCTCTCCTCCCAGTACCCCCCCCTCCACCAACACACCCATCTCCCCTCCCCTCCTCTCCCCCACTTTTCATGCCACCCCTCTTATATTCCATCCCCCTCACACGCAGCCTTTCCCCTCCCAATCCCCTCCGTTTCACCACCTCCACCAACTCCCTCCCTTCCCCTCCTCTCCCCCCTTTCATCACCCCCCTCCTATGCACCCCCCCCCGCCTTATCACCCTCGCATGACCCCCCCCTCACCCCCCCATGTCTCTTGCAACTGCACAGGTTGTTCTTCTTTTCCTCTGTTGAGTGGCATCTCGTACGTGTGCTGCACCCTTATTGCTCCAATAAACAAACTGCCTGGTGTTGTTTACTCGGGTGTTTAGTGCGGGCTGTATGACCCAACTTGGAGCAGCATCACCCGACGTCTGCTTTGGGTCCCCGTCAAGTTTCTGTCAAGTTTTTGTTCCTTCATTTTGTTGTTATTGTGTACGGTTTTTGTCTTTGGGTTGTGTTGTTGTTTTTTTTTAAACTTTGATTCGTTTTTTTTTTGCTATTTCTTTTTCTTGTCCTCTCGCTCTCTCTCTTTTTCTGTCTGTCAGTCCTCTCTCTCTTCTCTCTCTCTCTTCTCTCTCTTCTCCTCTCTCTCTCTCTCTCTCTTCTCTTTCTCTCTCCTCTCTCTCTCTCGTCTTTTTCTATCCTTTCCTCATTTCACTCTCTCACTCTTTTTCTCTTTCTTCTTCCATCCTCCTTTCGCTTCTGGATCTCTCCCCTCTCTTTCTCCCTTGCTATCTCTCTCTCAGTTTATCTAATCTCCTTCGCCTTCACCACCTCTGTTTTTCCTTCTTCTCATAACCCAGATCCACACTGCACCGATTCCCTCTCCACCCCACCTTCCCTCTTCCTTTCTTCTCCCTTCTCCTTCTTCCTCGTTCCTCCTCTCTTCCTCTATCTTTCCTCTCTCTTCTCACTGTTTGACCTTTTCCTCAACCGCTTCTCGTTCTCGTTACCTGGCTGTTATCCCCTCCACTATTCTCATCTTCACGAAGCGTCAAATTAGTTTCGCACAGATAGCCTATAGGGCATAACTAACTCCCTCGTTTCCCCTCCCCCCCCCTCTTTGGCTCTTAGCTATTACCCCCTCCATGCATCTCTCCCCTCCTTCGCCTTTCCATGTCCCTTCCTCAATTTTCTCCCCTCTGTCTCATTTTCTTGTCCTTCTTTCTCTCCTATCTCCCCTGGCTTACATCCTTTCTCTTGATCTCCCCTCGACCTCCTTTCCCCGTCGGTCTCTCCCCTCATCTATCACTTTCCATATTTTTCTCACCTCTCTCCCCTCCTCCTTTCCATTCCTCACTCCCTCTCCTCAACCCTCTTCTTTTCCCTTGTCTCCCTTCCCCCCTCCTTTCCTCGTTTCCCCCCCTCCTCCTCATTTCCCTCCTTCCCTCATCTCCCCTTCCCCCCCCTTCCCCCCTATCTTCTCCTTTTTCCGCTCATCTCCCCCTCCCCTCTCTTTCCCCTCGTCTCCCCTCCCCTCATCTCCCCCTTTCCTCCTCTCTTCCCCCCTCTCCCCCTCCCTCCTTCCCCTCGTCTTCCCTCCCCTTTCCGATCCTGTCGCGTCGTAAAAGCAACGAGGTTATTATCCAAGCAGACAATTTGTCGCTCCCGTGGTTAACTACTTGTTTATTTCCATTATGCCTTGTCCCTGTGTTTCGGTCCCCTTGTTGGAAGGGTTGGATTAAGGGCGGGAGGAGAGGGGGTGGAAGAAGAGGGAATGGGTGGGGCCACGTTTTCTTCTGGGGAAACGAAGGGGGGGGTGGCGGCGGGGAGGGGGGGGGGGGGGGGGGGGGGCGGGAGGGGGGGGGGGGGAGGGGGAAGTGGGGTGGGGGGATGATGCGCGAGAGAGGAGAGAGGGGAGGGTCGAGGGTGGTGGGGGGGGCGGGCGGGGACGGAGAGAAGGGGGAGGGGGAGGAAAGGGGAAATTAGGGGATATGGGGGAGGATGGGAGAGAGGGGGGTGGGAGAGGGGGAAGTCGGAGAGAGGGGATAAGAGTGAGGAGAAGAGAGGAGGGAGGGGAGGGGGAAAGAATGGGAGAGGTGAGGGGGAGAGAAAGGAGAGGGGGGGAGGGAAAGGAAGGAGGGGGGGGGGGGCGAGGGAGGGGGGGGGAGGAGGGGAGGGGAGGGAGGGGGGGAAGGGGGGGAAGGAGGGACTGGGAGAGTGTGAGAGGAAGGAAGGAGGGGAGGAAGAGAAGGGAGGGGAGGGAGAGGAGAGAGAGAAGGAGGAGGAGGGGGGGAGGAGGAAAAAGAGAGGGGAAAAGCAAGAGAGGGAATGGCAGTTTTGTTGACACCCCAAAAAAAAAAGTAATAAATAAGGAGTTAGTATTTGTTGAGTTTGTGAAGGTTTACAAGGGCGGGGGTGTCATTCCCTGGGGGTAGGTTTCCCGGTTAAGAAGTTGTGGTCGCCGGCCGGTTGATGGTGGACGAGGAACGTTACGGGCCGGGGGTAGGAAAAGGATGGTTTTGTGTTTGGTGATGTTAGAGGTGGTTGTTGGGTATGTTTATGTTTGTGTAAGGTGGGTGGGAGGTGAGAGGTGGGGGAAAAAGAAGGGACGTTGAGGGTAGGGGGTTTTTAAGGTGGGGTTTTGGGTGGGGGGGGATAGATTTGGGTGTTGATGTAAAGGAGGGTTTAAGGGGTGGAGCGGGGGTTTAGGGGGTGGGGTGGGGAAATAGAAGGTTGAGTAGGGGGATGAGAAGTCCTGGGGGGGGGTATTGGGAAAGGAGAATCAGGATGAAGGTAAGGGAATTTGGTGCTTGAGGAGAATAGAAGGATGGGGATAGCAGGCTGGTGGGGCTGCGGATAGAGGAGGATAAAGGATAGAAGTTGGTGAGGATATGGAGAGAAGGATGGAGGGATTAGTAGGGAAGAGGGTAATGGCGGGAGGTTGGGGATAGTGGGACTGGGGGTCATGGGTAATTGAAGAAGAGGAAAAAAAAGAAAAAAGGAAAAGAAGATGGAAGAAAAAAAAAAAAAAAAACATTTATATTAGGAAAGATTCGTAGTTGCAAAGGGAGTATTTGCCGGTAGTGGCTGGACAACGTATCTTTTCTGTAATCAGTTCCCCCTTCATTCGCTCAACACACAGCACACCACACCACACACCAACACACAACACACACAACACACACACACACACACACACACACACACACACACACACACAAACACCACACCCCCCACACCCCCCCCCCGCACCCCCCCCCACACACACACACCCTACACCCACCACACACAAACACACACACACACACAAGCACACCACACAACCACCAAAATTCCTCAGCATAATTAATCACCCATGCAAATCCTCACTCATTCACAGACACAATCATTTGAATCAACAGACATAAAACCCAAAGCACACAAGCAGAGATAGAGACACAAACACACGACCCATATCCACACACAATGACAAACAAAACGGCAAACAAAAACAAACACCTTGGCTCAGACAACAACGCCATCTGTTGCCCCTTTTCTGCACTTCTCTCCAACCCCTTTCGCCCTACCTCATACCACATAGATATGATGGTTACTCTACATGATTCTGATTTTGGATAGAAGTTCCCCACATGAACGTAAATCTCATTGCCTGCTATCCCGCTTCCATCATCCTCTATTTACCACATATGTAACACTCATAAGTATGTCTTTCACCACATAGCAATAATCTACCTACATGTACCTTCCCATATGCCCTTAACTCTCCTTCGCCATCCCCAACATACCCATAATCTTCCACGCAACACAGGTAGCTCCCCAACACACCTAACTCCCCATCCACTTCACCCCCATCCCCATATGTAATATATCCCCAATATAAACTACCTCACATAATAATAAGCTCCCCCATTCATAACTTCCTCACACTTCCAATCCCCGACATCTCTAAATATATCCTCCCCACACACACAAACACCCTAATACATACACCCACCCCCCTTCAAATCCCTTTCCCACTCCCTCCACAAAACATAACACCCCACCCCTCCCCAACACATAACTCCTCCCACCCCTCCCTCAACACATAAACTCCTCCCAGAACCCCCTCCCCATCTCCCCGACATAATAAACTCCCCAGAACCTCCCACCCCTCCCACACACATATTCTCTCCAACCCCACACCTCCCATACACGCACCCTTACCCCCCTTCCTAACACATAACCTCCCCCCTCTGTACGGGATCACCCCCAACACGATTCCCCTCCGAAGTCTCCGTATGTGGTCTCCCTCTCTGTAATAAAATCGGGTCGCCACAGACTTGGAGAATGGGACTCTCCTCCACCACATCAATTTGGGGCTTTAGGCTCAATGGGGGAGGGAGGAGGGGGAATGGAAGGGAAAGGTGAAGGGTGTGTGAAGGGGGGGGAGTAGGTGAGGGTGAGGGGAGGAGTAGTGAGAGAGTAGGTGAGAGGAGGGGAATGAGGGAGAGGGATAGTGTGATGAGGGAGTAGGAGAGACGAGAGGGAAAGGGGAAGTAAATAGTGATAGAGGTGAGAGCGGTAGATGGTAAAAGAGCAGAGATAGATAGAGAGGGAGAGAGAGAGAGAGAGAGAGAGAGGAGAGGAGAGAGAGGAGAGAGAGAGAGAGAGAGAGAGAGAGAGGAGAGAGAGAGGAGAGGAGGAGAGAGGAGAAGAGAGGAGAGAGAGGAGGAGAGAGAGAGAGGAGAGAGAGAAGGAGAGCGAGAGAGAGAGCGAGAGCGAGAGAGAGAGAGCGAGAGCGAGAGAGAGAGAGAGGGAGAGAGAGAGAGAAGAAGGAGAGAGAGAGAAAGAAGAGAGAGGAGAGAGAGAGAGAAGAGAGAGAGCAGAGAGAGAGAGACAGAGAGAGAGAGAGAGAAGAGACGCAGAGAGAGAGAGAGTCAGTAAGTCAGGTCGTTCGAGTGAGCAAGAGAGAGAGAGAAAGAAAAAAAAGATAAAAAACAAAGAAAAAATAAAGAGAAACAACGATAACAATATCAAAAACACAAGAACCGAATACGAGAAAGACAGGATAATATGAACTTCCCTTTTTTGGCAGTTTTATATACTAAGTTGGTGGCGGGGTTGTTTTCTTGAGAAAGGAGAAGACCTTTTCGAATATTCATTTATTTTCTTTATTATGTTCAGGTTATGG
>NW_020869811.1:601596-603959 GCF_003789085.1 Penaeus vannamei | reverse complement strand
GATCTATCAAAATGTCATATAACACCAAAAAAAAAAAATAAATAAATAAATAAATAAAAAGAGACTTATATTACATGATCTCTGGCTCCACGTTGATCAAAATGTCATATAACACCAAGAAAAATAAAAAATAAAATAAAAAAGAGACTTATATACATGATCCCTTGCTCCACGTTGATCAAAATGTCATATATCACCAAAAAAAACAACAAAAGAAAGGAAGTTAAAGGAAAGGAGACTTATACACACGGTCCCTCGCCTCACGCTGAGCACAGAATGTCATATTGCATAAAATAAATGAGACATATACATCAAAAAAGGAACAAAAAGAAAAGAAAAAAAAGGAAAAGAAGGAAATATATGCATGATCCCTCGCCTCACGCTGAGCTCAGAATGTCATATTGCATAAAATAAATGAGACATATACACGATCTATCAAAATGTCATACAAAAAAAGGAACAAAAGAAAGGAAGTAAAAAAAAAAAAGGAGACTTATACACACGGTCCCTCGCCTCACGCTGAGCACAGAATGTCATATTGCATCAAAAAAGGAACAAAAAGAAAAGAAAAAAAAAGAAAAAGAAGGAGACTTATACACACGGTCCCTCGCCTCACGCGGAGCACAGAATGTCATATCGCATCAAAAAAGGAACAAAAAGAAAAGAAAAAAAAGGAAAAGAAGGAGACTTATACACACGGTCCCTCGCCTCACGCCGAGCACAGAATGTCATATTGCCTCCCGTTGAAATTTTGAAAGTAGTCAAACGGCCGCGCACCGTACCAGTGACCAGAGGGTCCTCCTGCCGCTCACACTTGGCGCAAGTAACCTCCAGCAAATGGTTCCTGTTCGATTAACCTTTTCTCGCGTGTGCTGCCAGCTGAGCATAATCGGTTTATAAACAAGATGATGATTTTAAGCGTCATTTGAAGCTGCGGGGGAGGCTGATTGTGTTGTTTATTTTGTAATAATGGAAGGTATTTAATGACTCTTGTAATCTTGTTCTCATTTTTCGGCTTTCAAATTTTTGTCTCATTGAAGTCTTCTTTAAAGAACACCTTATTTTTACATTAAAAAGTTTCGAATACGGGTTTCTGCAGTGTTTATTTTATTTATTTTTTTCCACCATCACGATTTCGTATCATTCTGTGATTCAAAAATGTTCAAAATGTTCAAATGATTCAAAAAAAAGTCCCAAACTGAACTGAATATGAGATAAAGATTTGGACTTACATAACATCCTGTAATAAATAGGCCTATCCTAGTCACAATACAATGATATCTTTCCAACAAAGAAAACAACGAAACCTACCATGTATGTCTTCCTCATATACCAAAAGAATAAACAAACAGGCGAAAAAAAGAGAACCAAAACAAGAGAAAGAATGGGAGAACAGAAAGAAGGAACAGAGAGAAAAAGGAAAACAAGAATAAACAAACAGGCGAAAAAAGAGAACCAAAACAAGAGAAAGAATGGGAAAACAGAACGAAGGAACAGAGAGAAAAAGGAAAACGAAGGAAGAAGAGAGAAGAAGCGAATGAAATAACAACGGTAGAAGGAGCGAGAGAGGCACCGCAGACCCCGTGGCATTGGCACAGTCTGGCTATTACACTCCATTGCTTCCTGATCTGATGAATAGGCATATGATGCTATTCTTTGCTAACAAAAGTTTGGGGGGGGGGGAGGCCGTGACGAGACGAAATGGCCCGCGGGGTCGTCGACCTTTCAGAGAGAGAGACAGAGACTGATAGAGAGACAGAGACAGAGAGATAGATAGAGAGAGACAGATAGACAGAGACAGATAGACAGACAGAGAGAGACAGACAGACAGACAGAGAGACAGATAGACAGACAGAGAGACACATACAAAGAGAGAGAGACACATAGAGACAGAGAGAGAGACACATAGACGGAGAGAGAGAGACACATAGACGGACAGAGAGAGAGACACACAGACAGACAGAGAGAGAGATACAGACAGAGAGAGAGAGAGAAGAGAGAAAAGACAGAGACAGACAGACATACAGCCGGACGGGCAGACGGAAAGAGACAGAGATGGACAGACAAACATATGACAGGAAAGACAGACAGACAGACGGACCTTTCATCGACCTTTCAAATTTGTGTGTGGAGAGAACTGACAGACAGAAAGTGACACACACATACCCTCACTCACACACACACGCAGACAATGTGTGTGTGTGTGGAACGTGCATACGTGTATGTGCTAATGAAAAGAGTGAGTGAGAGAGAGAGAGAGAGAGAGAGAGAGAGAGAGAGAGAGAGAGAGAGAGAGAGAGAGAGAGAGAGAGAGAGAGAGAGAGAGAGAGAGAGAGAGAGAGAGAGAGAGAGAGAGAGAGAGA
>NW_020869811.1:594096-596596 GCF_003789085.1 Penaeus vannamei | reverse complement strand
ACAGAGACAGAGAGACAGACAGACAGAGTGAGTGAGAGAAAGAGACAGACAGACAGACAGAGACAGACAGACAGACGAAGACAGACAGACAGACAGACAGACAGACAGACAGACAGACAGACAGACAGACAGACAGACAACAGAGACAGACAACAGACAGACAGAGAGAGAGAATTGTGGTTTTCTTTGCAACAGAAGTGTATCTGCAAAGCCCCGTGCCGATTTCGTCAACAAACCAGTCTATTCCGACACGCATCTGCACTTTTCATACACTCTCGTTGCCTGCGAAGAAAGTGAAGGAAAGTGCGGCAGAGAAAGAGAGTGGAAAGAAAGAAAGAAAGAAAGAGAGAAGAGAAATTAAGAAACAAGGTGAATGGGAAAGTGGGAAAGCCAAGCGTAAGGAGAGAGATGATGAGATGAGAAAAGAAGGGAGAGGAAGGAGGGAGAGGAAAGGAGAGAGAAGAGGGAGAGAGTGAGAAGGAGGGAGAGAGAGAGAAAGAGAGAGAGAGAGAAGGAGGGATTGAGAAGAGAGTTGAGAGAGAGAGAGAGAAAGAGATTGAGAGAGAGAGAGAGGAGAGAGAGAGAGAGAAGGAGGGATTGAAAAGAGAGAGAGAGAAGGAGAGAAAGAGAGAGAGAGGAGGGATTGAGAGAGAGAGCAGGAGGGATTGAGAGAGAGGGAGAGAGAGAGATAAAGAAAAAAGAGAGAGCGAGAGAGAATTGCAAAGAGTCACTAGACTAAAATATATATATAAAACATTACAAGGAAAATAACTTCGCAAAGTATTAATCTTCATCTTCAAAATTACAAATCTTATTATATAACGATGATGACACATGAAATCGAATTTGAAAACTGATGGAAAAATGAAAGTAGATTGCATTACGTTGCACAGAGACACGTACACACATTTCTTATTACCAATATAATTCTTGACAAATTGCATCATCCTTGACCAGCCTGAGTTGGATTCCAAATAGGCATTTTTTAAAGCCGTAATGCGCAAAAATCAGTCATAAAGCTTAAGAACATAATGACTAATATTTACCTGTCAAATCGTGCATTTCAGATTTATCAATTCCGTGTAATGATGTTATAAAAGCGGTCGAAATACAATTGTTTTGCAACAAACAAGTTTTTCTTTTTTTTTTTTTTTTTTACTTGTAAGGGCATAGCCGGGCCGAGCTGCTGGTCACGTGACATGTCTCGTTTTCTCTCCCCGTATGCCTCTCTCTGTGCTTTTGCCGCCTGAACTTTCGGCCCTCTCACTTCCCCCCCCTCTCTCCTCTTTCTCTTCTTTCTTTCTGTCTCTCTCTCTCTTTCTCTCTGTCTCTCTCTCTCCCTCCTCCTCTCTCAGCTTCCATTATCTAAAAAAAAATGTTGCTCTTTTACTTTCCGTCTCCCTCCCCCTTCCCCCCTTCCACCTTTCCTCCACCACAACCCTCTCTCCCGCACTCCTTCTCCCTCCTTCACAGACCTCCTGTGTCGAGCCTCCTTTCCTCCCCCATTGAGCCTCCTTCCCTTCCTCACTCCTTCCCTCCCCCCTCCCTCTTCTCCTTCCCTCCCCTCCTCCTTCCTTTCCTCCCCACCCTCCTCCCTTCCTCTCCTCATACCCCCCCTCCTAAATACCCTCTCTCCACCCTCACCCCCTTTCTCCCTCCCTCTTCCCTCCCTCTCCTCCTCTCCCCCCTCCTTCCTCTCCTCCCTCCTCCCCTCCTTCCTCTCCCTCCTCCCCTCCTCCCTCTCTCCCTCCCCTCCTCCCTCTTCCCTCCCCCTCCTCCCTCCCCTCTCCTCCCACCCTCTTCCCTCCCTCCCCTCTCTCCCTCCCTCCCTTCCCTCCCTCCCTTCCCTTCCCTCCTCCATGCGGGTGTCTCTCTCTCACGTTTATTGGCCGCCTCGCATTGTTGGGCGAGTCGACCAGAGAGCAACAAAGGCGTGAGTGGTTTGGCCAACGAGCGATTGCCTCACGGCCGTTGTGGTTGTGAACTACGTCGGTGTTTATGATTTGCTGTTTGTGGTTTTTTGGATATGCCAACAACCTTCATCTCTATAAAAAGTGGCTATGAATAGGTTTTGGTTATTATGGTTTATTGGTGAATTTGCACTGCGGTTGTCTTTACTCATTGATATTGATGTGTTCAGTAGTAGTAGTATTAGTAGTAGTAGTGGTAGTAGTGGTATAGTAGTAGTAGTGGTAGTAGTGGTATAGTAGTAGTAGTGGTATAGTAGTAGTAGTGGTATAGTAGTAGTAGTGGTATAGTAGTAGTAGTGGTATAGTAGTAGTAGTGGTATAGTAAGTAGTAGTATAGTAGTAGTAGTAGTAGTAGTAGTAGTAGTAGTAGTAGTAGTAGTAGTAGTAGAGTAGTAGTGGTAGAGTAGTAGTTGTTGTAGTAGTAGTTGCTGTAGTAGTGATAGAGTAGTGGTAGTATTAGTATTAGTGGTAGTGGTAGTGGTAGTAGTAGTAGTAATAGCAGTAGTAGTAGTGGTTGAGTAGTAGTAGTA
>NW_020869811.1:576596-581596 GCF_003789085.1 Penaeus vannamei | reverse complement strand
CCATCCTCCCTTATTACTACCTTACAGCCTTATTCTCCATCACTTCGTAATACTCCCTCTTCCACACGTCCCGACCATCCATCACCACCAGATATCTTAAATACTCTTTTAGCCCAGCTAAATGGGACCGATTTTTCGTGATCCTTATACAGCTCCTTACTCAGGCAACACTCTTCTCTTTCAACAATGCCTCCAATAACAAGTGGGCAGAGTCCCTTTCTATTATACCAGACGCGATCGCTCCCGTCTTGTAACAGTCAGATCAGAAACTGAATCTATAGCACTATCAATTTAACTGATCATTCTGGCAAACCCATTCCTGCAAAACCTCATCCAACCTTAATACTTGTACGGAACTGTTCCTCTCTCCCCAGCAAACTGCCCAGTCGATACAAAGATTGGTCAGAATGTAGAGAAGACTTATTAGGATGCCTCAAAGGCCAAGATGTGAAATCAGCACATTGCTACACCATTTCTCCTAGAGGTCAACGAAAGAATCCGACCAAAATTACTTTCCATACACATGACCTTCCCTTACGTATCTACATTGATGGACAATCCCTCCCTGTTCAACCATACCAACCCCCTCCCCGTCAGTGTCAAAATTGTTGGCACTTTGGACATCCTGCCAAACACTGCCGTTCCACAGACCATTGCCCCTCTGTGCCCAACCTGGTCATAACCAATGAAACTGCTCAGCACAAACACATACATGTGCTAACTGTGGCGGCCCCCATGATGTATTTTATAGAGGCTGTCCCACTTACAAATTTGAATCTAAGGTAGCAACTCTGATACAAAAATGGTCTCACTTTACGTGAAGCCAGACAGGAAGCACGCCGACAAAGTTTCTCTCATACTCCATACTCTAGTAACATCGTTCGCTCAGCCCCTCCCCCTCCGCCCCTCCACTTCTACATTCTACCTCCCTCAGACCAATTCTTTTGCCACTCTAAATCCAGACACCCCAATCTCAACCACATCTCCAATCTCAACTACAGCCCCAACCACTTCTACATTCTACCTCCCTCAGACCAATTCTTTTGCCACTCTAAATCCAGACATCCCAATCTCAACCACAGATCAAATCTCAACTACAGCCCCAACACCACCCCCTCTCCCTCCCTGCACTACCCGCTGTAGACAGACTAAACGCCCCCCCCCCTTCTTCCCCTACAGCACAATCACCTTCACCTACCTTTACCTTTATTCCTGAGACACCAGTCTCTTCTTCCCCCTCACAAGAAAACCTTTGTCCCACAAAACTCTCCAACCAACTCCACTGCAGAAACTATGGATGACATTCAAAGCTATATGCTTAAGACACAAGATCCCATAACTCATGCTCCTTCCACACTTGAAGTGATTGCCGATATTTATAGCCCTCCTACTAATATTCCGTCTACACCCCTTCCTCCTACTCCCTCTCAACTCAACCTAACCCCCTCAATTCCGTGCACCACCGATATCCATACTCCCAATACTCATCTTCCTGATATCCATCCCCCTCTTACTCACAGCACCCCTACATCCCTTCCTCCTAATCCCTCCCAAGACAACACATCCCCTTCAACTCCAACTACCCATCCTTCCAATATCCATCCTCCTACCACTAATACTCCCCCCACACCACTTCCTCTTACTCCCTCCCAACACAACCCACCCCCTTCAACCCCAACTATACGCTCATTCTGCCTCCCTCCATCTCTATCCTTTCCACTCCCTCCCGGATACACACGGGAATCACTCATGTCACAACAGTGCCCTTCCCCAGATTCCCTACCTCCTCATACCCCTCCTTTACACCCCCTAGCTCCTTCCCCCCCAGATTCCCCAATATGTACCGACGCTTTCACTCATAAAATAACTAAGATATAACTCTCCTACATTGGAATATTCGCAACTTCCGTTCCCACAGACCAGACCTATATCATATCCTTGCTTCATATAATCCATCTATTATCTGCCTCCAAGAGACTTTCCTCACACATCCTCCTATTCCAATTCCCAATTACCATTTTATCTCTTACCCACACTCCCTTTATTTCTCGTCTATACTTATCTATCATAAAACACCTTAATATCCTTCACTTGATCTAACACCCTTACCTAAACCACCATAACCCTTTCCCTCATCAACCCTTACCCAACTTAAACCTTTCAACATTACTCTAGATAGTTGGCGCATAGTAACTATCACCTGACATCCCCCTTTACTATACCTTCCTATTGTGCTATATGACCTTAGATGTTTAGCACATGTATTTTGCTTTTAATCATTAATCATTAGGGCGGGAGAATGAGGTGGGGGAGTGAGGTGAGTGTAGTCACAGTGATCTCAGTGTGTGACTTCGTTGTGAGTTAAAACAAAACGAGATGCGCACGTTTACTTTTGTTCAGGCCAAGATGCCTCCAAATTACGCATCACCGCCGCCCTCGTCTTTTTTTTTTTTTTTTTTACTCAAGCCTAGGGCGAAGTAATTTGAAAGCCCTAGGCCCTAAACAGACAGGAGACTTAAAATCAAGTTGCAGAGTAGACTGTGTATTTTCGGCAGAAAAATGCTGTATAAATACAAAATGAGAAATGTAGCTTAGCCGGGTTGTCCGAGGCCAAGTGCGCTGATTGGGCGTTGGCTGCGACCTTATCTCCCGCACCGCGGCGAATCAGCGTTGCAGACCTCGGCACACTTGCCTGTCGACTGACTCAGTGTAGGGGCAATTACGTCGAGCGACGCTGCGCTGATGTTGAGCGAGGTAGCGCCGGTGCCGATGTTATTGTGGCGTCAGCCACAAGATGCTCATATTTACTTTAAAGTTTAGGCCAAGCTACCTACGAGTCCAAAGCATTATTACTAGCCTATTTAGCAGAAGATATGGAATTCTCACTCCCTAATTTTCTCCCTACAAAATATTGGTACTCTTTTGACCTCACTAATCCTAACAGATCTTGAGTATTTAACACCTTCTCATGACGTTGCCTTCTCACAACAAATGTTCTTAATACCATCTTATTTTCTGGCATAGTAACGTACTGACAAGTAAGATTGCGAACCTCCTCCTTAGCCTTTTTACTGGCCTGGTACTTATATTTCAGCCCCTGAAGACGATGTGACCCTCCTTGCACCTCACTGTAAACCTCTGCCATGCTGCTACCCTGATACACGATGACCCAAGAGACCATGAAGCACCAGCAACCATCTATAGAAGCCTATTGGGAGCTTGCCACCAGATGCGCCATTAGTGCTTAAGACATTGCAGACGGCTCGAGGACGATCTGCTTTGCGAGGCCGAGCTGTATGTCAACAATATGCAGAACCGGATGGGTTGGGCTTCACACCTAAGCATTGCAGCTGCTTTACTTTCTGGCTTCGTAACTTATTTGCCCAGCCCAAGACTTTCTCTACTGGCGACCAAGCCCTTCGTCACACCCGAAAAAATGGACACCCAAAGAATATGGTACCAGGCACCTTAGCCAGCAGGACAAAGAGTTGCTGGATATAAGGACGTCTTGTCAGGCAGAGAGGGGAAGAGCACCAGAGGCAGACCAAGACCTAGCAGAGCGGTCACAGGATAGGAGGTCACCCTCGCCCTCGGCACTCAGGGCGCGGGGTCACTCTTAGGGTCACACCTTTACCTCACCAATAAACTCCTCAAGGAAGTCCCCTTTAATTCACCACCAACCTTTACACTCCACAAATCTATACATTGACAGTATAAACACATGCATATATACATATGATCGCTTGCCTCTGTTTTTCGCGGGAACTGGGGAAGCTGAGAGTGGAGGTGGCTGCTCTCTCCGAGGTGAGAAGACAGCAGCACGATTAGTGTAGGTAGCTACACCTACTGCTGGTCAGGCCGCAGCGATGGTCAACATCTTCAGGAAGTAGCCATGGCCATCTCCAGCAGACTCCAGCCCTCGGTAGTAGAGGTTACTCCAGTCGATGAGTGTATAATGGTAATGAGACTAAAGCTAGCATTTGGCTTCATGACTCTTATTGCTGTCTACGCTCCTACCGATGTTTGTAAACTTGACATGAAAGATGTGTTCTACGCCAAACTAGCATCTGTGTCAGACACGTGTCCCTGGCATGATATTTGTATTGTTCTGGGTGACTTCAATGCGGTATCTGGCTGTGATCGAGCTGGCTATGAGATGTCTGTCGGTCCCCATGGTTCAGGAAATGATACCGGTAGTGAGAATAGCCTCCTTTTCCGGGACTTTACTAGGTCTCAGAAATTGAGGACTTCTGGCTCCTGGTACCAGCGCCCAGACCCACATCGCTGGACTTGGTACAGCGATGTGAGTAATGCAGCCAAGGAAATCGACCACATACTCGTGGCTACCCTTTGGGTCCACTTCAAAACCCCCCAGCGGTCCAATGATCACCCCAAGGTGTTTCACGTGGACAGGCTGTGGGAGGGGTAGTATGCCTGAGGGTTTGCTGAAGCAGTCTCTGGTCGTTTCGCTGTGCTTGACAATCTGACGGACCCTGTACTTTTGTGGGACACCTTCAAGCATGAAACGCTTAATGCAGCTCAAGTAACAATTGGTGAACGCCCGAGAGCAAGACAGAATTTCATCTTGCAGTTGACTCTGGATGCCAAAGATGCTTGTCGTGCAGCTTGTCTGGCAGGGGATTGGGATTTGAACCATTCTCAGGTGTGCAGAACTCGTTCACTGTTAAGAAGGGACAAGGAACAGTTTATTAGGAGGTAGAAGGCCATTTCTTAGTATATGACCTTTATCCTGCATACCAAGCCCTGAGAAAGCTGAACTCCAAGCCCTCTTCTCAGGTGACAGCAGTTTGCTTAGTAAGTGACCAGATCGTCTCAAATCCTGTTGGGGTGCGGGAGCATTGGGCTGAGTATTTTGAGCAGCTGTACTGGGTTGAACCACCAACAGTTAACTTGGATGCGAGTAGTGTCGAGATCCCGCTGCCGGATCCACCCATCAATGAGGATCCACCCTCCCTAACTGAAGTTAGGGGAGGTGATCT
>NW_020869811.1:556596-559096 GCF_003789085.1 Penaeus vannamei | reverse complement strand
TGCAAAGGGGAAGCCAGGCGTAGCAATGGTTGAAATATTTTTAGTTCTTGTTACCGTAGATGGTAAGAGATAAGCCTGAATACACTCTGATTCATCTAGCCTTTTACGGCCTTTCAGGGGTTGCGAGATATCAAAGTAACCGGCAATATGCTGTTCAGGAGACCCGAGTCTGAGAGAAGTATGTTCTGGCTGAGAATGAGTAAAAGCTCAAAAGTAGTACGAGGTTTATCAAGGAGCAAGTTGCACTTACAAGCCATTTGCACATGGAAAACATCAGATAAATTTACAATAAACCATAAAATTACCCCTAACTCCATAAGTGTTTTCATCAAGGTGTCAGCACGAAAACATACGTATCCCTGATTTAAAGAAAATCTTCAACCCAAATGGATGTAAACTTAGGCAAAAATAATAATAAGGTAAAATAATAATAGATGAATAAATAAATAAAACAAAATCATATGAAATAGTCTGACAAACTCTTGGTGAAGACACCTGCATAAACATATGGAAAGGTATAAGAAATTATTTAAAGGAAGGTGGCAAGTTAGACGGCGTTAAAACAGAATAGTCAAGGAAAGGACATAGAACGCGAAGACCACCCGCAGGAATCGAGAGACAACACTGAACGATATAAGATCCCGATTGGTATTTATTGACTAAAATCTCCCTCCCAGGAAGAACGGATCCTCAAGTTGGGAGAAAAGAAAAGTAAGTGTTAACTTAGTTGTAAAATCAAGAGCAACACAAGTGTTCCCCCCAAGTGACTTGGTTCTGATAAAAAATAATGACAACGCTGGAGGCACGGATCCTCAAGCAGTCTTCCTGCTAAGTGACCTTTTCCGATAAAAGAAAATAATGGAAACACTGGAGTTAGGGATCCTCAAGCAGTGCTCGCCTGTGTGTAATGGCAACACTGGATGTACGAATCCTCAAGCTGTGTTTGTTCCATTGTATCTAGGGCCTTCTGAGCTCACTATGCACTCTGAGGGATTCACTGAGTACTGTTTTGGGACTTGTGGAAGTGCGCCCTGCAGAATGGTAACGCAGCATGCCACACGCCTAAGTCCAAGAGAGACCAGTGGTCTCACACAGCCATAAAAAAACATCTTTTGAGAAGAAACACAAACTCAGCAGTCCTGGCGCGAAGGGAGGTAAACCCATGAAAGCACACACGCAATTCTAGACTGTGAAGGACCCCAGAACCGAAGTCGCAATCCACGTCAAGATCTAAGTGATTTTCCTCCCCGAAAGATACCCCCAGGCCATGCCCCAGGAATGGCGCGAAGAGAAGAAAATATGCAAATGAAGTACCTGAAGACCAAGCGACCCAAACAACCAAGAAGAGAGGGGAAGGAAAAAGAAAAAAGAAGAACTATGTAACGACCATCACCTCGTTCGGTGGTTATGGCGAGACTTTGGAGATGTCGCCAAGGAGAAAGAATAATAGAAAAGGATAAATAAAGGAAAGGATAAGGAGAGAATCCAATAACACCCAGTTGCAGCAAAAACTGTGCATTTCGGCCATTACATATTTAAAATATTTAGTTTTAAAAATAAATAAATATCTATTTTGGCTTGGCGACTTCAACGCTATGGAAGCAATGAGGCTTGGTAAAAAATGTGTTCAATAAAATAACCAAGTTCACATTATCACTAAAAACAAAAAATCGTGTTTGCGGGCTGTCGCCGCATTGGCGACGGCGGGGACTTGTGCAGCGTACACACACAAATACCATCATCATCAAAGTTATCCTAATAGTAATACCACATAATATGATAGTATACTGATAAGAAATAATACATTCGCATCATATGTTCTAACAACCGATTCGAAACGACTTTGTACACACTTCGAAATCTCCTATTTCTTCATCTCCATGGTAACGCCGAACGAGGAGGTAAACAGAAGAGGGGAGGCAGTGATGCGGACACAGAAAGAGGGAGAGCGAGAGAGAGAGATAGGGACTTTTAATGCATAAGAAGAAAATTCTTAAGAAGGTGAATCGAAAAATCAAACTCGTATCATCCTCCAATATCAGAAATATCTCTCGTTCACTAATTATCTCTGAGCCTTTAGACTTCCTCGTCTTTTGAGAGAGAAATATTTTCGAAAGGAACGTCTAGCTTATCGCCTGACAATTTTATCATAATTGGCATATGATCCAGGAGAATCACTGCATTGTGTCATAACCCTGGGTTTAGAAGGGGTTCACAATTTTCAACATTTTCACCAGCGTACAAACCGTACGCTGGGGGGGGGGGTCAGGGACTGGTGAACGCTTAAAAAAATGTCGATCGTTGAATCACCTTCGTGTACATTAACATTTTCTTGTATACTTTTTGAGGGGGGATCCAAAAAAACGTGTTTGTTTTGTACGTTTATAAAAAATGTTGAAAACTGTGAACCACTCCTTAGCGCTTAGTCGAATCTACCACCGTCAGGGACTTCTATGGAATCAATTAAAGAGAAAAAAATAAAGAACATAGGCTTGATAAT
>NW_020869811.1:521596-529096 GCF_003789085.1 Penaeus vannamei | reverse complement strand
AAAGAAACGAAACCAATGACAGCAAGAGAACACCATAACATACACCATAGAAGTGACGCAAAGAGATCACATTACCATAGAGAGAACGCCATGGCACTGGCATTACAGGCACCATAACAACAGCTGCAACATAAAACGACCGCCATGGCAGTACCCTTAGAGGCACCATACCAACCATATTAAGGGAACGGCATAAGAGATTAAACATTAATACCATGAAGGAAACACCATAACGAGAATACCATACAATTTTCTATCGAGAGAACACCATAAATATTACCCCTATGCAACAGACATAGAGATATTGGAAAAAGAATGGTGTGGAGGGTAACGACTATGCAAATACTATAGAACAAACTTGTAATAAATACGTTATTGGAGTGGTTTTATGTATGGCGTTTTATTGTATTACTAGTGTTTTCTCTCTCTGTTTTTCTTATTGAATTGATATAAAATGATGTTTGTATTTTATTTGATTATGCTTATTGTGTTTAATAACTTATTAACCATTAATAACCATTATTATTATTATCACGTTTAATCGTCATCATTATTATGCTTCTCATGTTTAATCACTTCATCATTTAAGAACAAATAACTAAAAAAACAATAAAGACTAAATCTGAAAAGAAATAATAATAATGGTAAGGAGAAGCATGAAAATAATATAAAATGAAAACAAGATAAACATTCACATTAAAAGAATATGATAATAATCATATAAAGAAAATTGATAAAAATTCCACGTTCAAGAAAATACAAAATCTATTTGACATAATAAACGAAGTGCTTGACACTATTCTGAAATTGCATATCGTTCTAAGAAGTTGTGGGCGATTCCTTCATGACTAGAAGAGGCTGGAATGTGTGTGGCGTTCGTTGGTTATTGCTGTTGTTATTCTTGTTGTTGTTGTTGCTGTTGTTGCTATTATTATCAGTATTGCTATTTGTTATTATCATTATCAGTATTGCTATTGTTATTATTATTATGCTTATTATTATTATCAGTATTGCTATTGTTATTATTATCACCATTATCATTGTTATCATAATGATCATTGTAATCATTATCATTATCATTCTCATTATTATAGTTATTCTAATGACTATTATTATCGTTATCATTGTTATTATAATAACTATTATTATCATTATCATTATTATTATCACCCATATTATAATGACCATTTTCATTATCATTGTTATCATAATGATCATTACTATCATAAACATTATCATTGTAATTGTTATTTTAATGATCATTATTATCATTATCCTCATTATTGTCATAGGTAGAAAAAAAACACAATGTACTAGATTTATTGAAATGTAAATCTAGTTTGTGCATTGTGGGTTTTTCAACCACAGTATCAACTCCGTAAATTGTTTTTTTCATTAATTGTTATTATCATTACTATTATCATTATTATTAACATTCCTATTATTTTAAAATTTTCCTTGTTATTATTATTGTTATCATTATCTTCAGCATTATTGTTAGTATCATGATTATCATTATTGTTATAGTTATTATCCCTATTATCATCATTGCTGTTCAGGATATCACATATCATCATTATCATTATCGTTATCATTGTCATCATCATTACCATTATTACTGTTATTTTTGCTATCATTATCATTGTCATATATCAATTATTATCATATCCTTATTATCATTACTATTATTATCATTATCATTACTATATTATTCATCATCACTATTATTATTGAGTTGTGTTATTACTATTAAGAAAAAGATAAGAAAAAAAATCTAGAAAAAGGAAAGGAAAAGAAAAAGAAGAAGAAAATGATGATGACGAAGGAAAAAAGAAGGATAAGAATGAAAAGAAGTATAGACTAAGAAGAAACAGAGGAGAAAAGAGACGAAGAAGAAAAGAACCATAAGAAATGAAGAAACAGAAAAAAATAAGTAAAAGATTTGATAAAAGGGGAAGTAGGAAAAAAAAAGAACAGGAATAAGAAGTAATAGAAAAGGAGAAGAAGAATAAACAGGAGAGAAAGAAATAGAAGAAGAATGAATAAGGAAATAAGAAGCGATAGAAGGGAGAGGAGGAAAATAGTAAGAAAAGATAAAGTAAAAGCATAAACAAAAAAAGAAGGGGAAAAAAGAATAATGAAAATTAGAAATAGAAAGGAGAGAAATTAAAGAAGAATAAAAAAGAAGAAGAAGAAGAAGAAGAAAAAAAGAATATGAGAAAACAATAGAAGGAAAGAGAAAAGAAAAATAAGTAGGAAAAACAATAAAAGAAGGAATAGAAGAAGAAGAGAAAAAGAAGGGAGAGAGAAGAATAAAATAGAAGAAGAAGCGAAAAAAGAATATGACAAAGAAAGAGAAGGAAAGTAAAAATAAAGAATGAAGAAGTAGAATAACAATAAAAGAAGGAATAGAACAAGAAGGAGAAGAGAACACGCAGTGACCCACTTTGCGTTGTTTTAATAACACGTTTGATGAGGAAGATACGAGACGCGAAATTTCTCCCGAGGATATGTTTTCAATTTCTGTTTTTTTTTTTTTTTTTTCTTTTTTTCTTTCTTTTAATCTCTCTTTCTCTCTCTCTTTTGTTTTTCTCTCTCTGACTTTCTCCCTTTCTCTTCTCTTCTCTCTCTCTTTTCTCTGTCTCTCTCTCTCTTTTTGCTTTCTCTCCTCCTTTCTCTTTTCTCTTCTCTCTCTTCTCTCTCTCTCTCTCTCTCTCTCTCTCTCTCTCTCTCTCTCTCTCTCTCTCTCTCTCTCTCTCTCCTCTCTCTCTCTCTCTCTTCTCTTTCTCTCTCTCCTCTCTCTCTCTCTCTCTCTCTCTCTCTTTCTCTCTCTCTCTCTCTCTCTCTCTCTCTTTCTCTCTCTCTCTGTCCCTCTGTATTCGATTAAGTATTTGTTTTTATATCTTTTATCTTTATTTCTGTTTGTTTGTCTTCTAATTTAATTCACTTAATTACTTGCTTTTTTATTATGTATATATATTTGTTTGTTGTTAGTGACGTATTTTTTTATTAATGTTGTTTGTCTATCTATTCAATCTATTCTTTTGTGTGTTCATTTATCTTTTATCTAATTCATTTATTTATGTTTATATACGTTATATTATTTATCTAATTAATTTATATATTTGTTTTTTTATCTTTATCAATTCATTTTTTTCTGTTTATCTATTCATTAAGATCGCGAATGGCTGTTCATTGTTGCATTTTCATTATTGTTCATTCATCTGTTTTTGTTATTTATCTGTTTATGTTTATTTATTCTATTATTTATAAATTAAACATGTTTATTTATTTCATTTATCTGTTTTTTTTTATTTTTTTATATCATCATCTTTATCGTTTTAATCGTTATCTCTCCTATCATTTATCTATTTGTTTACTGGAATGTGGATGATTTTCTTATTTAATATCATCCGTTTTTCTGTCTTAATTGTCTAAGAAGTGATAAATAAGTATAGGTAAAGTAAACATTGTTTTTTTATTATTATCTTTATTATCAATCTTATTTTGTAGTTCGGAGAGTAACTGTTTGATTGCCTTAGCCCCTGTTTATCTATCTATCTATCTATCTATCTATCCCTCTATATCCGTATGTCTGTCTGTTTATCTCTTTATGTATGGATGTCTATCTATCTCTCTATCTATATGTCTGTACTTGTATATCTGTCTTTTTATTCATTTATCTATCCCTTTATCTATACGTTTATCTGTTTTTCTTTATGTTTATCTATCTGTCTAGCCATCTGTCTATCTATAGTCCCTTCTAGCATTTTGTCTGTCAATCTATTTATCTATATATATATCACCTATCTATATCTCCGTCTAACTATCTATCAATCTATCACTCTATCTATTACCTATCGATATATTTCTATCTATCTATCTATCTATCTATTTGTCTACGCAGGAATATGGAGGTAACGAACAAGGAAAGAATAATAAATAAATAAAAAGTAATAATAAAGAACTCCGCAGATGATACTCCCTCTTTACCCCCCCCCCCCCCCCCCTCCCCTCTCCGCCCGCCCCTCTCCTCAACTCACGCGATGCGGAAGGAAGAAAAATGAGAGGAGGGGAAGAGGAGGAGGAGTAGAGGAGAGAGGGAGGGAGATTATAATGGTTAGGATGGGGGGGGAAGGAAGGAGAAGGAAGAGGAGAAGGGGGAGGGAGAGAAAAAAGAAAAGGAAGGGGTGGAGAAGGGGAAGGAGAGAAGGAGAGGGAAGGAGAGAAAAGAAGAGGAAGGGGAAGGAAGGAGAAGGAAAAAGGAAGGAGAAGGAAGAGGAGTAGGGAGGAGGAGAAAAAAGGAAAGGAAGGGGAAAGGAAGGAGGAAGGAAACGAAAAATAGAAAGAAAGGAAGAGGATGATGATTTTAGGAGAAGAAAAAAAAAGAAAAAGACGAAGAAGAGGAAGAGGAAAGAGAGGAGGAGAAGGAAGAACAAGAAGACATTTTTGAGGAGGAAGAAGTTAGAAACTTGTTGCGCAAGAAAACAGAGGGAAGGATAAAGAGAATAAAGAGGGAAAGAGGGAAAGTAGGAAGGGGGTAGGGTAATTAATGAGACGTGGAAAAGGGTAAAAGGAATAATAAAAAGATAGAGAGGAAGGAGAGGAAAGATAAAATAGAGGAGATAAGGGAGGAGGTAGGAAGGTAATGGGGAAAGGAGAAGAAGGAAAACAGAGAGAAGGGAAATAATAGAAGAAAAAGGAAGAGGAGGAAAGGTCGAGGACGACGTATTACACACAAACAAACAGGCAGATAGACAGACAAACAGATAGCCAGACAAAAAAACAGAAAGACAGACAGAAAAAACAGACACAACCAAACCGACAAAAATGAGAAAGAAAGAGATAAAAGAAAGAAAGAAAGAAAAGAGAGGAGAAGAGGGAGAGAAGAAGAAATACATCACACTGGAAGAATAATGATAGCATTTTGACCCACTGTTTTTGAGGCGTCGATAAAACGTCGAATGAAGTCGCTTATTATCTCCGGGTTGAGTTATGGTAATGCAAGAGAGGGTTAAGGTGGTGAGAGAGAAGGGGGAGGAAGAGAGAGAGAGGAAGGAGGGAGGGAGGAGGGAGGGAGGAGGTAGGAAGAGAGAGAGAGAGAGAGAAAGGGAGGAGGGGGGGGAGGGGAGGGAGGGAGGAGGAGGGTGTGGGTAGGTGGGGGTAGGAAGGGAGGGAGGTAGAAAGAGGGAAGAGAGACAGAGACAGAGAGAGAGAATGAAGAAGAGATAAGGCATGATGAAGAAAGGAAGAAGCATGGAAGGCGAGAGAGAGAGAGAGAGAGACAGCAGAAGAGAGAGTAGAGAGAGAGATGCAGAGACGAGAGAGACGAGTGAGAGAAAAGAGAGAGAGAGAGAAGAGAGAGAGAGAGAGAGAGAGAGAGAGAGAGTAGAGACGAGACGAGAGAGGCAAAACAGACTGAGAATGAGGATGGAAAAATCGAGGAAGAAAGTAAGGAAAAGGAGAAAAAAGAAAAGAGAGGAAAAAGAAACAGGAAGAACGAATAAAATAAAAGAAAAGAAGAAGAAGAGGAAGATAAAATAGAAGATAAAAAGAAATCCAAGATAATGGAAAGAACGAAAGATTGAAGTTCTAAAGAAGAAAGATAAAAACACAAAGCAATCTAAGAAAAAACAAGTTGGGAGATAAAAAGAAAATTAAAATGAAAGAAAGAGGAAATTGGAAAGAAAATTACATATAAAGTTAAAGTAATTAAGAAGAAAAGGAAGAGAGAGAGAAGACGAAAAAATAGAAAAAAAAGATAATTACGAAAATGAAAGAATAGGGAAGAAGTATGAAGAAGAAGAAGAGGAAAGGGAGAAGAATCGAACAAAATAGAAAGAAGGCGAAAAAAAAAAAAGATAATTACGAAAATGAAAGAAATAGGGAAGAAGTATGAGAAGAAGAGGCAAAGGAAAGGAAGACAGAATCGAGCTCAGAAAATAGATCAATCGATATGATCCACTAGATGCTAGATAGAATAGTAGATCGCTAAATCATTAGATATTACAGATAGATGGAAATAGATAGGTAGGTAAATGAATACGTAGATAGATATATTGGTTTTATAAATAGGTATATAGATAGATAGATGGGTCATTAGATAAGATAAGAAAGTTGAGAAACAGATCAAATAGATTGAAGTGAGAGAAAGAGTAACCAAAGATGTGGCTGTAAGAGAAGAAAAATAGAGAAAGTACTGTGAACATTAGCCTAACAAAAGAGAAGAGAAAATGTAAATAATAAAAAAGAAAAAGGACAAAATGACGGTATAATACTGGACAAATTAACTAAAATATCTTTTTAAAAAAGTAAAAAGAAATAACATCAATAATAAAAATCCAAAATGATATTGACCGATTTAACAAAAGAATAAAAAAAAAATCCATCTTATCCAAAACGAACAAACAAACACCCCAAACCCAAAAAAAAAAAAAACCATCATCCAATAACAACAAACAACAAACAAATGAAGACACAAAATACTCCACCAAACGAAATGATTATAGATCTTCCCCATAACATATATACACACTATACGGTCGCCGGCAAAAATTAGGATACTAGGATATATATCACTCTCTCCCGTGGGCGTGGGAGTGGGCGCGTGAGAGGCGAGCAGGAGGATAGGGTGCGGGAAGGGTGAGAGACGAAGAGTGATTAGGGTTGGGGCGAAGGGGTGGGGTGCGGGAGAGGGGAGGGGGAGGAGAGGGAGGCGAAACAGAGTAAGAGCGTGATGAGTGTGGAGAAGGATGGGGATGGGGTAGGTGGGAAGGAGGTTGGCAGGAGTGGGGGATGGGAGAGGGGGTTGGGAAGGGTGAGAGGGGTTGAAGGGATGGAAAGAGGAAGAGCGAGAAAAGAGGAGGGGTTGAGGGAGGGAGGGGTACGATGGGGAATGGGGTTAGGCAGAGGGGGGATGAGGAAGAAGAGCTGGGGATAGGGATGGGGGTGACTGATAGAAAACGGGGAGGGGGAAGCGAAGGGGAGGGATAGAGGCAGGAAAAACGAGCGAATGAGATGAAGAGGAGAGAAAAAGAAGAACAAAATATAGTGGGATGGGAAAGGAGAGCGAAGCGGAGGAAGAGAAGAAAAACAGAGAATAGGATAGGAGCAGAAGCGAGGAAGCCTGGAGGATAAAGCGTGAAAGGAAGGAAGAGAGAGAGAGAGAAAGAGAGAGAGAGCAGACACAGAGAAAAGAGAGAGATAGAGATAGAGATAGAGGACAGGAGAAAGAGAGAGAAGAGAAGAACGGAGGGGGACGGAGAAGACAAGAGAAAGAAAGAAAGAAAGAGAGAGAAAAAATAGGGAGGAGGATGGAAGAGAAGAGGAGGAGGGGAAAGAGGGAATTAGATAAAAGTCATTAATTTCCAATTCAATCAGAAGATCGTGGAGGAGAAGAGTTTTTTGATTGAGGGGGAGGGGAGAGAAGAGGGGGGGAGGGTTGAAGGGGCCGTTAACGGGTGAAAGGGGTTAAGGGGGAAGGGTGGGAATTGGAGGAGG
>NW_020869811.1:508875-515288 GCF_003789085.1 Penaeus vannamei | reverse complement strand
TCTGGTCTTTCTCTCTCGATTCTTTTCTCAATTCCTTTTGCCATCATCTTCCACTCATATCAAAATTTTCTATCCTTTCTCAAATCTCTTTCTTCAAAGTTATTTTCGTTGCATTTTCTTCCACGCACACTATTATCATCATCCTCATTTTCTTCTAACGTATAAAGTCATATATATTCATCTCTCATTTCTTTCATGTTATATTATCAATATATGAATTTTCTGCCATGCACGATGTTTTATTAACAGTCACCCTTTCTTCATAATCATTAACCCATCCCCATATTTCGTTCACATCACAACTGGTTTACCATTCCCATTTTCTTCCAATGTCAATCCACCCTCCCGTTTTCTTCCATACAACAAGACATCCGCAAGAGGCTCCCATCCCAAGAAAGAAAGAAGCGAAAGAAAGGGAAGAGAGAAAGAAAGAAAAAAGGAGAGAGAAAGGAAGAAAGAAAGAAAAAAAAAAAAGAAAGAAAGAGATAAAAGAAAGAAAGAGAAAAAAGAAAAGAAAAGAAAAGAAGCGAAAGAAAAAGAAAAGAAAAACGAAAATTATAGAAAGAAAAGCAAGAATAAGAAGGAAATTAAAAAAAAGAGAAAATTTTTTTGTGGAAGAAAAAAAGAAGGAAAAAAAAGAAGAAAAAGAAAAAACGCAATGAAGAGAAAGAAAAAAATGAAAGACCAAAAAATAGAGAAAGAAAAAAGGAAAAAAAAACACTGGGGGGGGGAAAAAAAAAATAAAACCCCGCCTGTCACGAACCGCGGCCGCCCACCTCGGATCCGCACAGTCGCCTAACCGAACTGTGCACGACCGGAGAAGAGAGGCGTAGCGCGCGGCGAAGGGGAAGAACAGGAAGGGGCCCCGGGGCGTGCGAAGAGGCCGAATTGGCATCCGCGAGCGAGACCGACCGTTCGGAATCCGTTCGAAATGGACCGTTCCGGAATTTCGGAGTCGGTTCGCCTTCCATGATTCACGCCATTTTGGAAGTTGTTTACACGAGAGAGGAGAGAGAGAGGAGAAGTATGCATAACAAACTTAAACCGCGTTCGCAGAAGCAAAGCAAGCACGCTTAAATTACTCACCTCACTCCTTCAGATCGATCAGCAATTCTAATCAAACTCTTTCTTTTTTCTCTGCGAGCTTCTTTTTTTTCTCTCTCACAACACACACACACACACACACACACACACACACACACAACACACCGGTCGAATCACGGCTCTCTCTCTCTCTCTCCCCCCTCTACTCTATCGCCCCCTCCATCTCTCTTCTCTTCCCTCACCTCTTCCTATATATTATTTGCTTATCTAGTTTGTGTGTAACAACATACACAATCAAACAAAATAATCCAAAAAAAAACCACTACACACCACATAACACACACAGCGATGACACACGAAGACAACATTACAGACATACATCAATGACACAGAAACGAACACAAACATAGCACACACACATATTAGCATGACAGCGAGAGAAAACGACAACACATACACACACAACATCCATGAACACAGAAAGCGACACACATACTACACAGCACACATCCATGGACAACCAGATAACGACACACATACACACACACATGCATGACACAGAACGACACACTCATCGACACACACAACATGACATGACACCAGAAACGACACAAGTACAGAATACATCCCATGACATCATGAAACGGACACACAAGTATTGGACACACACACACATCCATGACACAGAAACGACACACACACACCCATCGCGGACACAGAAACGACACACACACACACACACATCCATAAGACAACAAGAAAAGAAAACACATACACACACACATGCATGACACAGAACGCAACAACACATACACACACACAGTGCAATAGACAGCAAAACGAAACGCGACATACCAGTAACAGACAAACACGTCACCGCTTGCACAGAATTTCCTACCAAGGCGCGGCGACTTCAAAGCAGCGAGCAGCAAACAGAAAAGCAATGTGCATATTTTTCTTGCGTGTTTAACGTGAAAGCCCGAAATTTGCAGTATCCACGAACAAGAATGGAAAAAGAAAAGTAAAACGTAAAAAAGAAAAAAAAAAAAAAAAAAAAAAGTAAAAAAAAAATAAATAAATAAATAAAGTTTTAAACAAAAGTTTAAAAGTTTTAAAAAAAAAGTTAAAAAGTAAAAAAAAAAAAAAAGAAGTAAATAACACGAAGAGGGTCTCTTTTTGGCAAATACTTCGCTTTTTATTTTTCATCGTCTTTTCCTGGTTTGTCAGCTAGTAATACAATTTCCTTTTTATCTCAAATTTTCTTCGCAGTAGAGTAAGGGAGAGATTAGCAGTGCTTGCGATTAGACGTGAAAAAAAACACCACTCACACTCACGCTCACCCACTCACGTCACTTTTCTCCTCTCTCGTTTTTTTCTTCGTCTCTTTTCTTTCGTCCTCTTTCTCATTCTTTACCTCTCCCCTCTTCATTTCCATCTCTTTCCTCTCCTCTCCCTACCCCGCCTCTTCTTTCTCCTTCTCTTATCCCTCCCTCTCACCACCCATGATTGTCCCCTGTATATGTCTACGTTTGTTACACAACTGTGTATATCCATCTACGTGTCATACAGCGTTCCCGCCTCTTCTTTCTCCTTCCTCAACTTTATCATCTCACCTTACGCCCTCCCCCCCCCTCCTTCTTTCTCCTTCTTCTTTCCCTCTCTCCCTCCCGTCCCCTCTTCTTTCTCCTTCTCTTTCCCTCCCTCTCACTGGCCCGTCCCCCCCTCTCTTTCTCCTTTCTCTTTCCCTCCCCTCCCTCCCCCCCGCCTCTCGTTCCTTTCTCCTTCTCTTTCCCCCTCTCCCTTCCCCCCCGGGCCTCTTCTTCTCCTCTCGTTTCCCCTCTGCCATCAGCTGACAGCGAGTGACCCTGCTCCCTCCCCCCCCCCTCTTCTTTCTCCTTCTCTTTTCCCTCCTCTCCCTCCCCCCTACTTCCTCCTCTTCGTCTCCTTCTCTTTCCTTCCTCCCTACTCCCCCCCCCCCTCCTCTCTCTTTTCCTCTTTCCCTCCCTCTCCCTCCCCCCTCTTCTTTCTCCTTCTCTTTCCCTCCCTCTCCCTCCCCCCCCCTCTTCTTTTCTCCTTCTCTTTCCCTCCCTCGTCCCTCTTCCCTTCTCCCCCCCCCCCTTCTTTCTCTCCTTGCTTTTCCCTCCTTCCGCATCCCCCCCTCCCTTCTCTCCTTCTCTTTCTCTTTCCCTCTCTCTTCCCCTTCTTCCCCCTCTCCTTCCTTCTTTCCTCCCTCTCCCTCCCCCCCTTCTTCTCTCTCCTTCTCTTTCCCTCCCTCTCCCTCTCCCTTCTTCTCTCTCCTTCTCTTTCCCTCCTCTCCCTCTCCCTTCTCTTCTCCTCTTTCCCTCTCCCCCCTCTTCCCCTCTCTCTCCCCTTCTTCATCTCCTCTCCCCCTCCTTCCCCCTCTCCTTCTCTTTCCCTCCCTCTCCCTCACTACGAACCCCAACAATACCAACAAGCAGTTGCCAGATACACAATAATCAGAATCTAGCTAATCTGACCTAGGAAAAAAAAAAACACTACAAATCCGACTTCAACTTCGAATCTCGCCTCTGCGGACTGAAGATATAAAGGTGACGATTGCTTGCGCGCGTGACATTAAATTGCATTAAATCAAGCTGTCAAACCGTAATGACATCATCACACACGAGGTCATGACATAACGAGGCGCCACGGGGGGGGGGGGGATGGGGGGGCGGTGTCAACGTTAAGCAAACAAACTCTCTTGGAGTTATATAAAAAAGAAAGCTAAGAGACGAATAAACAAAGAATAAGCAAAAAATAAAAATAAAAAATAACCAGAGAGAAATACATAAAGAATAACACAAATATGAAGAATAGACGATGAAATAAATAAACAAATAATAACAAAAATGAAGAAAAAACAAGGATAAAACAAATACATAACACAAGAAAAAATAACCAAAGACGAAAAAACAAACAAACAACAAAAAAAAGACGAATAAACAAATAATGACAAGAAAGAAGAAAACCAAAGAGAGAACTAAACAAAAATGACCGAAGAAAAATAATTGAAGAGACTAATAAAGAATAAGATAAAAAACAACAACGAACCACACAAAGAAATAACAGAAATAAAGAAGAACAGCCCCACGAGAGACGAACAAATCACAAAAACACAAACAACAAAACTCAAAAAACAAAAAAAAAAAAAATCAACAAAAAAAACACAAATCACAAAAACAACAACAACAAATCACAACAAGAACAACAAATCACAAACAACGACAACAAATCACAAACAAACAAAAAAAAAAAGCAACTTAAAACACGCAACAGAACACTCAATGAACACGACGCAATACCTGGCGACCGGAAATGGACTCCATAGCATCGACGCCCTAAAATTCTTTCCAAAATCAGGAGATGGCCAACTGGGCAATAAATAATAATAATGAGAGAGAAAAAAAAAACGAATGTATATAAATGCATGAATATAAATTACAGGGAATGAGGGAGCGGGGGAGGGGGGGGAGGGAGGGGAGGGGAAGGGAGGAGGGGAGGGAGGGGAGGGGAGGGGAGGGGAGGGGGGGGAGGGAGGGAGGGGAGGGGAGGGGAGGGGAAGGAAGGGAAGGAAGGGAAGGAGAAGGGGAAGGAAGGAAGAAAAGGGAGAGAATGAGAAGCGAAGAGGGAAAGAGAGAGAGAAGCGGAGGGGCGGAGAGAAGAAAGGAAAAAGGAGGGAAAGGCTCAGTGAAGGAGGTGAAAAGAGGAAAAAGAGAGAAAAAAAAAAAAAACGGAAAAATACATAGGCCTTATCTAGGACTAACATACTTTTGATTCTTTTCCTTTTAAAAACGCGACCTATTTTTTTCTCCTTTTCAAAATCAAACTTTTTTTTTTGATATCCTAAAGAGCCTCAAAAAACATCACGTGATCACTTCTCAAAATTATCATTACAGTAACAGCGACAACAAAATAGTTATCAATGATAATGGTGTCAAACAAACTATATCAAATATACAAGTGGAATGGGGGGAGGGGAGGAGGAGGAGGAGGAGGAGGAGGAGGAGAGGAGGAGGAGGAGGAGAGGAGGAGGAAAGGGAGAAGAAGAAGAAGAAGAAGAAGAGAGGAGAGGAGAGGAAGAAAAGGAGGAGGAGGAAGAAGAAGGAAAAGAGGAGGAGGAGAAGAAGGATGATGACAACGACGACAAGGAAGAAGAGGACGAGGAGGAGGAAAAGGAGGAAAAAATAATAGAAAAAAAACAAAACAAGACCAAGTACAAAAACCCACAAAATCATAATGAAAACAACGAAGAAAAGAAGAAAAAACTAAAATAATGAAAAAAAAATATAAAAACACACACCACACCACACACACACACCAATAAAAAAAACAAAAAAACAAACAACAAACAAAAAGACACCACGAAGGAAACCGAAGAGGAGGAGGCAGACGAGGCCCACCGAGGATGAAGCCCCCCCTCCCCCCCCTCCTCCTCCCCTCCTTCCCCGCCGCCCGCCCGCCGCACGCCCACAGCAGCCCGCCTGAATTGCATACCTTGCTAATTGCCTCCCGATGCCTCTTTCGTGAAGCCAGGCGGAGTTGCCAATATTCATAAAAGAAGAGGAATATAAAAAAAAGTTTGAAAAAGTTTATTTGTATTTTTGCGTATGTTTTCTTCTGGTCGATCTAAATAGTTTAATTTTTGTTTATTCATCTTTTGTCCTTTTATATTTCTAATATATATGTGTATATATAGTATATTATGTATATATATATATATATATATATATATATATATATATATATATATATATATATATAGCAAACATTTGTGTTCGTCTATTAGATCACAAACACAGATGCACGCACGCAACGCACACACACACACACACACACATTAACCGCGCATACTTTGTGTCCGTAAACACAAGTATATACATCCACAAACGCAATTACATATACAAAACGCATAAACCCTAAAAAAAAATAGAAAAAAACAGCCTTCTAAACCAACATCACCCCCTCCCTCCCAACCCCTCCGCAGAGCCCTCTACCCCCCCCACCACCCATTCCCTAACCCCCCCTCCCCTCCACCCCACCCACCCAAGCCCGCCCACCTGAAGGCAACCCAGGTGATCCATTTAGGTGCAAGTTCCCCTAATGGAATGATGTTGATTAGGCGGGAGTGTGGGCGGCTGTTGTGACAAGTAGAGAAGGCGCGTGTATTAGCCGTGTGCGTGTGCGTGTGTGTGCTGGTGTGCGTGTGCGTGCGTGTGCGCGTATTTTGCGATGCGATGCGATATATGTCGATTTTTATGTTACGTTGCGTTCCAGTGTGCGTGTATACATACACGTGTACACATGTGCGCGTACACACCTGCGGGCAAATCACGCCATTCATCTCCCTT
>NW_020869811.1:473053-500022 GCF_003789085.1 Penaeus vannamei | reverse complement strand
GAGAAAGAATCAATTAAAAGCAAATAAAGAAAGATTAAGAAAGAGAGAGTGAAAAAAAACAGAAAGACAGCAAGAAAAGAAAAGAGAGACAGAGAAAAGGATAAAAAAAAAAAAAAAAAAAAACATCTAAACTTGTTGACTTTCTCAAGACCGATCGGCGACGCTTGAAAAATCTTTATCTTAACACAAGAATTACTGCCGTGTCTCCCGGTAAGTTTTTTTTTTTTTTTTTTTTTTTTTTTTTTTTAACTTTTCAAACATTTTTCTTTCTGCTTTACGAAGTATTTTGTTGCTGTTTTTAGCGGTGTTATTATTGCCATTATTGTTGCTATAATCATCATCATAATTATTATTGTAATCATTAAAAAGATAATAATAATCATTTATCATTATAGTTATCATTATTATCATATCGTTATCATATTATCATTATCATCATTTTCATTATTATAGGATCATTATTATTATTATTATCATTATTAATCATATAATTTTCCTTATCATTATCATTATTACTTTTATTATCATTATCATTATTATTATCATTACTATTTATTTTTGCTGCTGTTTATATGTATACCTGTATGTGTATATATATGTATATATATATATATATATATATATATATATATATATATAATATATATTATATATATATAATATATATATATATATATACATATATATATATATATATATATATATATATATATTATATATATATATATATATATATATATATATATATATATATAAATAGATAGATAGATAGATATATATAGATATACATAGATAAATCGCCAGATCAAGACAGGTATATAAAACCAAAAATCCATGATTCCTCAAACACGTAATAAAGAATAAACTCAAAAACAACAGCACGAAAGAAAAGGTATTTAACGCTGGCGACAACACAAACTTCCTGTCTCGAGAGAAACCACAAACTTGACGAAAATGCTGAGGTCTCAGAAATAGACAGCGGTGTGTGTTTGTTTTTTGTGTGTTTGTGATTGTTTTGTGTGTGATTGTGTTGTGTGTTTTGTGTGTGTTGTTGTGTGTGTGTGTGTGTGTGTGTGTGTGTGTGTGTGTGTGTGTGTGTGTTGTGTGTGTGTGTGTGTGTTGTTGTGAGTGTTTTTATGTTTGTATTGGTGTGTGTGTGTTTGTGTTGTATGTGTGTGTGTGTATGTGTTGTGTGTGTGTTTTTGTGTTGTATTTGTGTGTTTTTTTGTGGTGGTGTTTGTATGTGCTTGTGTGTGTGTGTGGTGTGTGTTTGTTTTGTGTGTGTGTGTTTGTGTGTTGTGTGTCTACGTGTTGTTTGTATGTACATTTGTATTTGTATGTGTGTGTATGCGTGTATATGTGTGTATCTTCTGGCAGAAGGTTGACAATATGAGAGATGGAGGAAAGGTGGACATGGATGGAAGGAAGAGAGGGCAGAAGGGAGAAGGGTCGGAGGAGATAAGAAAGCTGAGAGAAAGCGGAATGGAGCAAGAGAAGGATAAAAAAAAAACGAGGGACGAAGAGATGGAATGAGAGAGAAAGAGGAAGGGAGGAGAAAAAGATGTTACGGAAAAGAGAGAAGGATCAGGGAGAGAATGGCGGAGAGAAAGGAGAAGGGGAGGGAAGAAAAGAGAGATGGATGCAGAGAAAGAGAGAAGGAGGAAGAGAGAGAGAAGAGAGAGAGAGAGAGAGAGAAGAGGAGAGAGAGAGAGAGAGAGAGAGAGAGAGAGAGAGAGAAAGAAGATATAGATAGGGAGAAAGAAAGAAAGAAAGAGAGAGAAAGCGATGGAAGGTTTATTTCTGAGAAGAAAAGGAGAAAGAATGGAGAACAGAGAAAGGCTGAAAGAGAAAGATAGATATAGATTAGGGTTTGTGAATAAACATTTCGATTTGAAATGGAAAGGATTAAGAAGGAACGGGAAAATATCTGCAGATTTGAACAAATGCAAAAAGAGGGAAAGAGAAAGATATAGATAGATAGATAGATAGATAGAGAGAGAGAGAGAGGCGAGAGAAAATATTAGGATAGAGAGAGATAACGAGCGAAAGTGAGAGAGAGAGAGAGATGAGAGCGAGAGAGAGAGAGAGAGAGAGAGATAGAGAGAGAGAGAGAGATAACGCGAGGAGAGAAGAGAAAGCGAGAGAGAGTGCAAAAACAATTGAGAAACGGTGAGGAGGGTAGGCGGGAACGAAAGAAGAGGGAAGAGCATAAAAACAATGGAGAGGAGGGAGAGGGAGGGGGGGAGAGGAGAGGGGGAGGGAGAAGGGAAGGAAGAGGGAGAAGAGGACGAGAGGGAGAGGAGAGGAGAGGAAGGGAAGGAGGAGTGGTGGGGGGGGTGCAACAAAGACTACCCACACTGATACATTACACGTGTGAGTTGGCGCTGCCGGGGCATGGGACGCGCGAAATCTATTTTTTATACTTCATACAAGCGAAATGGCAGAGATGAATATGGGAGGAGGAGAGAGGAGATCAAAGGGAGGGGAGAGGGAGAGGGAGGGGGGGGGAGGGGGAGGGGGAGAAGGGAAGGGGAGGGGAAGGGGGAGGGGAGGGGAGGGGAGTGGAAGGGAGGAGGGAGAGGGAGAGAGAGATGAGAGAGGGAGGGAGGGTCTGATAACGGAGGTAAGAGAAATGGGAAAGGAAGAGGAAGGAAAAATATAAAAATAATCTGTTGACAGATAAAATTATAATAACAATAAACTAAGAAAAAAAATCATTTAAAGGTACCCAACCTGTGTGTGTATGTATGTGTATGAGTGTATGGGCGTGTGAGTATTTGTGTGTGTTGCGCGCGCGCGTGTGTGTATGCGTGCGTGTATGGTGTTTGTGTGTGTGTGTGTGTGTGTGTGTGAGTGTGTGTGTGTGTGTGTGTGTGTGTGGTGTGTGCGTGCGTGTGCGTGTGTGTGTGTGTGTGTGGTGTGTGTGTGTGTGTGTGTGTGTGTGTGTGTGTGTGTGTAGCATATATATATATATGCCTGTGCGTGCATGTATGTGTGCCTATAAACGTCTGTGTATGCTATATGTGTGCGTATGTGTCAGTACATACCTGTGTCTGCGTCTATGTCCCTACGCATTTCACTCAATTTAGCGCACGTGCGTGTTAACTCACAGGCGCATCCGACCGCATAACTCGCCAACATACGCGCGTAAGAATACTTTTCCACGAAGGGAAAAATCCCCCCCTTCCCCCGTTCCTTGAATAACCCCCCCTTGTTGTACTCGCCTCCCCCTGGGTGACCCCCGCCCCCTCTCTCGGTATGCGACCCCCGTGAGGAATGACCCCCACTATTGTGCTCACCTCCCCCAGGGTAACCTTCGCCCCTCTCTCGGTATGCGACCCCGTGAGGAATGACCCCCGCTATTGTACTCACCTCCCCCAGGGTAACCTTCGCCCCTCTCTCAGTATGCGACCCCTTCCCCCCTTACCTGAATGACCCCTGTTGTACTCACCCCCACCTTCCTCTCCCCTCCCCCCAGCCTAACCCCCCACAGAGTGACTCCCTCCTCCCCCATCCCTTCCCCGTGACACACTCTCCCCCTTGAGACCTCCCCCGAGCTTACCCCTACAAGGTGAACCCCCACCCTTCCCTCCCCCCCCCCTCCCCCCTCCCCCACTGTGACCCGATGACCCCCATCCCCGTGGTACTTTCCCCTCCCCTCCCCCCCATTGAGACCCTGACCCCCTCCCCCTCCCCCCCCAATGTGACCCGGTGCCCCCTCCCTCCTCCGTGGTACTCCCCCCCCCCAGTGTGACCCCCCCCCGCGCCGAGCCGAAGATAGCTCCCGGTGATGAGAAAGAGAGCTTCTAGTAAGCCCCGTGACGTAAAAGAGGCTACTTCAAGACTCCGTGGGTTGGCTGCTTCTTCAAGCCGGTAGAGAATTACTGTGAACAAATGAAAGAAGACTTTTTTTTCTCTCTTTCTTTGTTATTTTCTTTCTTATTTTCTCACTTTATCTTCTTTCTCTTTCTTTCTCTCTCTTTCTTTTCTCTCCCACCCCTCTCTATCTCCCCTTCTGTCTCTCTGTCTCCCCTTCCCCCTCTCTGTTTTTTCCCTCCCCTCTGTCTCTCTCTCTCTCTCTCCCCCCTCTCTCTCTTTCTCTCTCTCTCCCTCTCCTCCCTCTCTCTCTTCATTTCTCTCTCTCTCTCTCCCTTCCTCTATGTCTCTCTTCATCTCACTTTTTATTTATTTTTTTTTTTCGACAACTGCTTTCCGACGGTGAGACGCCACAGCCGGGAGTACGTGTGTGTGTGCGTGCGTGCGTGCGTGCGTGTACTGCCGTGCGGGCCTGACCTGTTTGGCATAGCTCATCACTGGTGATATTTTGCGCTGTCTCTTCCTAAGGAGGCCGGTGAAAAACTGTTTTCTGTTTGTTCATTCTTTCTTGTCTTGTTCTTGTCTTGTTTTCTTTTTCTTTCTTTCCTTGTCTTGTTTTGTCTTGTTCTTGTCTTGTTTGTTTGTTTGTTTGTTTGTTTCTTTCGATTGTCCTTGTTTTATTTAGTTGTTTTATTTTTTTTGTCTTGTTTTCTGTCTTTCTTTATTTCGCTCGTCCTTGTTTTATTTATTTATTTATTTATTTTTTTTTTGGTGGGGTCGTTCGTTTTCTTTCTCTCTCTCATTCTCTTATTTCATTGTCTTTTCTCTTCTTTTCCTTTCTCTTCTATCCTCTATCTCTATCCTCTATTCCTCCTCCATTCCTCAACATCCTCTTACCTCCTAACCCTCCCTCCCACCTATTTCCTTATCCTCCTTCCCTCCCTCCCCTATGTACCTCCTTCCCTCTTTCCCCCTCCTCCCCTACCCTCCCTCCTTCCCCTTCCCCTTTCCCTCTCCCCCTCCCTTCCCTCTTCCCCTCCCTCTCTCCATTCATCCTCCCTCTTTCCCTCTCCCCCCTCCTCTCCTTCTCCCCTCCCTCCCCCCCTCCCTCCTCCCCTCTTAAATATAAGTGCAAGAGCGAGATTGAAAGCAAAAACAACACGTCATCATTGATCACTGAGATTTGACATGACAAGTGTCTCCAGAAGACATGAGAAAGTGACAAAGAACCGTCAGTGCGTGGAGATATTAAGAAGCGAAGGAAAGTGACATAACCTGAAAGTGATTTTTGTATTGCGCAACACTATGGCTTATAATGCTGATGATAATGGTTAAGAATTTTACTTATGTAACGTTATTAAGGTCAATGCTGTTACTTATGATAGCAATGATAAAAATAACAGTAACAATAGTGATAATAATGATAATGTTAAGCATTATAATGATAGTAATAGTAATGACAATAATAAATAATATAATAATAGTAATAATAATGATAATCATCTATATACTAATACTAATCCCCTTATAATGATAATAATAATGATAACAATAATCATTACAATAGTATTACTAATGATAACACTGATAATAATGATAGCAACAATGTTCATTATGGCAATAATAATCAGATTACATTAATAAGATTATCATAACAAAAATAATTTAAGCAAGAAATGGGTATAGAGGCTCTACTGGGAGCGATGCAGCTAAAACAAACATCAAATATCTTACAGCCTTCGTAACAACAGAGCTCATATCAATGATAATATTAATGAGATTACAGTAATGAGATTATTATAGTATAACCGATAAAAACGATAATTGAATACAAAACGTACTAAAGAAGACGGAGATAAGGCTAAAGCAAATATCAAAGGTTTTGGTGATTATCGTTTTCGTAATAAACGGTGAGTAATTCTGTAGTTTCACATACGTCACTGAGTTTAAAAAATGGTTTGAGGAATAGAGTGAGAAGAGAGGAATGAGGAAGGGGGAGGGTGAGGAAAGAGATAATGAGTAAAATGAGGAGCGAAAAGATAGGGGTTATCCTTCCCTCATTTCCTGTGAGGTAAGAGGGGAGAGTGGGGAGAGGGTGGGGGTGCGTGGGGAGAGGGAGGTGGAGGTGGATGAGGGGGTCGGGTGTGGGAGAAATGGGGGGGGGGGAGTAGGGAGAGAGGGTTTGAGTGCGAAGGAGGAGGAGGGAGAATGAGTGAGGGAAAGGGAGTTAGATGGAAGGTAGGGGGCGAGAGGAGAGGTAGCGAAAAAAGGGAGAGAGAGAGAGAGAGGGAAGGGGAATGGAAAAAAATGAAATAAAATGGAGGAGAGGGAGAAGAGGTGGTGAGGAAGGAAAGAATAGAAGAGACGGAGGGTGAGAGGTAGAAAGGGAGGGAGGAGGAGGGAGAGGAAAATGGGGAGATAAGAAAAGATGGGGAATAAGAGAGAGAGAGAGAGGGGAGAGGAAGAAGAAGAGGGAGAGAGGAGAATAGGGGAATATGATGTGAAAGAAGAAGAAAGTTAGAAGATAATAGAAGAACGCAGAAGAAGAAAACAGGAAGACGAACGAAGCAGAAGGAAAAGGAAAATACGAGAGACAGAAAAAGAGAAGAAGAATAAAGGAGAGGAACAAACAAAAGAAGAAAGAATGGAGGGAAGAAGAGAAGAAGAAGAAAAAAAGAAGAAGGAGAAACAATAAACGATTAGGGGAAGAGGATAAGAACCCGACAAGAGGGGATATGATCATTAGTCGGAAGTTCCCCTGAAATATCCCAAAAAAAGAAGAAAGCGCATACCTGGACCATGCCTTGTTGTCTAACCGTCCCTCCTCTCCCTCTCGCTTTATCTGTTTCGTTCGCTCACTTGTTTGTTTACTCTCCCTTCATCGGACTGGATGTTTGTTTGTCTGTGTCTGTCTGTCTCTCTGTCTGTGAGGAACACATACATACACACACACACACACACACACACACACGCGCACACACACACAGAGTGAAAGAGAGAGAGAGAGAGAGAGAGAGAGAGAGAGAGAGAAACTATCATTTAGCAATAAATGAAAGATCCCTGATTTGCCCATACCCTCTGCTTTCCCGATTGCAACATCAGATAAACAACGTATTACTGCAATATTGCAATTCTGTTGATGAAAATTCTATTTTCATCTGACTTTTACCTCGTTATCATCCTGTTTAATTACAACGAACCAATCGATATCTGATTACCTGAAACTGATAAAAACGTAACGTAATATTCATGGTTACGTAAGATCTGACGTAAACTCTATTACTGGACCTTTAGGCTTAACGAAATCATTATTTGTATGGCAGCAGCTGCTTCTTTTTATGTCATGGTGCGCTTTTTTTTGTGTTGCATAGTGATAATCAACGGTAATCATTAAGCTTATTAATGCACTGTATTTGCACACACACACACACACATACACACGCGCGCGCGCGCATATCATATATTTATAAATATCCTTCCTTGGAATCGCCTGTTTCGTCTACAGTTTAGTCAACGCCTGTTTAGCCTCGTTATGCAGTTTTAATGCGGTTGCATATTGAATTTTTAACACATTTGCGAATTCTTTTTTTTCGGAAACGTATGAAAGAAAGAATGAAACATCAGTGTTAAGAATACAGAATGCTTCGATCATTCGATTATGAAGTCTTTTTTTTATTGTTTTTTTTTTTTTTTTTTTTTTTTTTTTTTTTTTGCTCGTACCTCCGTAAAAAAGGAAAAAAAGAAAAAAGGGAAAAAACTATCATAACGGTAAATGAAAAAGTTGAAAATGAATATTCGAAACAACAGAACATTTAGAAAGTATCTTTATGGCTATTTCAAGCTGATTTTACTTCTATCTTTTGCAATGTCGGAGCACCGTCATTGGCGAAATTACAAGCGACGACATCGATAATATCACAAAATGATAGATTGTCAAAATGGTAATCTTTATGGGAAGAAGCTCACATTTACCAATTTTTGATCGGATCTCTCTCTCTCTCTCTCTCATACATATATACATTTTGTACCGCCAGCCCCTATATCCCAAAACATTAAACCATCTATGTATTTATCATTTTCAAGAAGTTGTTCTGGTTCAACTTACCTCTCTTTGGCAGCACCGCAAAAGTCACGTGTGTCGTGGTAGTCAGAAGCTCCCTAAACCAACAAAAAATCTGGGAGTTTCACGGTTTCAAGGTAGTATTTTGGATCGCCCGGGTATGGCTGTGACGTCGGTACTTCTTCGCTCCTCGGATCTCGTGACATCAACCTTGGGCTTATTACTCCATATTCCCGTCTTCCATTGTCTCAAAATCTCCCGTATGAACTTGTAGAAAAAGAAAAAGGTCTTTTGATAGGATGAGACCCACTCTATGAACTGGTCTTTTAAAATGATGCGTTTTGGTTATTACGGATACAAAATACTTCGATTATTCGATTAAGATTTTTGTTTTAATTGTTTTTTATTACTCATACCTCTGTAAATAGATATCATAACGGTAGATGGAAAAGGTGAAAATATATATTCAAAACAACAGAATATTTAGAAAGAATCTGGCTATTTTGTGCTGATTTTATTCTCATCTTTTGCAGTGTCGGAGCACCGTCACTGGCCAAGTCACAGCGAATCTCTTGACATCAACCTTGACCTTATTACTCCAAATTACTGTTTTCCATTGCCTCAAGACCCACTCTATGAACTTGTAGAAAAAAAATCGGTCTTTTGATATGATCCTTTTTATTTAAAATCGGTTTCTTCCGAGCCACACACCGCTTGTACCCCGAGTCCCCGTGGAGGTATTCGAGAAACAATTCTATCCCGCAACATACCAAACAATCTTGGATTAATTTCCTTCAACTGTCTTGAAGAAGGAAAAAAAACCTCCCCCGATGGCTATTGCACAATCCTCAGGACAGGAAGAAACCCGTTGTGGTCTTCCAAGACACTTTTTTTCCGACGGCAGGAATCTCAAAACTTCGAGAGAGGTCTTTGTCCCTCTCCTCTGGCTGTCTCGATTCGCTGCTTTATTTCATCACGAACCGCATTCGTGTTGACAGATGTAGAAAGAGGTATGAATGAGAAGGAATATTTTTCACAATGCAAGTGTTTCTGACGAAGATGTAGTCGAAACCGGTCTAATACATCTTTTGTATTGTGAAGATAGTCATTCTCTTTCATACGTTTTCTCCTCATTTCAAAGTCTTTTCGTTCCTTTCCATCACGAATTACCGCTGGGTCTCAAAAGAAAAGAAAGAAAGAAAAGAATTAAAAAAAAAAAAAAAGAAAGAAAGGAAAGAAAAGAAAGAAAGAAAGAAAAGAAAGAAAGAAAGGAAAGAAAAAGAAAGAAAAGAAAAGAAAAAAGAAAAGGAAAAGAAAGAAAAGAAAGAAAAAAAAAAAAAGAAAAAAATAGAATAGAATAAAATAAAATAAAAGAAAAAAAAAGAAAGAAAAAAGAAAAAGAAAAGAAACGAAGAAAAAGAAAGAAAGAAAGAAAATCAAAAGAAAAAGAAAGAAAAAGAAAAAACGAAGGCATTTGGGGAAAAGTTTCAACGAGAAAGGACTAATTGATCTACGCGAGAGAAAACTGCGCGAAACAGTGATTCGTTTTTCTTTTTTTTTTTTTTTTTCTTTTTTGTTTGTTGCTCGCCTCTTCCCTTCCCCTTCCAAGAAACACTGACTTTTAACAGTGGTCTAACGAAGGCCTATTAACTTAGCTATTAAATTTTCAAAAAAAAAAAAAAAAAAAAAGATAATGATAATCAAGATAATTCTCCTTTTCTACATTCCCCCTCGCTCAAAAAAAAAAAAAAAAAAAAAAAAAAAAAAGTCAGAAAGGATATCTAATCCATCCTTAGATAATCACACAAAAGGTATTACCTTCTTCGTTATCCCATGAATTATCAGAAGACGAAGACGAAGAAGATGAGAATGGGGGGCTAGGGGATAGAGGAAGTGGGGGGGACTCTCTCATTCTTGAAATATAATGCTATTTCCCATTTCCGAAACCATCAATAGGGTTGTCAGCTTAATTCCGAGTTCCATAATGGAAGTGGGCGTTTTTTTACACTACGTTCCAGTCAGGTGGGTTGTATTAGACCGCGTGAATGGTCTCTGGGCATGGCATTTTGATTCAAAATTTTGCTGAGGTCCTAAAGGGGATTTTTTTCTGGATGTAAACCTGGGTCAGGTAGATAGATAGACAGGGAGATAGATAGATAGATGGATAGACAGATGATTAGATATATAGGTAGGTAGATAGATAGATAATGGATAAACATATGATTAGATAGATAAGTAGGTAGATAGATAGATAGATGGATAGATGAATAGATAAATAGATAGATAGAAAGATAGATAGATAGATGGATAGATGGATAAATAGATAGATAGATAGATAGATAGATAGATAGATAGATAGATAGATAGATAGATAGATAGATAGATAGATAGATAGATAGATAGATAGATAGATAGATGGATGGATGGATGAATGGATGGACAGATAGAGAGATAAAATAACAGACAGACAGATAAACAAACAAACAGACAGACAAACAGACTGACAGAAACAAAGACAAAAGGCAGATACACAGAGGAAGAGACAGAGACAGAGACAAAGAAAAGAGAGATACGGAGAGAGAATCAAGGGAAGAAGGGAAGAGCTCAAAGAAGAAGCAGAGATAATGAAAATCACGAGCATTAATCTCGTGCTCTCTAGTCTCATCCCGAACCGCCCACACGCCCGCCCGCGTCAAGACCATTTGTGAATAATATTAAACCGTGTCCCCGACTCGTGCGTTTCCTTAACACCTGCTGCTGGCCTTAAAGATATGTGATCACGCACACGCACACACATACACGCACGCACCCACGCAGGCACTCATGCACGCACTCAACGCCTGCACACACACACCACGCACACGCACACGCACACACAACACACACATATACATATATGTAATGTTTTGGCTTGGGTTTGGTGCCATTTCGACTTTTGGATTTATTTTCTTCCCTCCTTCCTCCTTTCTCTTCTCTCTCCCTCCCTCCTCCCCTCTCCCTCCTCCCTTCTCCTCTTCTTCTCTCTTCCTCCCCTCCCTCTCCTCTCTCCCTCCTTCCTCCCTTCCCCCCCCCTCCCCTCTCTCTCTTTCTCCTGCCCCCCCTCTTCTTCTCTCTCTCCTTCCTCCTCCCTTCCCTCTCCTCCTTCCTCTCTCTTCCTCCCCTCCCTCTCCCTCTCCTTCCTTCTCTCCCCCCTCTATCATACGAGACCAACTCCGGCTAATCAATCGAACGCAACTTCTTCTTCACAAGGGAGAGGTTTTCTTGGCTTTGAGATCAAAAGCGCCCGAGTCCCTCCACTTCTCTCTCCTCCCTCCTCCTTCTCCTTCTTCCTCTTCTCTTTTTTTTTTTTGGATTATTCTTATTCTTTTCATTTCTTTCTCTTTTTTATTCTTAGTTGCTGGTTTTTTTTCTATTTTTCCTTTCCTCTTGTGTTGTTTTTTTTTTACTCAATTTCTCTTTCTTTCTCCTATTTTTTTTTTCTTCTCTTTTTTGCCTTTGTTTTTATTTTCGGTTTTGTCTTCGTTTTGGAAGGAGGAGAGAAGGAAGAAGTAAAGAAGTAGAATAAAAAGAATGAAGAAAAAATGAAGAAGGAAATGAGACCGAATGAAGGAAAAATATAGATGGAAAGAAGGAAGCTATATGAAGGAAGAAGGAAGAAAATAAATAAACCGAATGAAAGAAGAATGAAGGAAAGCGAATGAAGAAATAACGAAGGAAGGAAGACTGACGGAATAATGAAAGAAGAAAGAAAAGAAAGCAACCGAACGAAGGAGTAACGAGAGAAAGCAGAATGAAGGGATGAAAGAAGAAAATAAGGAAGCCGAACGAAGGAATAACGAAGGAAGGAAGAATGAAAGAAGAAAGAAAACAAAGCAACCAAACGAAGGAATAGCGAAGAATAAAATACGAATAACCGAAGGAATAACTACGGAAGAAGGAATAAACTACGGAATAACCGAAGGAATAAACTACGGAATAACCGAAGGAATAACGAAGAAATAACCGAAGGAATAAACTACGGAATAACCGAAGAAATAAACGACGGGAATAACCGAAGAAATAACTACGGAAGAAGGAAAACTAAACCGAAGGAGGGAATCGGAATAACCGAAGGAATAACCGAAGGAATAACGCAAGCAGAGAGGAGGACATCCCAGCTCAGCGCTATCTCTTCGCCTCGGGTTCCCTCGCGAGGCTATTTCAATTTTTTACTCTCATTGCGTTTAAGCTGCTGGAAAATTGGAGAAGCAAAGAATCGGACATATGGCTCGAGTCGTAGGGAAAGGAGGGGAGGGGAGGGGGGAGGGGGAGGAGGGGAGGGAGGGGGTGGAGGGGGGGGGTGGATGGGAGGGGGGAGGGGTGGAGGATGGGTGGAGGAGGGAGGAGGAGGAGGAGGAGGGGGAGGTGGGAGGGGGTGGGAGGGGGGAGGGGGTGGAGGAGGAGGGGTGGAGGAGGAGGAGGATGGGAGGAGGGAGGGGAGGATGGGGAGGGGAGGAGGAGGGAATAATAGGGAGAGGTGGAGGATGAGGGAGGAATGATAAGGTGGGTGGAGGGAGGAGGGAGGAGGGGAGGGAGGGGGAAGGTAGGGGAGTAAGGGTGGGAGGAGGAAGGGGGGAAGGAGGAGGAGGGAGGAATATAGGGGGAGGGGGAAGGAGAGGAATAATAGGGGGTGGGAAGTAGGGTTGGGAGAGGGGGGTGAGGGTAGAGAAAAGAGGGGGAGAGGGCGGGAGGTGTACAGCAGAGATAAAAAGGTAGAAGAAGAGTAGAATAGAGAAATGAGAAGAGGGAAGGAGGAAATAAGAAGAAGGTTCGAAAGGGAAGTAAAGGAACGAGGAAAAGAAAGAAGGAAAAAAGAAAAATGCTGAAATGAAGAAAAGGTGGAGGAACGAAAAGATAAAAAACAAAGTTAAAAAAGCAAGAAAAAAGTAAAAAAGAAGAAAGAGGAAAAAAACGAACGAGGAAGAAAAGGGGAGAGACAAGGGAGAAAAGAGAATAGGGAGAGAAAAGGGAAATAGAAAAAGAAAAAGAAAAGGGAAGAAGAAAAGGAAAAAAGAGAAAGGAAAAGAAAAGGAAGAAAAGTAAGGAAAAGGAAAAGGAAAAGAAAAAGGAAAAAGGAAAAGGAAAAGAAAAGAGAGAAAAGGAATAAGGAAAAGGAAAAAAAGGGAAAAGAAAAGGTTGAAAAAGAGGAAAAAAAGAAAAGGGAGAAAAGAAAAATGAAGAAAGAGAAAAGGGACAGAAAAGGGGAAGAGAAAAGGAAGAGAAAGGGAAAAGGGAAGGAAGAAGGGGGAAGGATTTATCGTCTCCAACTGATTCCCCGCTTCTCACACGCTCCCGGATCCCGAGGAGCCTGCGAGGGAGATTAGGAGTTATGGCGGGGGAGGGAGGGGGGGGAGGAGGGAAGAGAGGAGGAGAGTGAGAGAGGAAGGGGAGGGGAGGCAGGGAGGAAGGGAGCGGGGACTACGATTGCTTTCGCTTCTTTTTTATGGGGTTAGGGGTCAGGGGGAGGTTGGAGGGTCGGGGGAGGTTGGGTTTGGGTTGGGGTCGGGGGGTTGGGTCAGGTCAGGGGTCGGGGCTTGGGAGTTGATAGTGGTTAGGGGTCTGTGGCAAGTTGGGGTCAATGAGAAGTGGGAATTGATAGGAAGAAAGGGGTTTTGTGGGGGTAAAGGGGTATTAGAAGGTGAAACTGATAAAAAGGTAGGGGTTAAAGGGGGTTGTGGCTAATGAGTATTTGGAAGACTGGGTGGGAGGTTGTGGGGGTAAGTGTGGGGGGTTGGAGGAAATCGGTGGGGAAAGGCAATGGGTTTGGGGTCGAAGGGAAAGGGTTGAGGGTGGAGAATGGATCGTAGAAGGGGTGGGGGGGGGGGGGCTTGGAGAATTATCATTGTAATATCTATCATCATTATCAACATCTTTTCTAATATCATCAAGATTATCATTATCATCATCTTTTCCAACATCCTCTCTATTATTATTATCACCATCTTTTCTGCAACCATTACTATCATCAATATCAGCATTATAGATATTAATTTTCTTTTTTTATTTATCTATTTCATCTACCTACTTATCTAAGCTTTAAATGAATATGAATAGCCACTCTTTGGAACATAAATTTTTTTCTTTTCGTTTCTTTTTGAGGAGAGGTGGAGTGAGTTTAAAAGGATAAGGATGATAAAGAAGGACATAAAAAAACACATAATAAATTAACATATAGAGAAAGAAATGAACCAGAATTGAATCACCATCAACCAGTAATAATAAATAAAGCTGGTAGAAAGAAAACAAAACAAAACAAAAAAAAGTCACACAAAGAAAAAAGAAATTAACAGATCGACCTAAACCCAAAGCTAAGAAGGCTTCGTCTGCCCTGTCGCTGTGGTCGAGGGAGACGGATGGGAGAGAGAGACAAGAGAGACGTACGAGGAAGACAGACGAGAGAGACAGGCGAGAGAGATAGATGAGAGAGACGGACGAGAGAGACAGACGAGAGAGACAGACGAGAAAGGGAAACAAGTGACACAGGCGAGAGACACACATGAGAGAGACAGACAAGAGACACAGGCTAGAGAAACAAACTAGAGACACAGACGAGAGAGAAAAAACAAAAGAGACCGACAAGAGAGACAGACAGGAGAAACAGGCGAGAGAGACAGGCGGGAGAGACAGACAAGAAAGACAGAAAAGAGACACAGGCGAGAGAAACAAACGAGAGACACAGACGAGAGAGAAAAAACAAAGAGACCGACAAGAGAGACAGACAAGAAAGACAGACAAGACAGACAGACAAGACAAGACAAACAAGACAGACAGACAAGAAAGACAAACAAGAAGACAAGACAAGACATACAAGACAAGACAGACAACAAAGACAAGACAGACAGAAAGAAACAAGACAGACAGACAAGAAGACAGACAAGACAGACAAGACAAGACAGACAACAGAAAGACAAGACAGTGACAAACAACAGAGACAGACAGACAAGAAAGACAAACAAGAAAGACAAACAAGAAGACAATAAGAAAGACAAGACAGACAGACAAACAGACAGACGAGGGAAATCTGTTAGTCCAGGCAGCGCGGGTCTCCGAAATCCCCCTTCCCTGATTCCATTGAGAGTTCGAGGTACCTATTCTCTTAACCGTGAGCGAGCTGTTGAATGGTGCCTGAGAGAGAAGGAGGGAGGGAGAGAGAGAGAGGGAGAGGGAGAGAGAGAGAGAGAGAGAGGGAGGGAGAGAGAGAGAGGGAGAGGGAGAGGGGGGGGGAGGGGAGGGGGAGGGGGAGGCGGAGGGAGGGAGGGAGAGGGAGAGAAGGAGAGAGGAGAGGGGAGGGAGGGAGAGGAGAGAGGGAGGGAGGGGAGGGGAGGGAGGGAGGGAGGGAGAGGGAGGGGAGGGAAGAGGGAGAGAGGGGAGGGAGAGGGAGGGAGGGAGGGAGAGAGGGAGGGAGGGAGGGAGGGGCGAGAGAAGAGGGAGAGAGCGGAGAGGAGGGAGAGAAGAGAGAGAGGAGAGCGAGGGAGAAGGGAGAGGGAGAGGGAGGGAAGGAGGGGAGGGAGGAGGGAGGGAGAGGAGGGAGGGAGAGAGGGAGAGAGAGAGGAGGGAGGGAGGGAGGAGGGAGGGAGGAGAGAGCGAGGGAGAGAGAGAAGGGAGGAGGGGGAGGGAGGGAGAGGGAGAGGGAGAGGGAGGGAAGAGATGAGAGGGAGAGGGAGGAGAGGGAGAAGGGAGAGGGAGAGGGAGAGGGAGAGGAGAGGGGGGGGGAATGAGGAGAGAGAGAGAAGAGAGGATGAGAGAGAGAGAGAGAGAGAGAGAGAGAGAGAGAGAGAGAAGAGAGGAGAGAGAGAGAGAGAGAGAGAGAGAGAGAGAGAGAGAAGAGAGAGAGATGAGAGAGAGAGAGAGAGAGGGAGAGAGAGAGAGAGAGAGGAGAGAGAGAGGAGAGAGAGAGAGGAGAAAGAGAGAGAGAGAGGAGAGAGGTGGGGGGGGGGGCGTGAGAGAAGGGGGGAGAAGAGAGCTGGACAGAGTAAGAGTGAATGTGGTAAGTTTTTGTGTGTGTGTGTGTGTTGGTGGTGTGTGTGTGTTGTGTGTGTGTTGTGTGTGTGTGTGTGTGTGTGTGTGTGGTGTGTGTGTGTGTGTGTGTGTGTGTGTGTGTGTGTGTGTGGGTTTGAGTGTGTGGTGTGTGTAAGAGAGAGAGAAGAGAGAGTGACAAAGAAAGGGAAGAGCTAGGAGATAGATATGTAGATAGATAGACAGATAGATAGAGAGAAAGAACAAAAATCGAACAAAAAGACCATCATTACCAGTAGTATAATAAAGGACAGTATCAATAATGACCTCATTTCTCCATGGTATCTCCCCACCTCCGACCAGCCTCTCCCCTCCCCCCAATCTCCCCCATCCTCTCTCTCTCTCGCTCGCGCGCTCTCTCTCTCTCTCTCTCTCCCTCTCTTTCTTTCTCTCTCTTTTCTTCCTTCCCCTCTCCCTCCCCTCCCTCGCTCTCTATCTCCCTCTATTATCTTTCTCTTCTCTTCTCTCTCTCTCTCTCTCTCTCCTCTCCATGTGCCAGTGTCTTGGCCTAGACAAGGTCACAGACAAGCGTCTACAGTCAATCCCAAGACAGTATTGCCGTCTAGGTGAGCTTCATATTATCCGGGTATATTGGAATATCTCAGTCGACAGGAATGTCATCTTGTGTTTGCGTGACCCTCGGTAGGAATTGGGGAGCGGGGGGAGAGGGGAGAGGGGGAGAGGGAGAGGGGAGAGGGAGAGGAGAGGGGGAAGGGAGAGGGAAGGGAGTTGAGAGAGAGAGGGGGGAAGGGAGTGGGAGAGTAAGAGGGAGAGAGGAAAGGTTGGGAGAGGGGGAGAGGGAAAGGGAGAGGAGAGTCGGGGGGGAAAGGGGATAGGGAGAAGTGGGGGTGGGATAGAGAGAGGGGAGCGGGGGGAGGGGTATAGGAAGAGAGAGGGGGGAGAGGGGAATGAGGGAGAAAGAGAGGGAAAAGGAGAGAGAGGAAGAGAGGGAAAAGGGAGAGGGGAAAGAGAAAGGGGAAAGAGGAAGTGGGGGAGGAGGAGGAGTGGAGGAGAGTGAGGAGAGAGGGAAAGGAGGAGGAGGAGGGATGACGGTGGCGATGATGAGGAAGAGGATGACATCGAAATAAAATGATGAAGGGACAGATTGAGTGGAAGGGGGGAAGTAGGACGATGAGAGAAAGGAGATAAGAAGAGAGACAAAGGAAAAATAGGATATTGAGAAGAAGAAAAAGGAAAAAAATCCGTAAAAAAGAATCAAAACACAAGAAAGAAAACAAACAAAACAAACAACAACAACAACAACACAAAAATGGTATCACGTACACATGTTCGCCCTCGTGAGGAAAGCGGGGGAGGGGGAGGGGGAGAAGAGGAGGGGGGCAGAAAGGGAATAAGCGAGGGGAAAAAAAAAATAGTGCCAGGGAAGGTGATAATGCCACGGGGAAGGGGGACAGTGCCATAGGGTAGGGGGGGGAGAGGAGGGGGAATAGTGGATAGAAGGTTGGCAAAGAGGGGGGGTATGGTGGAGGGAAGGTGGGGGGTTGGTATTATTAGGGTAAAGAAGGGAAGGGGAGTAAGGGGAGGAGGGAGGGTGGGAGGGAGGGAAGGGAGAGGGAGGGTAAGAGAAGGAAGGAGGAGGAGTAAGAGAGAAGAGCAGGGTGGGAGGGTGGGAGGAGGAAGGAGGGTGGGGTAAGAGAAGGAAGGAGGAGGGGAGTAAGAGAAGGAGGGAGGGTGGGAGGGAGGGAGGGGGGGGAAGCGATTGTGGCGTCGGTATATAATTCCGATTGGCGAATCTGCGGAGCTAGTCTGGCGCCGGAGAGCTTCGGTTGTACATGATCGTTTGTGGGAAAAGCGTCAGCGAAACTGGGGTAAGAAGCAAGAATAGAAGGGATGATGAAGATGGCGATGATAATATATATATATATATATATATATATATATATATATATATATATATATATATATATATATATATATATGTATTATGTATATAGACAACACATACACACACACAAACCACACACACACACACACACACACACCACACACCACACACACACAGACACACACACACACACACACACACACACACACACACACACCACACACACACACACACCACACCACACACACACACACACACACACACACACAACACACATATATATATATATATATATATATATATATATATATATATATATATATATATATATATATATATATATATTATATTATATATATATATAATTATATATATATATAGTATATATATATATATATATATATATATATATATATATATTATATATATACATATATATATATATATATATATATATATATATATATATATATATATACACACACACATACGCTCGCTATTTTTCCTGTGTCATGAGAATTTCTTCTAATGTTTATTTCTAAATCTGTTTTTCTTTTTCTCTTTTTTCATCAAGTAACATATCGATTCGTACCCCGTTGACATAACGAAAAAACATAGAGAGCGAGAGATTGATGCTTACAAAAAAACAAATAATAAAACAGAGGAAAAAAATGTCTATTTAAATCTACAAAAATACCCAATAAAGAAAACATACATTATACATAGATCTAAGAGTTAGAGGAGAGAGAGACCCTCCTCCACAACCACCCCAAACCCCCAAAGGAAGGAAAAAAAAACTTATATAGTAAAAAAAAAAAAAAAAAAACACCACCTCCACCCTCAAAACACCCCAAAAGAAGATGAAAAACAAACTATATAGTAAAAAAAAAAAAAAAAAGAAAAACACCCCACCACTTCCTACCCTCCAAAACCCCCCAAAGAAGAAGAAAAAAAACTATATAGTAAAAAAAAAAAAAGAAAAAACACCCACCCACCCCCACCCCTCCAAAACACCCCAAAAGAAGAAGAAAAAAAAAATATATATGTAAATAAAAAAAAAAAAAAAAAAAAAATAAGATAAAAAAATCTTCTTTCGAAAATGATATACGAGGTGTCTCGCCCCCCGACCGCGGTGTTTGAGGACTCGGCTAAACATCGGCGATTTCCTTTCCATCACCGCCCTTGTGAAGTATGAGGAACCGCCATCAATATCTGTGAGGATCTGTGCGGCGGTGTGAGGAATGAGGTCAGTGTGGGGGTACGTGGGGGGGGGGTTCATGGGGGGTAGGGGGAGGAGGAAGGGGTTGGGGGTGGGGGGGGTGGTAACTGTATGGGACGATCGTATTGCGACGCGAGGGAAAAAGGGAAAAAGGAGTAAGGAAGGAGGAGAGAGGAAAGGAGGAAGGAAGAAAGAGGAGGAAGGAGAGAGAAGGAGAAGGATAAAAGAAGAGAGGTAGAAGAAGGGAATGAGGTCTGATGGGGGATACGTGGGAAGGTGGGGGAGGGGGGGATGAGGTCTGATGGGGGTACGTGGGGGAGGGGGTAACTGTATGGGACGATCGTATTGCGACGCGAGGGAAAAAGGGAAAAAGGAGTAAGGAAGGAGGAAGAGTGGTCGAGAAAGGAAGGAGGGAGAGAAAGAGAAGGAGGAAGGAAAGAGAGTAGAAGGAGAAAGGATAAAAGAAGAGAGGTAGAAGAAGGGAAAAGAAGTAAGGAAGGAGGAAGAGGTGTAGAGAAAGGAGAGAAGGAAGGAGGGAGGAAGGAATAGAGAGAAAAGGGAAGAAGGACGAAAGGTAGAGGAAGGAAGGGAGAAAGGAGAGAGGGAAAGAATAAAGGAGGAAGGAGAAAAGGAGTATTGAAGGAGGAAGAAGGAGAGAAGGAAGGAGGGAGAGAAAAAAAGGAAGTAAAGAGTAGAGGGAAGTAAGAGATTGAAGGAAGAAAGGTTAGAGGGATGGAAGAGTAGGAGGGAGGGAAAAGGTATGTATAGGATACGGAAGGAGATGATGAAGGAATGAAGGAAAGAAAGGAGGAGGTAGGGAATAAAGGAAGGAGGAAAGAGTAGAGGGAGAGAGGATACAGCAGGAAAAAGGCAGAGACAAGGAAAGAAGAAAAGGAAGAGAGTGAGTAAAGGAGGGGAGGAAAGAGTATTAGAGAAAGAAAGAAGGAAAATTAGGTTAAAGGAAGGAAAGAGAGAGTAGGAGAAATAGTAGAGGAGAGAAAGGAAGAAGGAAGGAGAGCTAGAAAAGGAAGGAAGGACGTAAGAGGAAAAAAGGAGTAGAAAAAAGAGGTAAGAAGGAGGGAGAAAGAAAGGCAGGAGAATGAGTGGAGGAAAGGAGGGAGGACAGAGAGACGGTGAAAAAGAACTTGAGAGGAAGGTAAGGAGACAGGACGTACTGAGAAGTGTGAGTGAGTGTGAGAGAGGGAGGTCTGGTGTGTCTTGTCTTTTTCTCTCTCTCTCTTCTATCTCCTATCTACCTCTCTCTCCTTCCCTCCACGCATTCCTCCCTATCGTTTTCTTAAAACCGTCCTTCCTTTCCCTCTTTCTCGCTCTTGTCTCTGTCTCCTCGACCTGTCACAATCCCCTCCCCCTTCTCTGTCTCTGCCCGTCCGCCTGTCGCTTCCCTCTCTTCCCACTCCCCCCTCTTTTCCCTTCATATCCCTCTCCCCCTTTCCTCCCGTCCCCTTCTCCTCTCTCCCCCTCCCCCTCTCCTCCTTCCGCGCCTCTCCTCCTCCCCTTCCCTATTCCCCGTCTCTCCTTCCCCTCTCTCCTTCTCCCCATTCTCCCCTCCTGCCCTTCTCCTTCCCAGCCCCCTTCCTCTTTCTCCTCCTTCTCCTCCCTCTCTCTCCCCCTCCCCCCCCTTCTCCCTTTTCTCCCCTCTCTCCTTCTCTCCTCTCATCTCACCCTCACCTCCTCCCCCGCCCCCCCCTCCCCACCCGAGCAAAAGCTAGCACCTGAGGGACTTCCACATCAGCGAAGAGAAGCCAATCTGTCACATCCAACCAGCCGGGGAGCCAAGGCAGTGCCACCGCTCTGGGACGCTAGGCAGGGCGGTGGGAGAGGGGGTTGAGGGGCGAGGAATAGGGGATGTTGAGGGGGTGAGATGTAGGAGGTTGAGGGGTAAGGAATAGGGAGGAGGTTGAGGAGAGAGAGAGCTAGGGAGGAGATTGAAGGGAGAGAACTAGGGAGGTTGAGGGCTGAGGCTAGGGAGTTGGAGGAGGTTAAGGAAAGAGGGAAAGGGGGAAAGGGAGATAGAAGGATGTGAGCTAGAGAGGAGGAGGCTGAGGACTGAGGAGAGCTAAAGGACTAGAAGACGATGAGGAAGAAGGAGACGAGAAGAAAAAGAGTAAATCGTTCCCCTCCCCACCCCTCCCCTCCCTACCCCTCTTGACGGTACCCAGACCTCATCCATCACAAGCCAACTGTCACATGCTGGCTACAGGTGGGAAGGGAGAGGGGAAGAGGGAGGGAGGAGGAGGAAGAGGATGGGAGGGGAGGCAGCGGAGGGGAAGGAGAGGGAAGGCGGAAGTGCAGGGAAGACAGGGAGAAGGGCAAGGGAGAGGGAGAGAGGGAAGGGAGGGAGAAAGGGAGCGAAGAGGAAGGGAGAGAGGGAAGGAAGGAGAGGAGAGGGGCAGGGGTGCTGAGTCGGACAGGAGAGGGGAAGAGGGTCGAGAGGGGGAGAGCGAGGGGTGGGGAGTGGGGAGAGGGAAGAAGAGGGGAGGTACAGAGAGGAATGCAGTGAGAAGGAGGACAGGTTATTAAGCACACGAAGGAATCAGAGAAGACAGGTGAACGAGAGGACAGTTGAGTGGCTAATGAGGGAGAGATGGTGTTGGAGTGTTGATGGAGAAGACCTCATGCTATTGTCATTTATATTGTCTCTTTTCTTTCTCCTTCTTTTGCTTCTACTCCTCTAATTATCATCACTATCTCTATTCCTCCTCCTGCCTTGCCCCTTCTTTTATTTCCTTTCTTTCTTCTTCACATCATGATCTCTCTCCCTTTTTTTTTTTTTTGTTTCTCCCCTTCCTCTTTCTCCTTCGTATTTCAATTTTCCTCTTCTTTCGTCTCCTTCTCTCCTTTATCTTAGTTCTCTTCCTCCTCCTTCTAATCTTTCTCTCCCTCATTTTAGTTACTCTCCTTCTTCTCCTCTTTCTCTCCCTCATTTCACTTTCCCTCCTCCTCCTCTTCTTCTTCTTCTCCTTCTTCCTTCGCCCACTTCGATTTCCTCTCCTCATCTCCTGCTCATTTTCCCCCTTTTTCTCCCTCCCTTTCTCCCTGCCAGCCCAATGTTTTACGATTTTCAGCTTAAAAGGGATAACCTAGGCTTTTAGAAACAAGAACAAAATCTAATTACACGTGATGCATAACGTGTAAAAAGGTCTAAATGCCAAAGACATCAAGAGGATAATTCGCAAAATGTTACGGACATACAAAACAATTTGAAATATATAATGCGCGAAATCATTATAAAATAGGATGTGTGTGGTACATAATATACTGGGAATAAAATGAATATAATTGTAAATGGTGCAAAAGGATGTCAATACGCAAAATAAAAAATGTATGTATGTATGTATGTATGTATGTATATATATATATATATATATATATATATATATATATATATATATATATATATATATATATATATATATATATGGAAACCAAAAATATGAAATGAGAGTGATAAAGGTATCTTCACCCCCCCGACCCCCAACCCCTTCTATCTGCGGCGAGCGAAGTTATAATGAATTTTCCCCCCCCTCCCCCTCCCCCTCCCCCTCCCCCCCCCCTCCCCTTTTTTCCCCATAAGTACCCGTCAGTTACAAGGGGAGGGGCGGGGGAAGTGCTAAAGGGGTTAGAGGGAGAGGAGGGAGTAGAGAGAGGAAAGGGAGAAGGGTGAGATTAAAAAAAAAAAAAAGGGGGAGAAGGAGAGAAGTGAAAAGGAATGAATGGATAAAGAAGAAAAGGGAAGGGGGGGAGATAGGATGAGGGAATTAGGTAAAAAGACCAGAGAGAGAGAGAGAGAGAGAGAGAGAGAGAGAGAGAGAGAGAGAGAGAGAGAGAGAGAGAGAGAGAGAGAGAGAGAGAGAGAGAGAGAGAGAGAGAGAGAAGAGAGAGAGAGAGAGAGAGAGAGAGAGAGAGAGAGAGAGAGAGAAGAGAGAGAGAGAGAGAGAAGAGAGAGACAGAGAGAGAGACAGACAGAGAGAAGAGAGAGAGAGAGAGAGAGAGAGAGAAAATTACGTTTACAGGTGAAGGAGGACGAATATAGAAAGACATAGAAGGGTATTTAGAGAGAATTATGACAGGGCACACAGAGAAGAGGGTATAGTAGGGTGAGGCAAAGAAGGGCAAAGATACAGGGAGGGGGTGGGGTGGGGAGGAGTATTAGTTAAAGAAGTACGACAGGGCACGAGGGAGGAAGGAGGAGGTAGGAAGAGGGAGTACTTAGGGGTACAGGGTAAGGGAAGGGGTTGGGGTGGGGGTTGGGGTGACTGAGAAAGGGGGTAGGGAAGAGTTGTGTGGTGGGTTGGGGGGTTGAGAGAGGAGGTAAGGAAGGGTGGGTGAGGGGACTGATAGAGGGGTAGGGAGTGGTGGGGGTCGGGGTTGAGGGGGACTGAGATTGGGGGTAGGAAAGCGGTGGGGTTGGGGGGGATGAGAGAGGGGGATAGGGAAGGGTGGGGTTGGGGGGACTGAGCAGACGGAAGGTAGGGAATGGGGTATGGGGTTCGGGGGTAGGGAAAAGTATGGTGGGGGTGAAAGGGGACTGAGAGACGGGGTATGGAAAAGGTGGGTTGGGGGTAAAGGGGCTGAGAGAAGGGGGTAGAAAAGGCTTGTGGTTGAGGCACTGAGCAGAGAGAATAGGGCGAAGTGGCGGGGTGGAGTGAGGGGGACTACGAAAGGGGGTTGGGAAGAGGTAGTGATGGGGGTGAAGGGGACTGAGAGAGCCGGGATAGCGGAAAGTGGTGTGGGTCGCGACGGTTAACTAAGATTGGGCGTAAGGAATAGTTGAGGTGAAGGGACTCAGAGAGAGAGGTAGGAGAGGAGTGGGGTTGGGTTGGGGGACTGAGAGAGAGAATAGCGAAGGGGGGCTGGGGGCTGCGGGGGGGGGACTGACAGAAGGGGTGAGGAGACTGTCAGGCGGTAGGAGGGATAGGGTTGGGGTGTGCGGGGGGGGGGGCTGGCGCTGCGTTCCTGGGACAAGGGTATTTTTCAGGTCGAGTGGCGAGGCGCAGCAGGTTGTCGCAAGGAGAATGGGGCGAAACGAAGAACCTGAAATACCTCTGGGGGGTCTTGAATTCGCCCGCGGGGTTGTCGCTTCGGTGATCGAGACGGTTCGAGGTATAGTTCGACTTTGTTTTTGGCTCCTGGGTGATTCGGGATGATTCAGCGGTTATTTATATAATCTATCTGTCAATCTATCGGAGTGATTCGGCGGTGATTATATCTTTCTATCTATCTATTTATCTATCGGAGTGATTCGAGACGGTGATTCGAAACGGTTCGATTATAGTTCGACTTTGTTTTTGGCTCCTGGGTGATTCGGGATGAATTCAGTGGGGGATTGTGCCATAGATTCGAGACCATTTGTATATGATTCAAGATTATGCTTTTATGGTTCGAGATGATTCGGGTGATCACTGGTGATTCGGGGTGATTCAGTAACAACATTATAGATGATTTATTCGTGTGATTCGAATCTTTCTGTTCTGGAGATAATTTGCTGGTAATTCAGTAAATATTCGAAATGATTCGCTTATAATTCGATGCTAATCACCTGCGATTCGAGGTGATTCGTCCGTGATTCAAAATGTATCGATTAAGAGTCGAAATGATTCACTGATTATTCATGGTGATTAGTCTAAGATTCGTGACTACTCGCCTGTGATTCGATATTCATATGGATCGAAATGATTCGCTTAAGATTCAAGGTGATTAGCTAATGACTTGATTGAATTTACTTATGGATACAGATTATTCACTGATCAGGATAATTCATCTGTTTATGCATCGAAATGATTCGCTTAAGATTCAAGGTGATTAGCTAATGATTCGATATGATTTCCTCATGGATAAAGACGATTCGCTGATCAGTCAAAATGATTCGAATTTGATTCTAAGTGTCTCAGTGATGATTCGAGATGATTCGCCCATGATTCTGTACGACTTGCTGATGATTCTCAAAGGATTCCCCCCGCGATTCCCAAATGTTTCCCAGATAATTCGAGACAATTCCCTTCTGACTCGAAAAAGATTCGGCAATGATTCGAACTCCTGTGATTCCTGCGTCTGAGTCATTCGAGCGAAAAGGACCTTCTTTTGATCAACGTTGCAAGCGCCGCCGGCAGTTGATCGGTTGTCATGGCCGCTGGCAGGCAGTTGGCGACGCGGTCCGGGGCCAACTTTTCTGCTTGTTAGGTGATGGGGTATTATCTTTATATATATATATATATATATTATATATATATATATATATATATATATATATATATTATATATATATATATGTTGTGTGTGTGTGTGTGTGTGTGTTTGTGTGTGTGTGTGTGTGTGTGTGTGTGTGTGTGTGTGTGTGTGTGTGTGTGTGTGTGTGTGTGTGTGTGTGTGTGTGTGTGTGTGTGTGTGTGTGTGTGTGCGTGTGTGTGTGTGTGTGTATGTGTGTGTGTGTGTGTGTGTGTGTGTGTGTGTGTGTTGTGTGTGTGTGTGTGTGTGTGTGTGGTGTGTGTGTGTGTGTGCGTGTGTGTGTATCGTGTTATCATGTGTGTGTGTGTATGTATATATAATGTATATATATATATATAATATATATATGTATATATTATATATATATATATGCACAAACGTATATATATCCATGTATTAATCCATATTTAATCATCAATCAACGGAATGAATCTGGACTCCACTATTCACTTGCACAGAGGAAAAGGAAGACAAACACTGGAAAGACCCGGATTCCTTTCTGAAATATGTCAATATAGTGATGTGGATGTCAGACTGTTACATTTAATGTCAAACCAATACATTTGATTTGATCGTGACAATGGAAATTATTGAAAAATGGAAAAGGAAATGTTCTGATGTATTTTTTTTTGTCTTGTTTTTGAGAAAGAAATATAATGATGATAATATTGTTTATTCTCTTGACTTAGAATTGAAGTTTACTGCTGATTCGAACGCTGACTGAACTAAAACGTTGATAAATCTTTTCTGAAATTACATTGATTGGGAAAATCAAGTAAATAAATAGTTAGACGTCTGGATACAATAACTGATAAAGAATAAGAATGTTATGTTCTCTAAATCGCAGTTTCGAAGATACAACAAGAACAACAAGAACAACAACTCACCTGGATATAATAAACTGGCTGTGCTGGAAAGTTCATTTCACACAAAGTTAGATTTCGTGTTAACACATTCACGATATTAATTCGAAACTATGCGATACACTGAATTTACGGCAGGCTAAGCATTATAAAAAATACGTTAGATGTTGACGTTTATTCCTGTACTGTATCACCATAGAAATGCCCATAACAAAGCCACAACAGGTGAAATGAGGAACAACTAGGATCGATGAAACACACACACACACACACACACACACACACACACACACACACACACACACACACACACACACACACACACACACACACACACACACACACACACACACACACACATATATATGTGTATGTGTGTGTGTGTATTTCATCGATCCTGAATCTGTTGTGGCTTTGTTATGTTATTTCTATGTTATCTATTTTATTTATTTATTTCTATGTTATTTATTTCTTTTTATTTCTTTGATTATTTATTTATTATGTCTTATTGTTTACTGTTATTTATTTCTATGTTATTATTATTGTTATTTATTTCTATGTTATGTATGTTATTTCTTGTTATGTTATTTCTATTGTTATTATTTGTTATTTCTATTTATTTCTATGTTATTATTTCTTTGTTATTTCTATGGTGATACAATACAGGAATGCAAGTAAGCCGATGCTTAAGGGGAAGGGGGGGGGGGTAAAGATTACCACTTCGTCATATATTTCCTGTTTTTATTGTGTATTCTATTTTACGCCACGACAGTCAGTCAGAATCTTCAGTGTGTGGGAATTAGCATTTGTAGATGTAATTCATATAAGAATTAAATGCCTTTGCTATTGTTATCATGACTCTTA
>NW_020869811.1:453053-455553 GCF_003789085.1 Penaeus vannamei | reverse complement strand
AATGCCTTTGCTATATTGATATTATTTGCCCATTTTCTGACAACCATCAAAGTTGTGGTGCATGAGAGCAGTGACAATAACAGCAAAATATATACTTAAGAGGTTTAGGGTAAATGCGCGTCTGATTACTGCCTAACGAGGAAAGTAAAATGGGCGTTTTATTACGGTTCACAAACTGACGGTAAGAAGATAGGCCTTGCACAAACCACACAGCGTACCGCGTGGAGAACGAGTGTGGCTGCCTCCCCCACCTACCGGCTCTGTGGCTAAAATACCAATAAACATTCACAGTTCCTAGGAAGAGCTGGTTCCTGGGTGGATCACCAGTGCATTAGCCATTAGCCGCTAGATGCATACAGGTTTTCATTCTACGACAAAGAGCTTCAAACAACTTAAGCACCGAACAATAGACAACACCAAAATGGTCTTACTGATGAATGGGGCCTCTTTTTATTGCTGTAGACGAACAAAAAACTGTGGAATTGTTTTATTTTTCTCTTGATATATGGTGTTTTTTTTTTTGCAGCATGTATACATCATCTAGAACAAAACGCATCAGTCGATTATTTATCTGTGAAGAGTGAAAGTCGAAGCAGTTGCAGAGAGTATTATATTATTATATATCAGATTTCCTTGTTTAGTATAGATACAAGAGTAGAGGTCACTAATATGCCGAGAAAGTGGAATAAACCGTTCCCCATATTCATATCAAATTAGGAAAGCAAGCGCAGTGGGACCTCCATTATATATATATATATATATTATATATATATATATATATATATATATATATATATATATATATATATATATTACTTATTTGCTTGTTTGTTTATTTCATTAATACACACGAGTGCGCGCGCACCACCACACATGACACGCACTCTCGCACTTACGCACACAGAATGCAGGGTGCAGGTTGCAGAATCTTAATTAAGAGCTAGACTACTGATTTCCTGACATTACTGGCTATATTCAATGAATTCGTAAAATCAAACGCATGTAGGCCTAGTTCAATAATAACGAGTAACCGAAAAGACGACAGGACAATCATGATGATACTCTAACCGTCCAACGAAAGATAAAACCCGCACCTATCAATCTTCTAGTGCAAATAGCTGGCATTATTGTCTCGCCCAACATTCGCCTTGTGACTTGTGAATTAGAGGCTTGACACCGTACATGCAGCTCCCACCTCTGTTGCAGAATTTGGCGAGTGTTGCATGCAATTGTCACAGTTCTCGGACAACAGATTCTTCCCTCGTTGCTCTCTCTTGTCCGTCAACTTCACTTTCCCTCATTTTTAGGGAATCGACTCCTACTGACGCCTCGCGAACTTGATGCGTTGTTCTTCTTGTTCTCATCCTCCTTATCCTTCTAGTTTTTTTCTTCCTACTCCTTTTCTTCTTCTTCTTCTGCTTCTCCTTCTCCTTTTTCTTCTTCTGCTTCTCCTCCTTCTTCTCCTTTTTCTTCTTCTTCTCCTTCTCCTTTTTCTTCTTCTTCTCCTCCTCCTTCTCCTTTTTCTTCTTCTTCTCCTCCTCCTCCTTTTTCTTCTTCTCCTCTCTCCTCCTCCTTTTTCTTCTTCTCCTCCTCTTCCTCCTTTTTCTTCTTCCTCTCCTTCTCTCTTCCTTCTTCTCTCCTTCTCCTTCTCCCCTCCCCCCGACATCCCTCCGCCCTAGCTCAATCTTGGCCTTGTCTCGAACTCGCAAAAAGTCGACTGGAAAAAATCGAGGTCAAGGCCACACCAGGTCAGGTTGATGACATTTTTTCCTTCTAAAAGTCCTTTTCCAACTCCGATAATTACCGATAAAATCTAGTCAGCGCGTTTCCGATGTGGCCTCGAGAGAGCTGGACGGAGTCGTAAATTTCCCTGCAAAGGACTTTCAACTTCATCATTTCTTGCAGGTTGGTTTTTAGGATCATATTTCTCCATATTTTCTCATTTCATTGTCGCTCGAAATCGCCCGACGCCTACGGGTCAAAATGGGTCTTAAAGCCACGTGCCTAAATTTGCATAGGAGATCTAACAATGCCGTTCCAGTCCAGTATATTTGGAATAGATAACAAAGCACCGATTTTCCCGAGATATTTCCTAAGCCACAGAGCGGCCCGGGTGACGCCCAGCGCCCGTGCGGAAGCGGCTGTTCCTCCGCGAGTTAATGGCCGCCTTGGCCGAGCTGACCTCAAGCGCAGAGGGAGTATGCTATGTACGTGCAATTTTCATAATACGTGTACGTATGCGCGTGTGTGTTTGTGTTTCTCACCAGATAGAAGTCTTCGTTAAAATGTGCATTCCCTGACAACCCAAGCATCGCGAATGGTAGTCTAAGGAATATATATCCAGATTAAACAATGTATCGCAGCGAGATAATTTTTCTCTGATAATTGAATGATCTCCCAAGCCGTTGGTGCAGTTGCATGATCTTCCAATATTCCCATGCAGGTATTTTTTCCTAAACAATTTTTGCAATGTATCGTGTTGCGAATCTTAGGCGATGAT
>NW_020869811.1:440553-445553 GCF_003789085.1 Penaeus vannamei | reverse complement strand
CATCTTTCTTTTTTCCCTTCTATTTACGTCTTGTGTAAAGTGAGATACCAGTTGCTTAAGGTAGGAACCGCGACCCCATAGAGCTTCTGACCTCCTCCCCTCCCTCGGTAGGTTGAGGGCGGCCGCATCGACCACGCCCTGCACGACAACCTGCCCACCGCGCCCTCGAGGAAGCCGTCGCCTTGACAGTGCAGTCGCCGCCGTTCTCGAGGTAGGATCAAAACGACGCTGCCTCATTGCTACTAACTTCATAACATGGTGGTAGTGTAGGTCTTTGCTAAGATCGGCATTTTTAGAATCATTTGCAAGCTCTGATTTCGCGTTTTGCCGCAGGAAGTGGATCTGGAGGACACGCTGGTGCTGGTGACGGCCGACCACTCTCACGTGATGACGATCAACGGGTACCCTGAGCGTGGGAACGACATCCTCGGTGAGTCAGTTGGGTCGGAGGAGGGAAGGTTAGAGAAATCACTTTTGCGACAAATTTGTTAATGTTTTTCTAAGCTGTTTCGGATGTTTTATAATGTTTTTTGCTTGCTAGGTATGACTGGTGACATCTCCAAGATTGATAACATGCCCTACACGACGCTCATGTTCACCAATGGGCCCGGTTTCAACTACACCACCGACGGCAGCAGGGTAAGGAGCGTTTTTACGTTCTGGAGGCAGTTCAAAGCAGAAATGTAGAAATGGAAAATTATTTTCAAAATCTGGCGTTTCAATACTGAATGTTTTTTTCACCAGGTGATCCGTCAGGACCCCCGCACTGTAGACACGCGACACGTGAACTACCGCAGTCAGGCCGCCGTGCCGCTCCCGCCCATCTCCGAGACGCACGGAGGAGAGGACGTCGGAGTCTGGGCCGCAGGTAAGCCACTTTCTTGACCTAGATAATGTCACGAACAAAAGCTCCGGAGAACTCGCTAAACTTTTTGCTGCTAAAGTGTGTGGCACTGACGGTGGGTTTTAAGGGACTGCGCCGCTCATTCCATACTCTGCCTGTAGGTCCGATGGCTCACCTCTTCCACCGCACTCACGAGCAACACTACGTCGCCCACGTCATGGCCTACGCCGCCTGCGTCGGCCCCAGCGCCGGCAAGAGGTGCGAGAGGCCATCACACGCCACCTTCACCAGACCGCCTGTGCCACAGGCCGTCGCCACAGCCTCAGCCACAGCCACGTCGTCCATAGCGCCGCGGTTGCCTCAGCGGTGGCTTCCGGACACCGGGGCGTCCGTACCCTTCGTAGGACCGAAATTCCCCACGTTATCGCCGGTTCTACAACAGCTCATTGATGACAACGAGCGCAAGGTATGAGGGGAAAGAGGGAAGATTAATGCGGACAGACAGAAAAGGGAGGAATTTTAGCAGCATGATGAAAAGTTTTTTTTTTTTTTTTTTGGGGGGGGCAATAATCCACCAGTACTCAAGGTCAACAAAAGCTTGCGAAAAGATATCTCAGGTGAGTTTGCTGGCGAGACTGGGGATGACAGTAAACAAACGGACTGCGAGGAACATAGGCAGCAGGGAGGGAGACCAAAACCATAAGACATAAATCATGAGTATTGTCTCCTGGTTATGGCGCATATGTGTAGTTATTGCTTACTGTAGTGGACGTTTAAGTCATGTCCTGTTTTTGTGTTTTCCTTCTCGAAGCGCACATGAATGCCTGTAGCTTTTTCTTTAGTAAATGTTTAGCAATTGTTGTAGTCCTATTCTCTATTATCAGTGTTTGTCATTGTTTTGTATTTGTGCAAGTCTTGTGCGTTTAAATGTTTATATGTTTAGTGTTTTTATGATTCACATACATTTAAGCATATTAAGTGTCTGCGTTCATTCTTGCTTTGACCAAATCGTATACACAATATCAGTGTGTAGTTTATGTCAGTTTGTGAATGTGTAATAACCCATGTGTTTGTTCTTGCTGGCTTCACCTCACAACTGGTCGTCCTATCGACCATCCTTGTCTTAGAAAGCTTAAAACACAACAAAAATAAGGGTAAAAATCACCAACATTCAGCCCTGACATCAAGCCAAAGACGACCCTCTTCTTGCGCGGAGTCCAGGGTTCGAGGCCAACCACGACCACCCAACTATGTTTCAGATCGTGACGACCTTAGGCTCAGAGTCTGTGTCCAGCTTCACCTCAGCCGAAGACGTCCGGATGCTCCTGGGGCAGAGTGTGCTCCAGCCCCACAGCATGTAGTGAGGCAGCTCAGGGGCGCCGCCGCCACACCATTACCTGTGTAAGGTGGACGCGAACACGTATTCTTGCATTGGGTATGACACTGCACCCCCTCCTTTGACCGCCTTTCACTCCTTGTGTTTTCTCTTGTTTCTTCTTGATCTGACCTGTCTCCTTTACAACAGAAAGTCACACACACGCACACTAACTCACTCACTCATTCTCACAGTGTATGACTATTAATGAGCACAGTATAACATTCCCTTCTCTCTCTCTTATCGTCAATATCAAACCTTTCTTCCTGTCTGTGACTATACTTCTGAATTCTGTTCCACGCTTCATTGAGGCAACTCTGAAGCCCAAATTTCCCCCTCGACTGTTGGGATCCAGTCGCATGTTTGTGAGGACTTGCAGCACCAGGTATGCACGCCGTCATCGCTGAAATGTTCTTTTCCTGAGGTCTCTGGCTTCCGTGTTCTGCATGGTTTGACTTGCGAATTGAAGGTCTTGGTTGGGTTTCTGTTTGTAATTGTTTTCTGTTGTTTCTTTAATTTCGTGTTGTCTTTGTTATTTTTTATGATGTCCTGTTTTGTTATTTGTCTATTTATTCTTCATCTCGTTATTCTCATTTTTCACTCTGTGGTTATACCTTCACTATTATGGTTTTCACTTCAGTTTGTATTGTTTGTGTATACATTTACCCCTTTTTGAATTAACAATGCCCTCATTGATAATTACTTAAACAAATATAATTCTTAAATTAACATTTCCTGCATTAAAAATATAATTATATTTGCATCCAATTAACCAGACGTTCCGCGGACTGAGGTGCAAAATCTCGTTGGTTTTGCATAGAAACTCTTGAAAGGACTATTGACTGGATTCATATTTGTCAAGAAGATTGTTAGAGTGAAATACATGTCAGGTTCGAATTTGGTTACAGTAAACCAATTTTGCGAAGCTTTATGGACCTTCCTCGACTTAAATTTTGCACCCGAGTTCGTTGGACGGATTGTAATTATGAGTAAGATTATTAGCATCCCCAATATTTTCCTAGGTGATTCCCAATGGCATTGCAGTAATATTACAATATCTACAAGCTCATCAGTCAGGGTGATCTAGAATCTTTGATTTAAATACCCGAATTATATAAAGATATAAAAACGAGACATAACTTTTCGTTCATTTTACGGCCCTTCGCCTTTTCCCTATTTCGCACGTCCTGAAATTGACACAAAACTAATGATAATGTTTCCGCACAGATTATCGGTTTATTAGGGCGAGACGTGCAGGGACGAACGCACAAGCCCGGAGTTAGCACGAAGGCAGGGCTCCGGCCGCAAGATCTCCTCGGCCTCAGCGCCCTCACCAGCATCCCGCACAGTCTGTAGACATCGCCGCCGAAGAAGTCCCCGAAGAAGTCCCTCTCGTGTCCGATTACCTCCGATACGACCCGCGTGGTTGTCTCTCCCCCAGTTTGTTAACACGGCTCTGGCAGTGTTTTGTTTGTTGTTAGGAAGTGTGTTTTTTTTTTTTTCCTCGTTTTTAATATCTTCCATTTTACGTGTTTTTTTTATACCTTTCTTTTTAAATGTTTCGTTTTTGTATTTAAATCCTGGAGAATAGAGGATGATAAATTCCGTTTAACAGGAGAGAATTTGAGATCATGTGTTTTGTGATAGTTTCAGATCACCATTTTTAGCATAACTTCTTTCATCAAAAGACTGCTGCATTTTGAGTGGCAGAAACTGTAAATAGAATCCATTCTTAAGTCGCTAAAGACCCACAACAATCATTAGAGCATCACTTCTCTTTTTTTTTGACATTCCTAATAACAGTAATGATAATTCCCAATACAAAGGTGTGATAATGACTTTAATATTTATTCACATTCACCGTTGATCATCCGTCCCTTGTAAAAGTGTAAAGCCCCATGGTAAATGTTCATAGCCCAGGGTAAATTTTATAGCCCCAGGGTGAATGTTTATAGCCCCAGGGTAAATGTTCATAGTCCCAGGGTAAATGTTTATAGCCCAGGGTAAATGTTATCACACTGTGCATTAACCACCGTCTGCAGAGTCATCTACCTCCACCGTGCCCTTGTCCCAGGTCCTACTTGTCTTTCCTGCTTTTAAATTATTAGTTAGATCCTGTGTCTTTTATCAATTTCGTGACATTGTGTGCTTCGCAGAATCTCTCTTTTTATCTGTAATTACAATTTAGAGGATTGTATCACATGTTTTATATATTTTCGAAACGTCAACTATTTATTTTAAAAGTATATGCAATTAAAAAAAAGTATTTGCAGAATATTTTGTTTTGTTTTTCTCCTTTTTCTTTATCAAACAACTTGATTTTTTCTTATACAAAATGCTTTACTTTCGTTGAAATCGTATGTTTTTGGTTGAGAAAATGGCTTGTTTAGTTATGAAGGTACTCTGGTATATGCATCTTTTGTCTTCCTCGTAGTATATTTAAAAGCTCCCAAAATATACAAAAAAAAGGGAACTGATGTGGCAACGAAGATTAAATGGCCTACTTCGGGTGTGTAGATAAAAATATGAAAATACAGAATGTAAGTCACGTGACAAGGAAACCATTCTCATAAAGGTAGGATTAAGATCGAGTTAGATGTCAAGATGTACTTATTTAATCACATTCATGTTAGATCGAGCCTGGTGCTTTGGTCATTTCGATGGAATGGTCATGGCCAGGTTACAAGAGCCAGGCAAGACCCATTAGATATTCTGCTCCTCGGTGTCCAAATGCAGTGTACGTGCAGTTGACTTGTCATTAGGAATTTAATGACTATTCTA
>NW_020869811.1:433053-435553 GCF_003789085.1 Penaeus vannamei | reverse complement strand
ATAAAGTCTTAATGGGCAGTATTATTTCAAAACCATTATAATAGCTGCGTGTGTGGATGTGCAGTATGTGTATCGTGTCTAAATAAACAATATATATACACATTTATTCCCGCTGGTATAATAGTGCGTTAATGCTATGTGTGAAAAGGTGGATTGTGCACACGGGTAGGCCTACAAACAGTTAGAGAAACATCGTATATGAACGTAAGGAGACATAAAATAATGCGATTGAACTGCATAGACTGAAGGAAAAGAGCGGGAGATAGCGACGTACGGCTTATTAAATAACGGGTAACGAGAATACGGAATGAATAACAAGCGTAAAACGTAAATGAAAACCGGAAAATACTATTTTTTGTACGTAAAGAGGAAGTTAATCAAACGCAAAAAAGAGTTTATTTATGAAATACTTTCACTCGTGTTATGTACTTTATTCGATTATCAATGAGTCCGACTATTGATCTTGTCACGAATTAAAGATTTTTAAGAAATCATTGACAAACTTTGAAATCATATGTAAATAGATTTAGACAATTCACAGAACCAAGTCAAAAGATTTTTTAAAAAGCATATTTGATTATAAAACATTTAATAGGTAATTACATAATCTACATGGAAGTCGGATAGAAAGCCCAATATAGCAGAACATTCATCCCACTAACAGTTCTACAATATAATTGACTATGAATATATACACGCGAACATATAGAAGTAAATAGATATACATGACAATAGATCTCTAAATAACAATGCTAAGAATATGAACCACTTTAGCCTTAATAATAATCATAGAAAATATCATCTAAACCACTATTGTCTCCACAAGCTGCATTTTTTTTCAGGTCGCCGCATATAAACGTAAAAATAATTAGATTTTTTTACAGAAATTTCATTTTCTAGCTATTCTCGTTTTTGATCCATGTTGCCAGGGTCTGTTTTCGCTTTTCTCATGCATCACTTCTCCTCACTTCTGTTGTTTTGTAAATCATGAACACCACACAAACTTATCCACAACTTTTTCATGATGCACGGCTCACGAAAAACAATTATGTCATCTTTTAAGCACCGGCATTTCCATTCTTTCAGTTTCGTCATTCTTTTATCACTATTTTTGTCTTCTTCTTTTTGCCGCATTTTCCTCGTGCTCCTGCCAGTCTCAGGTGACACTCAGGCTAGTGAAAGCACAGAGACGTCGTGGAGCCTACACCCAAAGGCACCTGCTTCTGATGCAAGCAGCTACGGACGCCAGCCAACCCCCAGCACTGGCCTTGTCATGTGTCGGTGCAGCTGGCGTGGCCTCTGCGCCTTCCCCCTGCCGACCTCCCCTTATCGCAAGTGATTTACCAACATTCCTGTGGGGTTTTGCTGCACCTCTGCCATTTCTAAAAGCTGCACCTCTGCCATTTCTAAAAGCGGAGATCAGGGGTCATGTGATGGCAGGCGAGACAGGAGCTATTCTTTGTTTGCTAAAAGTTTGATTCACGTAAACAAACAGATTTATTTCCACCAAGTCGCCGGGACAGGGGCGAGCGTTCGAGCACTTGCTGAACAAGTTACTGTGTGGAGGTAAGCACACATAGATGCGAATTCGAGCTTATAAATATTTTACATATTTCTTAACGGTCGGGAATTGATGCCCTAAATGAAATATGTTTGTTTCTGTATAGATATTTATTATGTTTTCTGTCTACATTTCAGAAGCATATATTCTTTCAACGATTTTGTTTAAGTTGGTGGCCATGTGGAACTAAAACAAATATCGATAACTGCCTAACGTCACACTAGAAATATAGCACCGAAGTTTCTGTCAGTTTCGCTATCCCAGCGTTCGCAACCTAATAATTTCGCTAATTTCGTTATGAAGAAAATAACGATGATGATGATAGTGAAGGTTGATGGTGATGGTGATCATGATCATGGTGATAGTGATGGTGATGATTATGATTATGATGATGGTGGTAATGATGATGATGATGATGATGATGGTAATGATCATAATGATATAATACGAAGATGATAACTGACGAAATAAACAGAACTGGGCCCCGAAAAAGCGATTCATAACACGAACACAGTCACTATTCACTTAATCGTGCATTTGTTTTTCTTATATTATCATAAGAAATGGAAGAACTAAAACATGCAACCATTTCACCAAGAAAAGTATTATCTATTCACTAAAAAGGAGAAAAAAAAAAAACACTTTTGCGTTCATGTGTTATCTTAGGGAAAGTTATGAAAGGTTAGGAATGAAAGTGCGACTGGAATGCTTAGGGAATTAGCAAAATTCATGCATCATATGAAATTGTAAGTGCACTTGTTCAACAACTGTCTGTATTTAGATAATTCCTTTAAGAGGGGTACACAAACAAACGCACATACACTTACACGCACGCACACAGACACGCACACACACACACACACACACACACACACACACACACACACACACACATATATATATATATATATATATATATATATATATTATATATATATA
>NW_020869811.1:431465-432953 GCF_003789085.1 Penaeus vannamei | reverse complement strand
TCTCTCTCTCTCTCTCTCTCTCTCTTCTCTCTCCTCCTCTCTCCTCTCTGCCTCTCTACCTCTGTCTCTTTCTGCCTCTGTCTCTTTCTCTCTCTCCTCTCTCCTCTCTCTCTCTCTCTCTCTCTCTCTGTTTCTCTTTCTCTCTCACTCTATCCATCTATCTATCCCATTTTAGCTTACCCCCCCCTCCCCCCCCCCCTTCCGTCTCCCTCGCTCCCTCCTTTTACTCACAGCGCCTGGAGGGGAAAAAAGGAAAAAAACTTATATATAGTGTGAGTAAGATTACATTTTCCTCTCGAAAGCAGCATCTTCCTTGCTCGAGTCTAAACAGCTTTTCTTGGTCGGGAAAAGGAGATTTGATGACGTCACGAAAAGGGTGTGATGACGAAAGAGGAGGCTTGATGATGACGTCAGAGTGAATAGTAACGACAATGATTTTGATAATGATAATAATGATATAATAATTAATAATGATGATATATAATAATAATGTTAATTGTAATAATAATGATAATTATAATAATGATGATAATAATGATAATGATAATTAATAATGATTAATAATAATAGTAATAATGATAATAATAATAGTAATAATGATAATAATAATAATAATAATGATAATAGTAATAGTAATAATGATAGTAATCACAATAATTATGATGATAACGATGATAATGTTGATGATAATAGTGATACTACTGCCACTAATATTGTCAATAATGATAGTAATGATAATAACAATAATGATGATAATGATAATCGTCAGTGTAAGAATAGTAATGATGATAATGATAATCGTCAGTGTAAGAATAGTAATGATGATGATAATAATGATAATTAGTGTAATAATAATAATATGATGATAATAACAATAATAATGATGATAATAATCATTGTGATAATGATTATAGTAATGATAATGATAATGATGATAATGATTTATTCATATAATAATAACAATAATGATAATGATAATATTCATAATAATAATAACAATAATAGTAATAATAATGATGATAATAATGATTATATTCATAATAATAATAACAAAATGATAATGATAATATTAATAATAATAATTAACAATAATATAATAATTAATAATAATAATAATAATAATAATAATAATGATAATGGTAATATTCATAAGAATAATAACAATAACAATGATGATAATGATTGTGAAAATAATGATAATAAATAATAATAATAACAGTTATGATAATAACAACAATGATGATGTTGATAATAATGATAATAAACATAATAATAAAAATAGTTATAATGATAATAATAATGGTAATAATTATTATCATGATAATACTAATGATAATGATGATAATGACAATAATAAAGACAATAGTAATAACAATAATAGTAATGATAATGCTAATGATGATAATCATAATAAAGATAATGATGGTAATAACAGTGATATGAATAGATGACAAACTGGCAACTGTAACAGTAGAAATTTAAAAAAAT
>NW_020869811.1:408965-416465 GCF_003789085.1 Penaeus vannamei | reverse complement strand
ATAATTGGTAATGATATAAACAGAGCGTGAAAATATAATAACTGGAAATAGTACCCTAATTGTTACCATGTGGTGAGACAGCTTCATGTTTGACAAACCTCTTTGTTATGTTGTTATGTGGGAGTTGAGTTTTGGATGATAATACGTATGCATATTTGCCAATTGGAATCTTAGTAAACAGAGAGGGAAGCGAAATACCAGTTTTTAGGAGATAAGTTGATACTGAAAGACTATAATTCAGACAAAACAGTGACATATAGGTTCACCACAGGATATAGTATTATCATTATATCCTTAAGTGAGCACAATAAGATATAATTAAGGGTCCTTAATTGTTTGAAGTATACGAACAGGGCCAAAGCTGCGCCTGACATCACTTTAAAAAAAAAAAATCTATAAAAAGTAGTATGAAGAACTGAAAGAAACGAAAAACAAACAAGCAGACATAACAACCCGCGGAGAGTGTTTAAGGAAAACAAATATCAGACGAGGAATTTTCTAACTTTCGGTCGCTATTGCTGTTTGGGCTGAGTCTAAGTTTAGGAAGGTGAATGTACGATATGAGTTCAGAGAATAAAGCACAGATTACTTTCGTTCATGGATTACCTGCCGCTTTTTTCTCGTTAAAACAGTTAATGCTCCAATTAAGGGCTCAATGGAGATGGATAACAGGGTCATTAACGAGCACTTCAGAGGACTGCAATTGGTACTTAGAACTGAATAGAAAGAGCAAGATCATGGCAATTAATGTATAAAAAATGGGATAAACGAGAGCTTATTGATCTTGAGAGAAGAACGAGCATTTCAGACTGAAGGTTACTTGATAAAGGAAATATTTAGAAGGCGGTTCATCATCTACGAAGGTCGATGTGAAAATCTGAAAGAGGATTAGAGGAAAATGCACAGACTCACAGAGCAATAGATGCAATTTCTGCATTTCGCTAAATATTCGTGGAATTCTGACGAAGCTTTTACCGATTGCATTCCTTGCTTTGTCAAGTCGTTCGGTTTTATCTATACATTTTCTGCAACATTAGAGAACCATGTCTAGGTAAAAGAGAAGACCGTAATAGTGTCCCTTGATATTGCAATATCTGGTAAAAGTAATCGTGTCTTCATTTTATTAGCGAGAAGTGCACACTAACAACGACACGCTCATTAAATATGAAGATGCACAACCGACCAGTGGCATCCTGTACCGAGAGGTCTTTTCGGAACGGCCCCAATCCTAAACTGAAAATTCGAGAAAAAAAAAATTGAAAAGCATGATGAGGCAAAGGAACTGTAAGATAAATGAAAGATCAATTTCTTGGTGATACAAACAAGGGGAAAAGCTGCTAACGACTGGAGAAAAGTGGTTGGATTGTTGAAGACACGGGAACAAGCACTTTGGACAATGGTTATGTAGATTCTTTGCAGGTTTATGTGTTAAAAAAAAAGAAAGTGTACCGCACGTAATTAGCAAATGAAGGAATCTTGCACAAAAGGAATTTTATTAGCGAGAAGTGCACACTAACAACGACACGCTCATTAGATATGAAGATGCACAACCGACCAGTGGCATCCTGTACCGAGAGGTCTTTTCGGAACGGCCCCAATCCTAAACCGAAAATTCGAGAAAAAAAAAATGGAAAAGCATGATGCGGCAAAGGAACTGTAAGATAAATGAAAGATCAATTTCTTGGTGATACAAACAAGGGGAAAACCTGCTAACGACTGGAGAAAAGTGGTTGGCTTGTTGAAGACACGATAACAAGCACTTTGGACAATTTTTATCGATATTCTTTGCAGGTTTATGTATTAAAAAAAGCACTTAGGATAATGTTTATATAGATTCTTTAGAGGTTTATGTGTTTAAAAAAAAGAAAGTGTACCGCACGTAATTAGCAAATGAAGGAATCTTGCACAAAAGGAATGCAGAACAGGGCAACCACAAAAGAGCTCCGAGAATTGAATGAAATGCAAAGAATGGAAAGAGCAAACATATGAGTTAATCTTGGGAAAGAAGAAGGAAATGAGACGCTTAATTATTTATACCTCATTAACCAGGAGAACAAAAGGCAAGAAAATGAAAAGATGAGCATAAGAAGAGAGAATTTTCGAAAAAGATTCAGCATTTGAAGTTGTGAAAAAAACAGCAATGGTAATATTAATAATTATTGTGATAATCATAATAAAAACATTGATAGTCATCATTATTATTGTTATAATTATCATTATCATAATAATGATAATAATGATAGTGATAATAGTATTCATGATGATCATGATAATAAGAATGATCATAAGAATAATGATAATATTGATGATAATGATAATGATGATGTTGATAATAATAATGATGATAATAATACCAATACCAATAGTAATCATAATAATAATGATATGGTAATAATAATAGTAATGATAATAATAGCTATAATTATAAAAATAATGACAATGATATCACCAACAACAATAATGCTGATAATAATGATGGTGATAATTATAATGATAATGATAGCAATAATGATAATGATAATGATAAATACAAATACTGATATAATACTGATGATGATAATAATAATGAAATATGTAATAATATGATAATAAAAATAATGATAATAATAATAATACCAATAGCAATAGTAATAATAATGATAATGATATGATTATGATGATGATAATAATAATAATGATAGTAATAACAATGACGATAGTGATGATAATAATAGTCACATCAAAAGAATGGCAAAATAATAATTCTAATAACGACAATGCCAATAAATAAAATTATAATAACAATAATAATATAAAAATAATGTGGCGTTTCAGCTAAGCCTCCACAGCCAGGGGTCAAACACCATTAACTTTTTTACAGGTAAGGGATATGTCCGTACCTGATTTTCTCTTAAGCCGAGATCCCCCTTGCGGCGTGTTTTTTGGAGGCAATCTGCGTAAAGAAATACTTGGGGTAAGTTCCAGTGTGTATTTCCTTAATATATAGATAATAAAATATAATAATAGATTTGTATAATATAATATATAATATAATATAATATATAATATAAATATATAGATTTGTATGATAATATTTAAGTAACTAAAGGACATTTGTTAATATTAATAGATAAAATTAGGTAACGCAAGGAATACTGAAAAAGGTCCTATAATTGGATAGACAGCTAGCATAAGCAAATGAAAGCAACTTTAAAGTGAAGTACTATGATAAAGGTTTACGTAAAAAAAAAATAAAAAGAGAGGCATCCTAAGTGATCCTTAGACAAAGGGCCTTTAAGGGGACCATATGTTTCTTTTTTCGATTTTTTTGATTTTTCGATTTTTCTTGCCGAAAAAATCAGACGGTCTCCTTAAATAACAATCTAAGGCATCTCGAAATAATAATAATAAAAAAATGGCAAAGATTAACAGCAAATACAAGCACAAAAATCTGAAATGAAGCACAAGTCTTGAGAGGACGGTGAATAAAAGAAATAAAACCATTGGAACATAACCGAGGCATCACTGATTTACGTTTTCATTTAATGGCATAGACCACGTCCAGCTACAAGTAAAAATACGAATATCAGGCACTCGAAACTTTATTTTTCTTTGTTGCTATGGCTCTGGCAGCGGTGGTCTTAGGTCAAAAAGGGGTGCGTGTGTGAGTGTGTGCGCGCGCGTGTGTGTGTGTGTGTATGTATGTATATGTGTGTGTGTGTGTGTGTGTGTGTGTGTGTGTGTGTATGTATATGTGTGTGTGTGTGGTGTGTGTATGTATGTATGTATGTGTATGTGTGTGTGTGTGTTGTGTGTGTGTGTGTGAGAGAGAGAGAGAGAGAGTAATGACGAGTTTAGCTATAAAAAAATAAAAAAATTAAAACGATAGCAGCCTCAATTACAATGACAATTATAATGACTCTCCTGATATGGATGATGTTAGAGCTAATAATAATAATGATAATGAGGATGAAGATGAAACCTAAATGAATTCCATATCTGTAATAACACAAGCACTGACTGCTATAGACTGACTGTATTTGGTGGGAAACTGGGTCACATATATATACATACTGTGACGTCATCAGCGACGTAAGATAATACGAAAGAAAATCAGATTGCAATTTAAAAGATATCAAACGGGATGTCAAAACATAAATTAAGAGAGAAAAAATAGGAAAGAATAAAGATAATTTATATGGATATAAATACATTTGAAAAGATATCGTGACCTCACTCCAGTATGAGTCAACATACAATCGATCTTATGATAAAAAAGATCAAAAGAAAAAGGTGAAAAAACGGTAAATTATATTTCAATAAAATAACCACTATGAACTGGCAAAATCAACATACACAGTAGAAACGAAAGTAAATGTAAAAGAACAAAGAGAATTACTCTCAGGCAGACTAAAATTAAAACCAAAATGAGAAAAACAGACAGACAACATACACACACACACACACACACACAGAGAGAGAGAGAGAGAGAGAGAGAGAGAGAGAGAGAGAGAGAGAGAGAGAGAGAGAGAGAGAGAGAGAGAACGAGAGAGAGAGAGAGAGATTGTAGGAGGAGGGTGGAGGATGATGATGATGAAAATGATAATAACAATAATGATATAAACAAGAGTAATTACTTATAGCTGCATTGCTACCATTGCTACTACAATACTTTTCTAAAAAAAAATATTGCTACTGCTGCTACGAATACTACGATAGTGACACACGTAAGTATAATCATCCAATACATGTTCTGATTCTATGTAAGGTTGTGGCATCATTATCATTATAATAACAACGAAGAAAATTAGAGTGGCAGTTATGATAATGACCATAGAAAAAAGATAAAGATGAGCAGTGATGAAAAAAAAAAAATGATGACGACAGCCGCTTACATGTTACATCATCGTCTTGACACTGATCTAAGGCGTCGTAGGACTGAACCGGGGACGCAGGAGGAGATAACAAGATTATAGGTCTTTTTGCATGGACGCGAGGTTGTCTCTCGTCCATTATTAGCCGGAGAATACGGAGACGAGAGGGAGACGGAAGGGTTGTGAGAGGAGAAAAAAAGTAGGAGAGGCAAGTGTGACGGAACAGGGACAGGGAGGGAGGGAGAAGGACAGAGAGAAGGACAGAGGGAGGAGAAGGGAGAGGAGAGGGAGAGGTAGAGAGAGAAGAGAATACGGAGACGAGAGGGAGATGGAAGGGTTGTGAGAGGAGAAAAAAAGTAGGAGAGGCTAAGTGTGACGGGAAACAGGGAGGGAGGGAGAGGGGAGAGAGAGAAGGACAGGGAGGGAGGGAGAAGGGACAGAGAGAAGGACAGGGAGGGAGGGAGAAGGGAGAGGAGGGAGTCTGAGGGAGGGAGGGAGAAGAGAGAAGGAGACGAGAGGAGATGAAGGTTGTGAGAGAAAAAAAGTTAAGTGTGACGAAACAGGGAGAGGGAGAAGGGAGAGAGAGAGGACAGGAGGAAGGAGAGGAAGAGAAGAGAAGGGAGAGGATCTGAGGGAGGAGGAGAAGAGAGAAAAGGATAGAGAGAGACGTGAAGGGAGAAGAGAGAGAGAGAGAGAGGGAGAAAGAAGAGATAGAGAGACAGAAGCAGATATATACATAGAGAGAGGAAGGAAGGGAGAAGTGAAAAATGGAGAGAGGGAGAAGAGAGAGAAAGGGGGAGGGGAAGAGACATAGATAGACAGAGACACACACACACGTGCGTATAATCACCCTACGCATGTTTTGATTCGATGTCGGGGTTCTGTTGGCCAATTAAAATGATTCGAGAACAGACATACGCGGGAGAGACAGGAAACACAGACTGTTGGAAAGCTTAATTAAGATATGACCATCAGACCAGGATCCAGGACGTGTTTCTAGGGGACTGCAATCGAGGTGTGGTTGTCGTGTTGCCGTGTATTTATCTACAGCTTGTGTAAACATACACACTTATATATACGTACAGGCGCATGGACAAGCGATAATATACACAACATACACACATGCACACACACGCACTCACACACATATATGTGTGTGTGTGTGTGTGTATGTGTGTGTGTGTGTATTTATATATATAAATGCATAAGTATATATATATATATATATATATATATATATATATATATATATATATATATATATATATATATATATATATATATATACATATACTGTATACACACACACATACACACATACATATACGCACACACATATTCACACACACGCACACACAACCGTAATTCGACTTATTCACTCACAAAAAACACACTGATGTTATGTCCCTCAAATCACTCATTAAATGTTAATGAAGAAAATTGAAAACAAGACATCGCTGGCTTAACTGAGTTGAGGCGCCGTGAGGTAAACAAATATATTTTTCATCAATATCAAGATGGTTATTGATTTTACATTAATTTCTATTGTGATTGGTTTTAATGATAGTACTGTTGTGATTGCAATGATTTTTCTAATTCTAGTTGCTGTGTTTTATTTTTTATCATTATTCCTCTTATTATGATCGTTATTACGTCAGTTATTCTCATTATAATGCTCTCTATTATTTTTGCAATTGTTATTATCATCATCATCATCATTATCCTAAATATCATTATCATCATAACTATTATTACTATTATTATTATTGTTGTTGTCGTTGTTATTATTATTTTTGTTATTTTCATTATCATTATTATCATTATTATTATTATCATCAACATTTTTATTATTACTATTATTATCATTATCATCATTATCATTATTGTCATTGATATCATCATTATTTGCATTATCAACATCATCATCATCAAGATTCTCATGATTATTTTTCATTATTATTATTATTAGTTATCATTATTATCATTACCATCATCATTATAATTGCTGTTGTTGTTGTTACTATTACCATTATTATTATTATTATTGTCATTATCATTATTGTTATCTTTGTTATCATTATCATTATTATTATGGTTATCATTATTGTTATCATTATTAATAATTTGATAATCACCATTAACATTTCTATTATTATTCCTATTATTATTATTGTCATTATTATCATCATTATCCTCCTCCTCCTCCTCATCATCATCATCATTATTATCATTACTCTTATTATATTATCACCATCATTACTATTATCATTATTATCATTGTTATCATTGCTATTGTTATCATTCATATTACTTTCATTATCATCTTCAGTGTTATATTGTATCGTTATCGCCCCAGATAACAATACAGTAAAATTATCTTCATCTTAATTGTTCTTATCGCGTATTATCTTTATAATCATGTATCAATATCTATTGCAAGAAAACTCCTCTATCTATTCTTATCATTTCGTTAATCTATTTCTTTGAATACATTTTCGGATTTTCACAGTGATATGTATTATATAATTATTTTTTTCCTATCATCATAATTATTAACGTTTTTACTGTCATTATGGCTGATAAAATTATGATCATAATGGATGTTATCGTCATTATTATGATCATTAGTTTTATAATCTTTTTTATA